>JAXCLR010000050.1:47867374-47881236 GCA_035584095.1 Annona squamosa | reverse complement strand
CCAAAAAGCTAATACGAAAACTTCGGGGTCTAATATGCTAATTCGCAAACTTAGAGGGGGTATGACGCAAATACCCCTCAAATAACTCAAGCCAACTTAGTCTTTCATGGCTATCAAAGTTGTCATCAATGCTAGGTGATGATGTCAGTGCTCTCCACAAGTGCGCAAATCGTGAATTATAGTATTTAATAAAAATTGATCCCATCGGAAAGTTGAGACTTAAGATTTTTTTTGTTTATATCAAATTCCAAATGAACAAAGAATACTAGAAAAGAATAGTAAATAAAGAAATAAAATCTCAAGAATGTAAAACGAGAATTAAAAATTATAGGATGAGAGCAATTAAGGTTTAAGGTTTTATATAAATCTTCTGCAATGGATTCATAATATGTTTATTCAGTTCGGATTTTACGTGTTAAAGAAAATAAATCATAAATTATTGTAACACACTCTCTCGAGACCTGCAAGGCATAACATTAATCTTCTTAATAATTTATTCTTATAAGATTAAGTCAATTAGAATTCATTAAGTTGTGCGGCAGTTCATAAAATTCGTCATCGCACCTATTCTTATGGTCTAGATGTTCATGTTTAACATCTTGATTGTCGTATATTAAACTTTCACCTTCTAGTTCTTTCTCCGAATATGGGAAATTATACTAAAATGTGAGATCAAACACAAATGAATTATTAAAATTATAAAATATTAAATTAACACAGAAAATCTTTTATAAATCAACAAAACCACAGTACTCAATACATTATATGCATGTTTGATAATTGTGGATTAATAATATATTTGAGGGTATTTTTATACCAATATAATTGATAATAATTTGATTTTATTGTGAAATTTGCTTTAAAATATGATTTTACAACAATTGAGCATTAAATATTAATTTCAAGTTATTTAAATATTTTTCATGATTTTTGGGCATGAAATTATATTTTTTATTTGTTACAATTAAATAAATTATGTTTGATACGAATTTGTGCAATAATTGGGATTCAAATAATTTTCGATATGTTAATCAATTTTTTTATTAACATGAATTAATTATTTAAATATTTTTATGCAGATTATCAAAGTTCATAGCAGTAGGGCCCACCATTTATATCAAGCAAGCACAGGAATTCCATGGTGCAAATCAACGTCCAAAAATTGTGTCCAGCAAAAAGATTACGTTCAACTGCCCCTTCATCTCAGTCGTCCATTCAAGCTATCCGATTTCCACCGAATATGTGCATCTAAGCTGTCCAAAAAAATCATAGCTGTTCACTAACTCAAGATCAACCTTCCAGAATTTAATTTTAGCAGCTGCCCATTTAATATAAAACGTCCAAATCCCAAGCTGAAAAGTCCACCGCTTAAGCTGATTTGGAGCCGTCCATCTGACCGCCCTACTCCAGTAATCATGTCCTGCAAATCAGGACCGTCCAGATTTTCTCCCTTGCTGATCGTCCAAAGCAGAAATCTAGCTAACCAACAAAAGATTGTAGTAAAGTTTCCATCGTCCATTGATATGGACCCCACAAGAAATCATGCAGCGTCAGATTTAATTCCTAAAAATCTGACCGCCCTTGATCATGCATATACCGCCCCATGTAATTTTCCTAGCTCTAGCAAAATGCCAAAATCCACCGTCCAGAAAATTAAATGATAGAAATTCATGCGTTTAGGCCATCTAGCGGCTGATTAAGTGCAGCAGCGTAAAAAATCCAACCGCAAAACCCAAGCAATATGGGACCGTCTAGACAGTCCAGCAAAATTCAAGCCATCAAGGGGGAGAATTCCTAACGCAATTCGATTTGTGGCAGAAGACAGACGCTATGTGTATGATTGGCAGCACTTATAAATAGGAGGTGCAGTAGAGGAGAAAATTAGAGGAATTAGGATAGAGAATGAGGGAGAGTAAAGGGGCTGAGAAGAAGCAAAGAGTATGAGGCAAGAAGCGGAGCAACGAATTGCATGGAATAACTGATATACTATTAGAGCTTTTAACTAATCAGCTTTTCTATTATTTCTTTTTATTTTAATTGTCTTGTGTAAGATGAATTTGAATTTTATTTTTATTTTGAACTTAAACATGCTCGGCAAAGCCTTAATCTAGGGTTTAAAATATAACATGTATACAATATAGCATGGTGTGTAGTTTTCATTTATTTACGATGCATATTATTGTTAATTTAATATATTATAATTTAATATTGGTCTAATGTTTGAGCTATAATTATGGCAATGATGTTATATATATTAAGTAATGGAACCGAGATGTGGAAGTCTAGTATATGACAATGAAAATATTAAATCTAAAAATCTGAGGTAATAATAATAGGCATAATGAATTTGAAGAATTCGCGAACAACCACAGAACTTAATGGATCTTAATTAAGTTAATTTCATAAGAATAGATGATTAAAAATAGATTAAGGTTATGCCTTATAGGTTTCAAGAGAATGCGCAAAGATAAATTAGGATTTGTTCTTTTTTAACAACCAATATCTGGATTAAATAATCATATCACTACCCATTGTAAAAGACATATGTGAAACCCTAAATCCTAAGTACTCTCATCTCAACTGTTCTAATATTTGATTCTAAATTTTATTTTCTTGTTTCCACTTTTCTATTTTTATTCCACTTTATTTTCTTGAATTTGATAAAAGTGTTTAAAAACAAAGTTGTAAGTTCTGAATTCCCTGTGGATCGATATTTTATATACTATAATCTACAACCTGTACACTTATGGTAAAATTGTAAACAATGTTACGTCTAAAAACCTAGATTGTGGGTTTAGCCTAACATATCTATAATAAAATGCAAATACAAAAATAACATTGTATTTAAAATCCATCATAAATGCGACAATTAAATCAAAAGAAAGAAAAAAATAATATTTTATTGATTAAACCTTCAATGGTGTCTTGAATACTCTACATCCTAAACTCCAAATTACGGGTTTAGCTTAGCATGTCTATTAAAATTCAAACACAAAATAATATTGTATCTAGAATTCATTACAAATACGATAATTAATCGAAAGAAAGAAGAAAATAACAGCTTATTAGTTAGAAGCTTCAATGGTGTGAACATTTTAAGTAATCCGTTGTCTCACTTCTTACCTCATGTTCTTGACGTTAACCCTAACTTTAAGGACATTTTAAGGTATCCTAGGGCGTTTATCACAAGTGTTTATATAATGCTCGCTAAGAAATTTGTGCAAACTTGACCCGAAATGCTTTGAATTCCAGGACCAAGCACTAGCATAGCCTGAGTCGTGTTCAATGCAACCCAAGTTAGTCTTTGGCTCATGAGCTTTTGCTATGAATTTTGAAGTTTTGTTGCCTGACATGCCCTAAACCATGTTGAAACTTTCATGATACATTTTAGGTCGGTCCGTTTATTGTTTTACCTTCTTTTAAATCTTCCAAATTATCAAATTGAATGCTTTAATTCTTTAATTCTCACCTCTAAGAATTGCATGCATTTTGCATCGAATTCACCTGAATTTGCACATATCGATCAATTTTGAGTGTTTTGTGCTAAACAAAACAAATTCTACAATTAAAGCTCATAAAAGACTATTAGACCAATGTTTTTATCATTAAATCATCTAATATATGAGAAATAAACTTGATATAACAATGCCCCTACTTGAGGACTGCAACATCAATAGACTTCCTTAGTCGAAAAGTAAGTGAATGTTAAGGTGACATCATTGCATCCTATAGATCCCGCTCACTTGAGTAAGGCTCGACCCTTGTACTTAGAAGGCTCAAGTCTCAGAAACGTCCGATTGTGTGAGCTTCAGTCTTCCGAAGCTCGCCATTTCTTCTTAGATTTGTAGAGTATATTAATGTCAAATTGAATAAGTCAAATATCTTATTTGGATTAAGACTTCTGATACATCAAATATGAGAGGACAAATTTCTCATGTTAAGAAGCTTGTCCAAAAGCCATGGATAAAAATGCCTACTTGGATGCCAAAAAGACATTTCAAAAGTAGAACCAAGCCTTCTTAGATTTTTAGATTTAAACATACTTATTCGTGGACCCATAATATGGGTACCCAAAGGAAAAAAGATATCATATTTTTTATGTAAGTTTTATCTCAAACGAGTATAAAGTCATTTAGGAGATGAAAGACCATGAGTTGCAAAAGAAAGGACAGTTGGGAAAAATAATGATAATTCTTGTCAAATGTAAGTAAAGATATGTTACTCTCATAGCTCTTTCTACATAAAGGCATTAATGAATAAGTTATGTCATATGGTCAAATTGTAGATCATATGTTTGTGACTCAAAACAAATGACTTGAATGCATTAAGAATATAATTAACTAATTTGAGTATAATATGGGAGCCACATATTTGATTTGATAACATTACATAGCATATTAAACGGTGATTTAACTATATGATTTTTATGAATTAGTTAAAATAGAAAAACATGATTTTAAATGATAAAATGGAATATCTCTTACAAGGTCTTAAATGCGTGAAACGATTTTTACTTCTATTGTTGATTCATTTTCTTACTTCTAAGTCTCACCTTTTGCAATGATTGACAAAAATGGGAAAAGAATAGTATAAAAATATATTAAAACAAAAGAATAATATTGCATATATCTTACAGGCAGAATTATTTTCATTTTTTTGCCTAACAAAGAGAATCATAATATTCATATTGACACATTTACAATTTTAGAAGAGAAGATATTTTAATTAAGTTTTGTCAATCATAAAAAATGAGAGATTTTAGATTATAGGTTTGCTTTAAGAAAAATTAATTTGATTTTGGTGATTAACAAACTATTGAAATATCATTAAAAACGATCTAATAAGTATGTTTAAATGTACTTAGATATTATGTCTCTAATTATATGTATAAAGATAAAAATGTAAAATAAATTAAGTTTCAAGAGCTTAAGTCCATACATAATAAGTTTAACAAAATGAAGTCTCAACCCAAGTCAATTGCACTTACAACTTCAATGAAATCTCAGTCCAAGTTGATTTCACTTGCATCTTCTAAGATATAAAAGTAGATAACATGTGTTAGCCAAAGTGAAATCTCATCTCAAGTTAACTTCACCTCAACTCAAGTCGACTTCATCTGCAACTTTGAAGATAGAAAAGTAGACAGTAGGGTATAACAAGGCGAAGTCATATCCGAAGTTAACTCTACATGCAACTTCACGTTATAAAGATCAAAATTTCAAATGTTAGAGCATTAAATGCATGTCAACCATTACTCCAATGGCTAAATGATTCTTTTCTTTATAAATATTATTGAAGTGTAAATGTGGGCGGAAGTAAGAAATATAAAATGAGCTTATACTTTTCAATATTCAAGAGTGTTAACATCATTTGAATAACTATTAAAACTTCAAATATCACTATTGCAAGTAAGCTTACAAGATTTTTTTCATACAGCAAGGAGCTTCCGGAGTAGATTAATTATACATTGTAAAGTATAAATTTTCTTTTACTTATTTTATTTTGAATTGTTATCTTAGATCGGTGCTGGAGACTAAATTCGAAATAAAACGAGGGTTGGTTTAAGTTTGACTCACCAAAAGGTTTTACTTGACTGATTTGAATTTGTCTCATCAATGAATTAGACTTTGTTGGTAGGAGTTAATCTCAATAACATGTGATTATTATGACTATCTCATAGAGTTTGAATCTAAAAGAGAGCGAGTACTCTAAATTATATTGGATAAACAATAGTGAAACTCAAGATACAAAAGGTGTGTGCTTAGAAAAGTGGAGTAGAGAAGGTTGTTCGAACCATTATAAATTGTTCTCTCTTATATAGTTTAATTGCTTGAATTTTATATTCTCTTTATACTGTCTCCTTTTATCTCCCAACACATTTCATCATAAGAGATTAAACTCATAAGGGGTTAAGTTTTAATTACCAAATAAATTTTTTAAGAACTCAATTTACCCCTTTTGTTATATTTTGCTATAAACTCAAGATCAATAAATGACTCTTTGAGCTGAGGGTTTGGCTATTTGCTCAACCTTTACACTCACTTTTTTAAAATTTTTTAGTTCAGACACTTTAAAAATGGTCTAATTAATTATCATTTGTATAATTTGACCTAATTATGTTTTAAAGTTGTAGATGCAACTTAGCTTGATATGCAAAGTATTTTCAAATTATATTTCCTGCATGTTTATGTTTTTTGTAAATGGCATTTTTATCCTTATTATTGCTTACATTCTGGAAGTCCACACAGCAAATATAAAATATTATTTCTTAAATGACTTTTTGTGGAGTCTTTTTGCATGAATTTTCCATCAAGGTCTATTAAAATGCATAAGACAATCATGGATAAATGAAAAATAAAATATGAATGTTATTTTTAGAAAATTAAACATAAACATGCTAAAACAATAATTGACATCCATTTACATATTGAATTTAGTGGCACAATTCAAAACATAACTAGGGTAGACTATTGGGCAACTACTCTAGAGACTTTTCTTACTCTAACAAAAGTGCAAAGGTTTGATTTGTAATTATATTATATAACAATGATTTCATGTAATCCCATCCATTTGTCCCTATTTAGAAATAATGAAATTTTTTTCCACATATTGCATTTAACACCATATTTTAGTTAGAAAATCAAGTTTCATCTACATTAAAAATGTGTACAGATTGTTTTTGCTCAAAAATATACATTCGCATATACGTTAAAATATCGCAATGCTTTGTAGAATCACTTATCTATATATTTATGATATTTGAGATGGTTTATATATTAAAAACAAAATTTTTAAAATTTATATTTAGTACCAAACTATTTTATTAAGTCAATTTTGCGTATTCGTAAATGGGAGTCATGCATGATAGTATTAAACAAATGATGCAATTTCTAACATAATGCAAATAATGTCAAATGTAATGAGTGACACAAATTTTTCATTAATAATCAAGATTGAAAGAATGAACAAGGTTATACATAAGTAGGGTTTATGGAAGCTTAACTTATCTAAATTATTCATTTTGCTTGAGATGGTTTTACACATATTTAAATAAAATCATTTCTAAAAATTTTTATACATGGATCAAGGCCTTGAAAGTTTTAACAGGTTTAAATGTAGTGTTAAATATTTTTATTTTATGGTATCTTATGATTATTTTATGGTGAAATCTTTTATTTCATAATTCATGTTGAGTGGTTTGATCTAACAACATCACCTTTAAAGTGGCCTATACCAAGCCTATTAACATCACCAAGCGCGTGGGCTATATGCCATTTTGGCCTTTGTGTTAGTTGACCTAGGTTCGAACCATGATCATTTAGGGTATTCAAATTGTGTCTCTTATTTAATATACCATTCGCGCTCATACTATGACCTTGTAGGTAAATTATGGTTATGCCCATGACATATAATACTTAATGTAAATTTGTCTATGGATATTTAAAAATAGGTGCTGCCTCTGTGTTAGTAGGTTACTTAGAAGGAAAGTCATATAACCTCATTAATTTTTAAAATTTTTATCATCGATGGAAAATCTAATCCATTTATTATATTTAATATCATTTATCTATTTAGGAGATCAAATTTCATCTTCATCAAGTATGTTTATTGGCTACATTTGTTGAAATATATATATTCATGTGTAAATTATGAAACTATTTAAATGTATTTACATATGTATTAGAACGCAATAAAATTTTACAGAATTATTTATCTACCCGCAGGTGATATTTTAGATGGTTTAGATATTGAAAATATAAATTTAAAATTGATATTTAATATTAAATTATTTTATTATATTAATTTTCAAATGGGTTATACACAATCATATTAAATAAATAAAAATATTTTCAAAATACTTTAAATGATGCTAAATATAATAAATGAAGTAAATTTTTCATCGATTATTAAATATTAAAAATAAAGGAAGTTATATAGAAAAATTTTCCATAGAAGAGAGAAAATTTTAAAATATCTACAATATCTATACAAGTAATACATGTTTCCTTAAGATATCAAGAATTATTTTGGTTGAATATTTTGGTGCGGCATTACCAATTCCACAGACCCACCCATAGGTCTAATCAATGTGATCTGTATATTAACTTTAAATAATTATAAGTTCAATTAGATCCCTTAAAAGTATTACGATTTAAAACTAAAAGTTCTAGAATTACACTAGTACAAATATTGAAATAAAAAAACTTTTAAACACCCTTGAGCAAACTGCAATTTATACAAAAGGTCATAAATAAGGGCACAACTGAGTCAACTTTAAACTGGACAAATTGCAAAATCAATAGTTAACTTGTGTGTTTACGAGCTGATGCACAAGGGACATGTTTAAAAAGTTCTTTTGCATGACTTATTAATTATATAAATTTAATGAATAAAAAATATATAAACTTAAAATTTTTTAAAATATAATAAGGTAATAAGGATTAAACATCCGGCTGTAAAGTTTTGTGCTGAAGGTCGCTTTGGTAACAGAAAAGCAAAAAAAAAAAATTCACCTTTCTAATGTAATTTATTTTAATGGCATAAGAAGATTATTTTTACCGATTATTGTTGATATTTCAACCATTATTTCAAATTTTATGGCAAATTTCATGGCAAATTTCATATCTAACAATGAATTTTATACCTAGTTCCACTTGAACCGATAAATTTTTGAAAATTCCTAATAATTTTGCTTCAAATTTAATTATGCTCATACCATTACGAATGCATTAAATGGGTCATTAGCATTCTAGTAAAATATAAAAATATTCATTCGTAATTATGATTTTCTAGCCAAAAATTCACATTGAAATGAATTTTTAGTACTTTTATAGTTATAAAATCATATATCATTTAAACATAAATTTTTAGCTTTAAGCAAATCAACCTTAAGTTAAATCAAGGCTTGGGCACATTCGCCATTTTATAGGGGTATTACTAACCCTTTTAACGAATCCATAATAACATGGATATAAGCGGAATTTTAGGCAAAATTACATATGTATATTAGAAATTTTTAAATAAGAAAAATTATGAGTAAAATTTGTGAATATATGTGGAATGAAATTTACTCTTTTTTTGTAGAACCCTCAAATTTATTTTAAGTTGTGCTTAGCTCTACTATTTGAGAGCATCATAACTTGAAATTATATTTGACAAAGCAGGAGTTTACTTTTAGTATTGTCTTTTACTCGGTTATTTGGCATCCTTAATTTGCAATGTGAGGGTTGAAAACACACATTTCAATTATGTGTATTTACCAACCTCATGAAAAAGTAAGTTTAGCTATTTTTTCATAAAAAGTCATTCAATTAGCTTTTATATGAAGCTAAGTGATTTGTTTGGCCTAGCTTAATTCTCATAAAGAGACTTAAAAGTTCTCATTTTTTTGAAAATGTTCGCATGAGTTTGTCCATTCCATCAATTTTTTTGCAATAAAAGCCATAAAAAATACCGAAATAATAAGCACCAAATCCAAACTTTTTCCTTAAATTCTACCACCTATTGAAATAGGTTATAAGAATCTTAGCTTTTTTAGAAAAATATTATGCTTTTTTTATGGGTAATTAGTGGGTTGCAACTTTGGATATGTTTATCACAAGGTTGAACCCTAGACACTAAGCATCTCTACCCTGCATGTGAACGACCTATGCTACTATAGCGGCACAACATTGTGTTTATTTTTTTGCTTCTTTTGAGATGTGTGGAGTAAATAGGCCTTACAACTAAGTGCCTTTTTGGGCGGCATCTGTTAAAGAACTTTTGAATTTTGCTAAGTAAGGAAAAGTCATAAGCTTTTTTGCATATGTGTATTTAAAATACATAAATTAAATTTTACTATTTTGGACGCGTGTATATATTTTTTAAAGGTTTTTAAACATATAAGTAGCTATTTTCAAATGATAAAACTTGATTTATATGTTAAATTAGTACATTTAACAAGCTTATAAAAAAGTAAAATTTTTTAAATGATAAAACTTGATTTATATGTTAAATTAGTACATTTAACAAGCTTATAAAAAAGTAAATTTTTTTAAATGATAAAACTTGATTTATATGTTAAATTGGTCCATTTAACAAGTTTATAAAAAGTAAATTTTTTAAAATACTTAGCTTAGCTTAATAGAATCATTTTTCTGGAAAGTTTGTTTATCTAAGCATCTCTTTCAATTTATCGTGGAAAGATTTGAATAAGCACTCGGGCTGAGTGCAACTTCAAACGAACCCTAACCGAGCCAAGAAGCCTTGAATCGGAGAAGTCTCACTTATCTTGGAAACATAGATAACTATTCTTACTAAAATTGACAAATGAATCTGTATCTTTTTCTTTTTACTAGTAATAAACTAATAATTAACACTATCACATTAGGATTGTTTAGAGGATAAGATGGGATGAGAAGATTGATGAAAAATATTATTGAATATTAAAATGTCAGAAATTATATTAGGAATGAAAAAATAATATTGAACATTTTAAAAGTAAGATTTTTTTTTTATTGAAAACAGTATGAATTTCTAGTTAAACAGCCATCTCGCTACTCAAAAAATTAACAATGGAGTTCGGTGAGCATCCCTACCAAGACTTTTCATTCTCCTGCATGGTTGAGGCTGACATTGCCAAAAAATGAGCCGCCCAGTTGTCAGACAGTAAAACATGCTTATAGTTTACTGTTTTTAAACATGTTGCCTTACACATGACGTCCTGCAATAACACTTCCACAGTTGATAGAACTAGATTTGTCCCTCTCAGAAAAATAACCATAATGAGAGAGTCACCTTCAAGCTCGAGTGACTCATTCTGCATCTCCACGCACCATGCCATTCTGAACCTGAATGCCATTGCTTCCATTACTCGTGTGTCAGTGACACCGTCACATTGCCAGCACCTAGCTGCCAAAAAATTTCCATATGGGTTTCTTAAGATTGCCCTGAAAACCATTCGGTTTTCCCTGATGTTTCTGCTGCACCCATGTTAATCTTGAGGAACCCATTCTTCGGTCTCACACGTCTTAGGACTAGATTGGCCTGTGAGATTCCCATACTAAAGATTTTGTTGGCATAAGTGAAGTGTGCTTTGAAATTTGTGCACCAGTCAATGAGGTTTTCGAGATCTCGATGCAAATCCATTGTTCTATTCTGATTTCTGGTAAACTAGATTTTCCAACAAAACAAAATATAGAAAGAGAGGAGCTCTTTATTTTCTTTACTTGCTAAACACCTGATGATGGTCTTCATAGCTTACCTCGGTGCCCAAATATTTCTATTAGTATTAGGTTTGTCTTGTATTCTTCTTGGATTAGAATTGTATATCCTGCGTAGTTCAGTTGTGAGAGATTGAGATTGTGTAAGAGCTTAGAAGAATTCTATTTATAGGTGGATCAGTTAGGAATTCAGTGGCATCTTGAGAGATGTCCCGTTGGGACGTGAGAGAGGGAGTTATAAGAGTGTTTTTGTTTAATGTGTGTGTGTGAGACATCCAGAGAATATATGCGAGGTATTATATATATATATCTCTATAACCTATTTATTCTAGTGAATTGATATCTCTGTCCTGTAGTTTTTTCATTTTTGGCTTGAAGGGTTTTCTAAGCAAATATTGATATCTTCTTGTGTTCAATCTTGTTGTTATTTCTTTGATCCTATTTTATTATATATGTTTTCGCTGTGATCCATATCTACCCGAATCACGTTTCCTAACAATTGGGAACGATTTTGCATCTTTGTTGTTTGATTTTTACACAGTCCACAAACAAGTGCCTAGAGTCCTCTTTGCTGCTGCTACATAACACCCAAGTCAAGTAGACTGCGACGCCTCTGTGAATGAGGTTGCATTTTATTGGGATGACATCCATATACAGCCTCCATCCAAAGACCTTGATCTTGCCAGGGAGATTCATTTTCCATATGTCTTTTAAGACTTTCTCATGGATTGATTGAGTAGCTTCCCTACCCGTTCAACTTGCAAAAAAGTAATGATTAGACTTTAATAGCTGATAGTCTGATTTAACATTGAACGCACTATTTGGCTCAGCTGACCAAAACCACAGATCTTCCATGGGTTCTTCTAGAATTGGGATGAGTTGAACCTTCCTCCAACCTGTCTCTCTCACAGCTACAATGATCCTATCTTTGTACCAAACTCTGCCCCCCTGTCCATGAAGCAGCTTAACTTGTCTACCATTGTTATATGTTCTGGGAGTGGGCCGACTCTTGTGATGTTGCCAGTCCATTTGTCCATAAAGAAACAAACATTTTTCCCATTTTCAATTCTCCATTCCCCCTCTCGACATCACATCCTTAGATTGTAAAATGCTTCTCCATGTGTATGAGTCCCCATTTCTCACATCGCAATCCCATATGCTCCCATTTTTAAAATATTCAGCTTTAAAGACTCTAGCAAATAAAGAGTCAGGATTGGTGACCAGCCTCCAGAGTTGTTTAGCTAGCATTGCTTTGTTAAAAACCACCAGATCCCTAAACCCCATTCTCCCATCTGCCTTTGAGTTGCACATTTCATTGTAAGTCACCCAATTGATCTTTCTTGATCTCATTGCAAAATGCCCTTAGAAGGGTAAATAAACTCATCACGTAACATAGGATTGCCTGTGCTATAGCCTTAATCAGTATCTCTTTTCCCCCACAAGATAATAGTCTTTTCTTCCATCCTTGGATCAATTTTTAGATTCTTTCTTTCAAAGTCTTGAAAATTGCCCTCTTTGAACGACCCAACCACGCTGGGAGGTCCAAATAAGGGCCAAAATCATTCTCCCTCAAGCCAACTTGCCTATGAATTTTCAATTTTGTCTCTTAGCTACTGTTTTTATTGAAAAGCATGGTAGTCTTGTCAATGTTTATGACCTGCCTCAAACATTTGCCATACGTTTTTAGTGCTCCTAAAAGATTTGAAAAATCTTTGATTGCTTTTCTTGTAGAAGTAGGAGGGCATCATCGACGAATAACAAATGTGAGATAGTGGGACCCGCTTTGCAACTTAAAAAACTTGAAGTCATCTTCTTCTATTCTAGATCACTTAGTAGGAGGGACAACCATTCTGCACACATAAAAAAGAGGCAGGGAAAGAAGGGGTCACCCTGTCTTAGCCCTCTACCTGGATGAAACTTTTGATAAAGGAATCCATTTAACTTCAGTTTATGACCCACTTATCCCACGCATCCTACCATCCAACTTATCCATTTCTCATAAAAATACATTTTTCTCATCATGTACTAAAGAAAACACCATTCGACTCTATCATATGTAGGGGTGCAACTTGGTACCGGGTCGGTCCGAAACCAAAAATGGGTTTAATTTAAAATTTTTTTCCAAAATAGACTCGGTTTCAACCCGACCCGTAGAAATCCGAAACCAAAACTGGGTTCGCACCCACCCGGTACCAAAATCCGACCCGGTCCGAACTGACGTAATTTATATAACTTTTTAATAAATTATACATGTCTTTTTTTTGTAATATTAATATGTATACATGTTTCAGGCATTACTAACTCTAGTTTAGACAAATCATCTCTTTCTCTATTTCCAAAGCATACTTGAGGTAATTTAATTTCTGGGATGATTTTTTATGATTATTATCTTCTTATTGTTAATAGTTGTATGCATTTTTTTTTGTCTAGGTTGATGCATATTATTTTCAAAGATGTAATCGAGGAGGAAGAACTTGACATTAGAAATGCAGATGGAAATCAAGGAAGAAATTACTCGAAAGTCTTTGAATAGTTTTTTAGTTTTTTTGGAAACTTTAGAGATATGAACTCATTTGAATTTTGAAATTGTTTAAAAGTGGATGTAAACTTATTTAAACTTGAGATTTGTTTATATTGTCATTTTAAATTTGGATTGCACTT
>JAXCLR010000050.1:47846839-47867274 GCA_035584095.1 Annona squamosa | reverse complement strand
TTCATTTTCTATTTGCTACACTTGAGTCATTTCCATTAGCTATTAAATAGAAATGACTAATTAGTCATAAAACTAACAATTTGTCATTTATTTGTGTCTATAGGGTACTGAAAAATTGCTTGCAGAGTTCATTCAAAGAATATTGCAGAATTCAGCATGATGTTGCAGAATTCTTTGAAGGATGTTGCAGAATTCAACATGAGACTTGACTTTTTAAACACAGGCATGTATATTCTAATAATTTTCTTGTAGATTACAATTAAATTTGAAAAAAAAAAGCAGTTTATTGGTAACCCGAATTCTAACCTGAAATCAAACTAAAACCAATGCAAACCCAACCCGAACCCGGTCCGAACTAGATTAAATTCTTAAGGTTTGAGTTTGGGTTCACTCCAACTTGGTATAACTCGACCCGAGTTGCACCCCTAATCATACGCTTTGACATGTCCAATTTTATGGCCACTTCCTCAATCTTCTCCTTTCTTTTTTTTCCTTAGTTGGTGAATTGCTTCATATGCAATGATCATGTTGTCAGTGATTAGGCGGATTGGAACAAAAGCACTCTGTTGTGTTGAGATGACATGATTCAAGCAATTTTTGAGTTTATTTGAGAGCAGTTTTGCTAAGATTTTATATACCACATTGCACAGACTAATCGGTTTGAATTCACTCGTTCTATTTGCCCCCCTCTTTTTTGGGATCAGGATAATTGTGGTAGTGTTCAGATCCTACATATGTTCAGTGATCAAAGCAGAGTTGCCACAATTCATAAACTAATTGCACATGCTGAAAATCTCCCTCTACAATCTCCCAGTACTTATGGTAAAAGTTTGCAGGCATCCCATCTGGGCCTGGGGCCTTGTTTGGATTTATTTCTTTTAGCACCTTTGACACCTACTCCATCACTAAGGGGCGTGTAAGGGTTGCATTTTCTTCATTCGTGATCCACTTGTCACAAAGGTTTGAGATTCTCCTAATATTGCAAGGATTTGTGCTTGTGAATACCTGTTGAAAATAACTTTGAGCAGTCCCCCGAAGGTCTTCTTGTCTCTCCAACTACTTTGTAACTTCATCATACAGGCCCTTGATAAAATTCATTCTTTTTCAGTTAGTTGCAACCATGTGAAAGAAACCTATATTCTTATTTCCCATTTGAAGCTAATACATTTTTTATATCTATTTTCACGACAGCTCTTCATTTGCAAGAAGTTAGTTAATTTTCCTTTTCACTTTTTAATTGCCTCATCTCTTGAATATGACGCCTGTTGGGCTTTGAGTTTATAGAATTTTATCTGGTTTTTCTTGATGGCTTGTTGGATATTCCTCCTTTTTTCCTTGTTCCAAGTTAATAAATCTTGACCACAACACCAGAGTTTCCTCCACAGCACTCCAAAAATTGAGTTCCAACCCCCTTGTGGGCATGGACCACGCATCTTTTATAATCTACATAGCTTCGACATCCTAGGCCGAAAACAATTTAAATCCAAATTCCCTTGAGGCCTTCTTTTACCCTTTGTTGCATCTAGCACGAGCAAGATGGGGCAATGGTCTGAGGTGATAGTAACTAGATAATGTATCTTTGCGTTTGGGAAGGATTCCATCCACAAAATTGTAGCTAACCCCCTATCCAGCCTAGCCTCCCCTCTCTCCTCACCCTATCGTCTGTTACTCCATGTCATATTGGCCCCAACGAAACTTAGATCAACCAAATGATAGTTATCCACCACTTTCCTAAATTTTTCCATTTGGCACTTAGGTCTTATTCTTCTGCTCAAAGTTTCTGAAATTCCCAATATTTGATTAAATTCACCAAGCAGGACCCAAGGAAGGTTGCTTTGAGAGTTGAGGCATTCCAATATGTCCCGAGACTCCAATCTTCTGCAAACATTTGGATTACCATAAAAATTGATAACTTGTCAAGTATGTGATCCCCCATTGCAAGTAATCACTACATCGATATGATTTGAAGAGAAACTTTTTTATTTCCACCTCTCATGAGTCTTTCCAAAGCAAAGCTAAGCTTCCCTTTCTATTTACACTGCTCACTGCCAAGCACCCATCGAATTTTAGTTTTCTCTTCATAACATCCATTTCTCTGTCCATCCTCTTTGTTTCACATAGGAATATGCCTTTGGGATCTTTGTTTTTGATTAACTCAAATAGGTTTTGAATTGTCCGTGAGTTTCTAAGCCCACGACAATTTTAGTCAATAAGTAACATTTAGCACCGATGGGGTTGAGAGATCCTCTCAGTTCCCACCCTTTGATCTTTCATGCCACTCTCCTCATGACTCCTTAGTTTTCTACCTTTCCCCTCAGTTTCTTTGACTGTCTGCGCCATACCCATTAGCTCATAGCACTACCGTTTATTGTAGTTCTCATCCTATTCTCCTTCCATTGATTCAAGGTGAAGAGGGCTTCCCCAATTCCATATTTGCCTTTTCCATCTCCTTTGGATTCTCTCTCTTAGGTTTTAGGTTTTAGTTTGATTTGTCTTCTTCCCAAATTTTTTCCCTGTCTATCCTTGTTTGTTAGCGGATGGTTCCACTTCAATATCATTTATTTTGGAATTGCTAGCCTTGAGAAGGATTTGTAGCCCGGATTCATTTAGACTGCCTTCTCCTAAATGATTATTGTTCATTGGTGTGTTGTATTTATGTGGAAAATGTAATTGCCATGTTCATTCAACCCCCCATCATTTGCTTTATTTTGTTATGAAACCCCTATTTTCCCCTTTTCTAGGAAATTAGCATGAAGAAAGTTGTTGGTCACACCCCCAGCCTCTGCCATTCTCAATTGCTCATAATTTTCACCTCCTTCCTGATTCCCTTATCCTCCCTCTCCCTTCCCCTTGAACTCCTTTCCCCTTCGATGTCCCTTTCTTAACATAGCAAACTCATGCAAATTTTCACCACTCTTGTTGCCCCTCCTCCTTAATTCCGTCCCCTAGCGTTCACCCCTATAGAGATTGGGAATTTCTACGTACGAGTTTCCTTCCTCAGCCTCTATATTTTCCTTATCTTCATTCTCCTTCCCTCCCTGCCCCACAGTCTCCTCCAGCTTACATTCTACAAATAGGTCCTCTCCTTCCGTTTCTTCCATCATTTTGTTGTGTTTCTCTCTCGGTTCCCTTAGGAATTTACTTTCTATTATTATTCATTCTTGTTGTAGTCCAATCGTCACTTCAGCCAAGTCCATGTCCACATTGAGATTCTCATAACGTTCCCTGTATTTGACCTCTGCAATATAGGTTTTGGGAAAAATCTAATTTCTAATTCCTCTCTCCTTTGATACCCAATGTTTGAACCCCGCTCTGAGATTTACATTGTACTGGAAAGTCGATATTGTAACACTCAATTTCTCCTCAAATAGTTTACATTCATTAAGTCATGCCCCATTCTGCTACATGCATAGCAGAACATAGGGAGACACTCATACCGAAAAGGAACCTATTTTTTCAGCTTCTCCACATTTGATGAAAAACTCCTCTGTGTAGGGCTCCCTCACATCCACCTTGAACTTAATTTGAATCTCATCATCTCTAGGGTTTACTTCAAATAAGTGTTGAAAGAGTTACCTGCAATTGAGCCAAGTAGAGGTCGATTTCCTTTCGCTCCATTATTGTCACCAAATCTTGAAGCAAGAGGATTTTCCTATCCTGTAGCCATAGGTTGCCATGTCAGATCATCTTCTCATCATCTTTAGTGTCAAAAGGAACTCTATAAAGGTTGTCGTCCACTTTAGCGAAGCATGCTGGTTGTGATGGCTGCATAGAACCAAGTAAGTTAATCCTTGGTTTTTTACCTTAATTATTCAAATTAGTAATATGATTAGAAAATTTAAGATATGATTAAGGAAAATATCTATATGTAAGGATATGAATATAAATATTCTAATAAATGTTACAAATAAATTAAGAAATACACAACAATAAAATGTGGAATTTTTTTTATGAATTTTTGGGATGAATTTGGAAGTTCTGAAGTACGCCAATTGAAACTGTTTAAATTCACAGACCTTATAAAAAATAAAAAAAGAAAAAAGAAAATTTAGGTCAATTAGGGGTGCTAATTAAGAGTTATATTTGTCTACGCTACTTTCATTATATCTTAAAATGTATGGCTCAAATCGATAGGAGAATTTAATAGGAAATGAAATTGACTGAGCCCACTTTGTGAGTCTTTTATACATATTATAAATACGTGGGTGGCTGTAAAAATACATATATATAAAGGGTAATTTGCATATATACCTACATAGTTTTACCAATATTGCAAATATACCCACGTAATTTCACGAAATGCATATTACTCCCCCATAGTTTCATCAAAATTACGTATTACCCCACACAACTGACTGTCATTAATATCTGCCGTTACATTTTAAAAAATGACGAAAATGTCTTCATCTTCATGGGGATAATATGCAATTTTGGTGAAACTATGTGAGAGTGATATTCAATTTATGAAACTATAGATGAAAACATTTTCATCATTTTTGAAAATATAATCACAGATATTAATGCAGTTAACGACAGTGGGGATAATACGCCATTTTGTGAAATTATGTGGGGGTAATATGCATTTTGTGAAATTATGTGGGTATATTTGTAATTAGCGTCAAACTATGTGGGTATATATGTAAATTATCCATATATAAATAAAATGAAAATACTGGCAGTAAAACAAAAATGGGTGATGCATGTCGATAATGGGATGATAGTAAATTAGAGATGGCCGTGCATGTAGACAATGAGGTGACAGTAAAACCATCAATCAGTTAACCATGGTTACATGACCTTGGTAAAGTTAACCATGGTTACATGACCTTGGTAAAGTTAACCATGGTTGAATGATGTATAGAAGGTGGGGGAGGTAGCACGGCTATTAGGTAAGGTTATTTAAAAAAAACGACAAAGGGCAAAAGGACGAGTTGGGAAGAGAAACCAAGAAAAGAAATATATTCACCAACAAAGGAAGAAGACTACATAGGCAGTGAACGTGAACAAGTTTTTGGTAAAAGAAATTTTATTTATTCATTTATTCTCTCCCTCCTTCACGTCATATATCTGATATATTATATTCAATTTCATGTTACTTTTTTAATTTAATATAACTGAATCTTAACCTTTGCATGGTTCATAATTCCTTTTATTAATATAGAAACCGATTTTATAATAATTGAAAAAAATGCAGCTTGGAAGATCATATAAATAAACAATAATATGTATGGTTTAAACAACATACCAAAGCAATCAGGATTTTAATAAAGATATATTCATGTATATTATGTGCGTCCAAATACAATGATATCTAGAATTTTTTTTATTAATTTATCTAGCTCAACGTCCAAATATATTATTTTTATTTGGGAATCAAGAGTTATATATAAATGCATATATTATTTGATATATTATTAGCATGATGTTTTAACTATGTAGCATGAATTAGACAGCTAAACAGATTATTTATGATATGGGTAGAAAACGTCAATTTGGTGATTTGGTATAATAATAATAATAATAATAATAAACATATAGATATGGATGTTAAGGAAGGTGGACGTTAAATTTAGAATATGTGTTTAAATTTTATTTTGTTATTGACCAAACGCAAATTGAACCATAAAACGATAAAAGTATATATAGTTTAATAAAAAATAATAATAAACATGCAAGTATAAAAGTATAATGCAAATATGTAAGTAAATCATTTTCTCTTGTTTAGGAAAAAGGAAAATAAATTCAGGAAGTGAACTTTGTTTACTAATCAATGTGAAAGGTAAGTAGACCATGCTTTTCATTTTCAAAGATGTTATTTTGGAATTGTTTCTTTTTATGAAATTGCACAAATGTTTGATATGTGTTTAACTTATGCATGATGTGATAAAAAAATTTAATTATTTTACGATGAAATGCATATTTTCTTGCAATAATCATGATCCATGGTGTGTATGAAATGCATTAAGTAACCTTATGGGGTGAGTCAGGAGGTAATGTTTACGAAAAAACTGAGCCCAGTCACTTGACCTCGGGCCCTAAGGGTGGTGCCAGATGTGTTTCAAGTACCCTTTGGGTTAAGCAGAATATATATGATTCATGCAATGCATTGTCAAGCATATAAAGTTTTTAAGCTATAAGCATGTAAATTTTTTTTTTAAATTGTTTAAAATCTTATATATCTACTTATTGAGTAACGTACTCATTCCTTTCAAAAATTTAAAATATAGTTGTGCGGGCTACAGATGAGGTAGGTCCAAGTGCCATGAAAGGAAAAACTTATCTCTACTATTTAGCTTCGCAAATATATAATATATTTAAGAAGGGGTTGTAATAATTTAAGATAATTTTTCTTATACTTGTGGTATAAATTGCTTGTATGAACTTATAAAAAAAATTTAAGGTAAAATTTTGCAATTTGCCATAAATTGATTCGTGTAGTAAGATAATTCTCGTAACATCCTGCATTAGGGGCGCTTCATTGGTGCTAATGTCTTCCATAATCTTTTCATTGATGCAATGATGATGCCCCTATTATATCTCTTCGTTGTCCAAAGGGTACAAAGGATAGATGGTATCCCCAGTGGATTGATTTGCGAGAGGTTCTAGGTACCTATTGTTAGGGTTTGTAATTCTCTCAATGACAGTTCTTCCTGCTAGAAGGCCATCCTTCTACCCCTTTGTTCATGTTTTGATTCCGAGATTCCACCAATTGTTGCAGATTTATCTCCCCGTGTGAGGAATCAATTTTGCGAGGTTTGAATATGATGTAAGACCTAGATGGAAAATTTTTTGAAAACCAATTTTTTTTTTTGAAAATGAAAAATCATATCTCATCTTGAAGAGGCACTTAATCACTTTGATGCTTTCTAAAAACCTTTCTACTTCTTCAAAAAAAACTTTCTATACCATTTTTCGCACAATTACGAAACAAACTAGAAATCTCTTTAATTACATTTTAGTAGCCAACTATGTCGGTGCCTAACCTATTTATAATTGTTAGATTGGCAACCTTGGACTCATCCGCGTCCATTTGGGACTACTAAATTGCTAATGCTACCCAGGCTGACATCTCAAAATCTAATATAGTTCCATGTTGCATATTCCTCCTTAGGAGGAGTAATTCGCCAACTGAGGCAAATGTCCAACTTTTACTTTCGTACTACGCCAGTTACAGAATAAAATAAGAATTCGATTGGCCTTCATAATGAATCATAGAAAACATTTCTTTCTCCTCTACTTGTAGGCCTTGAAACTTCGTATCTGCATGATCAACAAAATTCAGTTGTTTGTCAATCAGACATTGGCTATAAATATTTTTTTGATTTTTAGTATACATTTATATCTATCTCGATTTGTGTTACAATCAAATCTTGAGACATTCTTATAATTTTTTTCAAGAAGGTGTCAACATGCTCTCACCCATAAAAAAATTGGAGACTACGTCTATTTAATAAACTGGGAGATACAACTCACATGGAAGAAGCAAGAAGTCCTAGATGACAAACATGAGGTGTTATCAACTGGGCACTGTCTAATTGGTTACAATTAATATTGTAAAACATAAAAAATAACCTACGTTTGACAACTTAGATTGCAAAAAAATTAGACAATCGGGAATATTTCGATGGCTTGTTTGGCAAGCCATCAATATTTTTTCAAAATTTGAGCACATTTGTAAGCTATTATTAGTAAGAATTTTCAATTTCGAATTGCTTAAAGGTAATCATTGTCTCGTTGATGCTTTTGTAAATGTGCAGGGTTGTGATTGTGCTATTATGCTATGTGCCTAGCCCATGCTAGTAGGCTTCAAGATAACAAGACCTAAAAATTAAGTACCTTTGGTAGGATGTTGGGTGAGAAATTATCTATTCTTTACACTTTTTAAAAAGTAATTTAACATATGAACTACCTAGCTACCATATATTTTTTTTTATTTTACTCATATATTCTAATTATTTTCTTATCATGACTAACATATTTTTCCACTTTACCCCTACTTTGTCATACGACTCTCACATTTTTCAAGAAGATTCTCTTTTTAATTTTCTATTTTTCCCACCTTACTTCTCTATTATATCATACAGTATCATTCTTATAATTTTTTTAAAAAATATTCCCCCTTTAACTTATTACCTCCTTACTTGCCCATGTTACCAATTCTCACCTTTTTAAAAAATATTCCTAGTAAATAGTAGGAGACGGTACTTTTTCACGCGAGCCTAAGTGCGACCCTATCTCGCCTGTATTGACTCTGTTTAATTAGCCCACCTAATAGACTGCTATATGAAATGGTCGGTTCTTAACTACTATGGGAACTGCAACTGTTAATTTGTAGATTACAAATATAGGAAGAATTCTTGCTTTCTCTAGAGTGCAAATGGATCTCATACACTTCAAATGCAATATTAACTCACTGCAATAAATTATATTTTCCATAACTGAAACAAAAATTAGGGTATGTTCAGCTGGGCATTGGTCAAAACCATGTACAGCATAAGCATCAAAATATTGCTTCCTCAAATCTTCTTCCACAAAAGTTGCACGAACCCTTAATGGGATGGTGGCACTCATACCGATCATTTTAATTTGGTGCCAGTTAGGGTCAAACGTACACGTATTAGTATAGTGTGTACATTTTCTGTGGGTAATATTTTATTTATCATATAGTATATATGTTATTCTGCTTAACTTGTTAATCAATACTACACACTATTGTGGATGATAGTATACACACTAATTTAATCCATATTCAATAATACCCATGACCTACAATGTCTGTACCATTGATAAAGAAAAAAAGGTCATCACAGACATGAAAAATTCCCTTCAAGCATCTTTTTAGCCTTGGTCGTATCAAACCGACATACTTTCTTTTTTTTTTTTTTAAATGGTGAAACCAACATACTCTTTCAGTATTATAGTCATCAACCATTTATTGGCAATATGCATTACTCAGGGTTTTTCAACCCTTTCTTGAAGTTATGATTAATATTTTTATATTTATTTAAAATTCCATCATCATTTACGCCAGTTCATGGCCAAAATCATTTTTTTATTTTTAAAATTTTTTTTATACAAATGTTAACATAAGTATATTTAATTTATAAACCAAATTTTATCATTTATATTTATTTTGTATTTTTAAACACAAAAGTATTTTAGTCCTTTTAAATAATTTAAAATGACAAAATATCTCTGTATTTAAAAATATAAAATAAATGTATACACATTTTTTTAAATGATAAAATTTAGTTTATCGATGAAATATACCTTTTTTAATATTTGTATAACAAATTTTCAAAAAATTTTAAGATGGCTTTGGCCTGGTCGCCTCGCCTAAATTTATGCTTATTTACATGCTTGTTCCATTTCTATAAATCAACAAGAATTTTATTTTTCCTTTTTTATTCCTCATAATCCAACTTCTACAAGACCAGAAGCTGGACATTTTGGAAGGATGTAAGAAAATGATCAATGATAATAGATCAATGGCCTCATATTTTAATCAGGTAAGATTCTACTGTATTCTAAATGTACTCTTAATTATTCTTATTAATTAATATTATAAAATGACCGTTTTCCAGGAACATTCATGATTTCATCAAGTGTTCGTGCAAGGTCCGCTGAGGAAAACGAGCCAAATATGTATCACGACCCTTGCCTCACCATTCAATGCATAGTAACAATAGCTAATGTGGAATAACCGCATTTCCGACCGGTCAAAAAATTTCTTTCTTTAATTTTTTTTTTAGTTTTTTTGGAAATGGTAAATTAAAGATGTATTTAAGAAGTAATAAAACTTTTAAATGAAAAGTTTATGAGGTAAAAATTTTGAGCCTTTTTTTTTAAATATACTACCATATTTGGTGATAATATCGAAAATACCCACTATTTTAAAAAATCTTTAAATATATCTATTCCATTTTCACCTAATCTCAAAAACACCCTTTCCATTATAAATGTTAATAAACACAATTAAAGTATATGTAAAATTACCAATATGATCATCAAGTTCATGGTTAAATTCAAAGATTTGAATACGAATTCACTACTAGCCTAATTACATAAGGGATATAAATCTAAAGAGTTCTCATTTTATTCCCCTTCCATTTCATTTTATCTAGTGGATATATTTGAGATTAGGGTCAATCATAATGTATATATTAAAAAAAACTAAACAAGTAGTTTTTTTAGTTAGTTTTAGGACCGATTGGAAATTCTAAACTTGTCATATAAGATCACAACTCAAAATTAAAAGTAATTTCTTCTCATTTGATTTTAATTATTATATAATTTTAATTGGGTATGTACTTGTTAGCCTAGCTAATATTAGCTTATGTTGTCTAGTTTAAAAGGTGTATTTCTTTTTAATTGTCTAGTTTTTTTCCATGGAAATTTTCTTTCAAATATATTTAACTCGTATATTAAATTTTATAGTTATTAGATATGTGTATATGCACATTTTATTTTCAAAAATCAACATTGAGTTGTAAAATGACTTAAATACATTCCTAAATGTTTGATTTTAAAAACCAAAAGAATATGTATACACACATATTCACAAATTGTAAAACTTAATGGGGTTTGATCATCTAAAACATTTCTGACTAATAATAAAACTCTTCTTTAAAACTTTTGTTGAAATTATATTAGGACTAGGGTTCCTATATACTCATAATAGATTTTTACTTCTACTCGTACTAGAAAATGAAGCCTCACTTAGGTACAGAGCATATGGTAGCATATCTGTCGTGGAATAAATAATGCATATTCCTCCCAATCCTATTATAAATATATGTGAGGTTTTTAAGAAAAACACACATCATAACATGTAAGAAAAATTTCTGAAGAGTTCCCCTAAAACCTTTTATAAGATTAGTTGACATTTAGGTTATGGTATTATGAATGCTTTCCAATCCTGTGTTTCCAAATTGGATAAGTAAGGAAATTTGAGATACAGCTTTTCTATCTTTCTGCTTTTGCTAAAGATATGTGGTGAATCCTTATTTTTTTTAATTTTTTATGAAATCATTAAACTAGATGTTTATGATTCATGAACTAAAATTTGTTAATTTTCTAGGTTTGTATATATCTTTTCAAATTTTGAATACAAGGGTATTATGATTGTTTTCAACCTTAGTTGATCGTTTTCAATCTTGAAAATAACTACTACCCGTTTATTTAAATTTTAAAAAATATATAGCTTCAAAAATGATAGAATTTTGTTTATGTATATAACATTTAGTTTAACCATTTTATAAAAAGCTAAAAAAGTTAAACATCGAGCCTACTCGTGGTTCCATGTAACCCCTTTTATTTTTAAGATTTTGATGTTTGATGGAAAATTCAATCAATTTATTATTTTTAAAATCATTTGTTTAATTAAGGGACCAAGTTTGTGCATAGGCTGCATTTGCTGAAAAATAATTATATTATGTGTAAATTAGAAAAATGATTAGATCTATTCATATATGTATCAGAATGTACTAATACTTTATAGAATCATTTATCCACATTTTTATGATATTTTAGATAGTTTATATATTGAAAATACTACTTAAATTTGATATTTAATATTAAATCATTTTATTATATTGATTTCACATATTTGTAGATGGGGCCCATATGAAGTGACACTAGAAAAATAAAAAGATTTTCATAATAATATAAATTATGATAAATACAATGGATGGAGTGGGTTTTCTATGGAAGGGGTAACATAGAAGAAAAAGTTTTATAGAAGTGCTCCTGGTTAAAGATAAGATTTTATGAGCTTTTTTATCTAATCGCAGATGATTCACGTACACTTATGTTTGCTCGAGCACAATATCCTAATATACTCTAATTTTGAGACTTTTTATTAGATAATTTTATTAATGGATTTTTATACGTGCCAATTATTAAACTGCTAGAGTGATTTTCAAGTGACTTATGAACATTTTGCGCACAATTAATAATAATTCTACTTTATCATCCAAGTTTTTCATGCTAAAACTTTAGGCGACTCATTAAAAAACCAACTCATATTCTTTAGAATGAGCATGGGATGTAATGCAACTCAATTTCATTCAAGAATAGAATAACTATCAATGCATAGTTGGCCATTTATGCATTCAGGTGAGCAATTGCATAGAACCACTCTAAAATTCATGAGATGCTTTAAAAAATAGCAATTCTACTATTTTGTCTAATTTTGATCCTCGGAGTTAGCTTCTTGAGAGGGTGATGTTGTTGTTAAAAAAACTCAGGGAAGAAGCTAAGTGTATCTGGGTGTATTTGACCAATTTTTTAATTTTTTTGAAAATTTTTATACAACTTTTATTCTATGAGTTTTAAACATATATATCAAGTTTTACCATTTTGGAGATCAAATTTTTTTTATTTTTGAAAATAGGAGTATTTTTAATAATTTAAAATTACTAAAATGTCACTGATTTCTACATCACATCTCAATTTGTATTATAATGAAGCTCAGAGACCATTTTTACAATTTTCCAAATGAGAGAGATAACAAGCTTCCAAATATTAATAGGGAGGCAAAGCTCCTGACCACATAAGCTTGGATTTGATGTCGGGACATAGCCTAACCGAGGCAATGCCTCTGACCAACGTAGGTGGTTAACTTGATACATGTTAAGTATACTTAAATTAACAGTTGTATAAAAATTTTAAAAAAATAAAAGAAAGGTTAAAGCACCTAGGTACATCAATGCTAAGTGCACCCAAGCGCATTATTTCAAAGCCCAAAGAATTATTAAGTTGTACTTGTGAAGAGAATGTCTTTTTCATGAAAGAAACTCATTTTCACTATTTTTCTACTAAAAGGCTCAACAGTTGCCACTAGTAGTAACTTATGCTAGTCCATTATTGGATAATTATGAGTTCGACTCTCTCCTCTCTCATTTAGGTGGTGTGGAATTTTTTCTATTTCCTCCCTATAGTGGAAGTATTTGTAATTTCCCCTGTAGAGGGTATTATTAAAAAAATTTCTTCATTGTGTGAGGGTTATTACTATGCTTGAATGTAATATAAGTTATTCTGATGTATATAAGTACTTATAAAAAATGCTACATGATGTTTGGCCCTATTTATTTATTGCACTCAAATTTTTTGTGATAACCAAAAAAGGAAAGCTATGCTCTTATAGGTAGGGTTTCTTAGATCAAGACAATGTACCTCTTGTTTTGGGAATAGTGGACACCTCTTTTTTTTTAGTCACATGAATAGGATGAGCTGGATTTGAGAGTGAAGATGGATTGAGAAGAGGATGCAGATAAGGATAGAGTGCAAACACGGGAAACTGTTGTGAATGTTTTTTAGCAGGCTAAGTTGTTAGTCTACTCATCACAACACCGAACATGCAAGAAAAGCATTAGTCAACATACTATCTAATTTAGCCTACTAATCAACATTACACAATATTATAGGTGGATAATATACACAATATCCTAATCCTCATCTCTGAGAGGAAGGGTAGGTGTTAGCAGAATAGTAGCTGCATACACACTATTGGCCTTAGGGCGGTGGATACATTATACCATTCCACATTTACTTCTTCACTAGTGGTCAAATATGCTCTCAAACTAGTTGGATCCCAACGATATATACTATGATATATTTTAAGCTAAACTACAACATTCATTTATTTTTATTTTTTTTCATAAAGATGTTTTTTAAGTATATTTAATCCACATACCAAGTTTTGCTATTCTATAATATTTTTACATATTTATTATTTATGTTTAGAAAATCATCAATTTCAAGGGCATTTAAGTTATTTTTCACCCCTTAAAAACTTGATTCTTAGAAAATTAAAAATAAATATCTAAAAGTATTTTAAAATGACAAAACCTGGTATATAAATTGAATACACTTAGGAAAACATTTTATGAAAAATAAAAAAATGACTAATTGTAAAAATAAGTCAATCATATATTTTAACTACAAATATATTATGATGTATATAATTAGACTCCAACTAGTTTGGCCTTACTTTGACTTTTGAAAATTGTCGTGCACACTTCAGATCAAAGTCGTATTTTTATGCTTGTGAGATACATACTTTTCACCACTTAGGCTATGTTTGGACGGGTATAATAGCTGCATAACTCTATGTTTTTTAAAAAAACTTAAAGGGATATTTGGTAATTTGAATTTTATGGGAATTGTGAGATGAGAAGAGAAGTAAAAACCGAAATATTTTAAAAATTATTTATAAGGAAAATAATTAAAATATAAGAATAAAAGTGAAAAAATATAATTAGTAGTTGAGGATTATTGATAAACTATGCTTCCCCAGTTTCCTGTCCCATGCCACCACATGCGATTAACAAACGTGCCCTAAATTTCAAGCTTTTACATTTCGTGCTTATTATGGCTTTTAATTTTTACACATAGAAGTGAAAATTTTGGGACAAAAATAAAAGCCAGGCAAACATCCATCAAAAGTGGAAATGTATACATCTGCACTTCATGCCTTTAGAATGAGCGGCCAAACGGGCCATTAATTTGCTGCAGAAAAGGAAAAGTGCACCGTTTTGCCCAGACAAGCACTTGGATTTATTTTAGTGGCTTGAGAAAAAAGAGGCCCTCCGAGCCGTGCATTACATTAAGTCATTAGTGCTTTACATGATTTCTAAAGTGTTCAGCAGGAGCAACAAGTCTGCATTAGCTCCTGAAAATAGTCAAATATTAAGTAAATTTTTATATTTTCAAGAAGTTGTTTCTTAATACTTCCTGCAAATGTGCGCTTAATGAGATTTTGCTGTTTATGAATGCTTGGCAAAACAAACCTAAAATATACAAGTGTTCGAGCTGGAGAGAAGCTCCACTGCCCATGCAGAGAATTAATTTATTAAAAGTGTATTTAGGAAGTAATAAAAATTTTGAATGAAATTTTTTGGTGTAGAAGTTTTTAAAATGAGAGAAAATGATTTGATAAGATAAAAGTAAAAATGAAGAATAAAAAGAATAAAGTTAAAATAAATAAGTTAGTTGTATGAATAGTTGTGTAAGAACGATTGAAAGGAGAGTAGTTTGTATAAGAAGATATGAAGAAGTAATTAAAAAATATAATAATTATGGAGAGTGAAAATTTTTAAATTTAAAAATTTTGATTAAAATTTTTTTCCTTAAAGCAAACATACCCTTAGAGAGAGAAATCCTTGAATCTAAGATACAAGCCGGGGAGGAACACCCCCCCCCCCCTCCCCCCAATCCAAAATCAATTTTAAACACACTCATAGCTTCTTTGGCAAGATCATGTCATCCCCATCAATTCTTTCCTTGAACAACTTCTTTGAGAAAGGGCTTCTTAACTGTTAATTTAAAAAACGACAGCTCCAAAAGAGGTGATCCTCATCCTCTATGCGTTGCCTACACAAAACACAATTAGTATTGCCTAATATCCCTCTTTTTTGAAGATTTAGTTTGGTGGGTAATGATCTTGTGAGGAGATGTCGGCCAAATATTTGAATCCTTCTTAGTAGTCTTGTCTTCCAAAGTGCCTTAAAGCTGCCACTATCCACTCTTTCCTTCCTATCTTAATCTACCTCAATTCCCAATTGCTTTCATGGGCTAGTTTGTAAGCTAATCTCATTCTAAAATAACCATTGTTTTCCGGTTCTTAGAACACTCTATCATCCTCAACATCTCTAAGCACAGAAATCAACTTAACCAGATCCCATCCCACATCACTAGCTACCATCTTAATGTCCTCTTCTCTCCATTGTCTCCTATCCCAATCAATAAAATGATCCATCTTGTAAGTGGTTCCATTTTGGTTATCTTGCCATTAGCCCAATGATAATTGAAAAATCCCATTTTCTTCCTCGACCCTACTCTCCACTTAAAACCCATGTTGAACAAAGAGAATGCATTTGCTATACTTCTTCGTGCAATCGAGCACCCATTGTAGATCTTGCTCTTCCAAACATTGCCTGATGGAAAGTATCCTACCTTTAGGACTTCATTATTGGAATCAATGAAAAATTAAGCAAAAATCTGTATTTTGATGATTAATAATTCAATTTGAGTAAGTTTTGGTTACTAATGTGCTTTGTGAAAATGTTTAAAGGTTATAAAAATAAAAATCAGAATCTGACAGATCAAGTTGCAATCCAAGTTGACTCAGCTATCGACTTGAGTCAAGTCGATACCCAAGTCGACCTCAAAAGCGACTCTGAAGAAGAAAAACAATCTAGCGCTGAAAATTGATCCAAGGCTGATGAAGTCGCAAACCCAAGTCGACTCCATCTGCGACTTGGGTGAAGTTGCAAACTCAAATCGACTCTAGTATCGACTTCGAGAACCCGGAACTTCCAGCGTTGAAACTCGGATCCAGAACAGGCAAAGTCGCAGAGTCAAGTCAACTTCACCTACAACTTGAGTGAAGTCGCAAACCCAAATCGACTTCAGCATCGACTTCGTAGGCTCAGAACTTCTAGCATTGAAATTAGGAATCCAGGATGGTGAAGTCCCATACTCAAGTCGACCTCATGTGTGACTTGAGTGAAGTTAGAACCCAAGTTGACCCAGGCATCCGACTTAGTCAGATTGAAGATGGTTTTAGTCCAAGATAAGCAAATCTATATGATAAAGTCATTCAAGACTACATTATGATCAAGGAAAACTCATTTAGCCATTTTTAAAGACTGCAAAATCAAAATTATCAAAGTACCTTAAAACCAAGACATGAAGATAAGATCTCCAAGAGAAATTGAACATGACAAAGCTTCAACAAAGATCAAATGCATCAATGGAAGAACAAATACAAGATCAATATCAATCCAGCAAGTTGACTTCCAAAGAATTCAAGTTCATCAAGTAATACAGAAAGTGAAGTCGCATTCGAAGTCGACTTCACCTGCGACTTGGGTCAAGTCTAGGGCCAAGTCAACCTGAAGCAGGAACTTGGAACATTGCTGAAGACCGAAGTCGCACCCAAAGTAGACTCCATCTGCGGCTTTGGTCACAACGGTCGGAAAAATTCGAACATTAGCGTATTAAATGCGCGCCACCTACCTCCAAACGTTCGAATTTATTCTACCATTATAAATATGAATTTAAGTGAATGTGCTAGAGTTTAGATAGAGCACTAACTAAGATTCAACAACCATCATCTCCATGCATTAAGTGATCAATACAAGTTTTCAAGGGAAGAACAAAGCTCCAACTTGCCGCATGCTCTAACACTATTCAAATCTTCTATTCTACAAGTTCTTTTACGAGCTGAATTTGCCTACACAATTTGTAAAGTATAGATTTTCTTATTTGAATCAATATTTGTATTTGATACTTGGTTTATTATTGGAATTTTGAATCAAGTGAAAGCAAAGTAGTGTTATGATTTAAGTGGGACTCATCACCTACTTGTGCTATGATTTGTATACACCCACTAGAGCTGGAATCTAGAAGAGAACTGTTGCTCTAATTGTATTTGAGAATACATAGAACCCAAGTCACAATGTGTGTGAGCTTGGAAGAATGGAGTAGGAGAGGTTAACCAAACCACTATAAAATCTTGTCTACTGCTGTGATTTACTTTTATGTTTTTATTGCTTTATTACTCTCCATATGTTTCATTTGTTTCATTAAAAGGGATTAAATCAAACAGGGTAAATTTTTGTTTAAGTGAAAAATTCTAAAATACCCAATTCACTCCTCCTCTCTTAGGTAATTGACATAAATTTAGTACTAACATTCATAACATAAACAATTAGCCCCTATCACCATTCTCCAAGCTTGATTGGGCACCAAGGCCATATTAAAAGCTAACAATTCCCTAAACCCAAGTCCTCCACTAGCTTTAGATAAGCATAGCTTCTTCCAAGACACCCAATTGATCTTTCTTCTTCCACTAAAAGTTCCTCATTTGTATATTTAGTTCATAAGGATAAACAAGTTCATAACATAGTTAGGAATCACTAATGCTACTAACTTTATGAGGATTTCTTTACCTCCACTTGATAACAGCTAGTTCTTCCACCCCCTGGACCTTTCTCCACACCCTCCCCTTAATGAATTGAAAGGAAACCTCTTGTTTTTCTCTACCTATGCAAAAAGCCCCAAAATAGACATTAATCTATTTCCTTTTGAAGCTAGAAGATCTTCAATTTGTTATTATTTTTTTAACTTTGTATTTTTGATGAAAATCAAAGTTGTCTTGCTTATATTAACTTTGTTATCGATAGCCCCCCTCATATGTCTTTATTAGTTTCTTTAGGTGGTCGATATCCTCCTTCCTCATTTTCATAAAGAACAATGCATTATTTATAAAGAACAAGTGAAACAATCTGTCTCTGCCCTCTAGTAAGAATAATGGTCTCCTACCTTTCCCCATTTAAAACCAAATGATATGTTACTTTTGTGACACCACCCATGATCCATTTTATTCACTTCTTTGTGAAGCCCATCCTCCTTGTAATCTCAACCAAATAGTGTCATTCAATCTTATTATTTGCCTTAGCAATGTCAAGATTCATAGCCACATCTGCTGTCTTCCTTCTTTTCCTCTTCCTCATTATGTTGATAGTCTCAAAAGCCACAATCATATTATCAGTAATCAATCTATTTGGCACAAATGCACTTTGTTGTGTGAAGATAATCGTAGGTAAGCAAATCTTAAGTCTCTTGGCCAATACCTCACATATGATTTTGAACACTACAATGCATAGACTTATATGTTGAAATTCATTAAATCTTGTTGCCCCCTTCTTCTTTGGAATTAATCTCTCTCATCAGACCCTCTTGGTCCCCCCCGAACATTATCTCCAAAAACCTTCTTGCGAGCTTGGACTATCTCTTCACCAATTGCAACTACTTCTTGATTGTACTAGTAGAAATTGGCCGACATTCCGTCTGGATCTGAGGATTTCAATGGGTTCATTGCTTTAGCTACATCTCTTACTTCCTCTCTTGTAATACTTCTTACAAGCCACTAATTATCTACTGCTAACACCCTTTTTTGTCATCAAATTACCACCCTTTTAGCTGCCCCATTCACTCCGAAGAGTTATAATCCTTTCCTCCTCTTGGAATGTTCTATCTCTCTCATCTAAATGAGTCTCCACATGTAACCTTTGAAGCTCCATTTGGTGCTTTCTAATTGACTTTGATATGTCCCACCTCGAATTGCCATACTACCTCATGAATTGCTTCCTACATCTCCGAATTTTCTTATTAATACTACCCCACACCGTTTGTAGTCCTTGTCCTCCTTACCCAAATCTCTTTACAATTTAACTAGATTCCTTTTGCTTAGTCAATCCCACTTCATATTTGGGGGACATTTGGTAATTTGCATTTCATGGAGTTTGTGGGATGAGGTGGGGAGTAGGAAATAAAATATTATGAAAATTGTATGATTGATAGGAAGTAATGGAGTAACATTAGAATAAATAGGCTTATTGTAGAGGAGTTGGTAGGAAAAATGATTGAAATATAGAGATAAAAGTAAAAAAATATTGTTATTAATTGGTGTATAAATGACCTTGTTAACTGTGATGCCACACAATGCTACCCCATATCATATGAGACAGTTACCAAATGAGCCCCTGAATTGAGGTGGCCTGCTAATTTTCCTTGCAATCAAAAGGATAAAAGAGCAATGAGCAAAAGTTCTTGTCCTTTGGTGAAATACTCTTGCTAGTGGGAATCTATCGACCTCTCTCTCTTATTACTTCATGTCATCATGGGTACAATAAAAGCCAAGTCCCTCACAACACAAAAGTCAATAAGTCTCAAAGCCTATGCACATCATTGATGACATGTTAGGGTATTATCTCAGGGATGACATCGAAAGTTGTATGATTGTATCTAAGTATGTACTTTGTTTTTCTCAAAAAAAAAAGTATGTACTTTGTTGTGCTACAAAAAGTGGATTAAAATGGAGAATAAAAACCTTCCTCACTATTCTCTATAGACCTCTCATATGATTTAACATCTTTCTATATCTAATTACCCTTCCAATTATTAATTTTATATTTTAAATATTTTTTCATATTTTTCTATATCTAATTTCATACATTCCGCAGAATATCCTAATCATATCGTATTTTTTTTTACTTTTCTAAATTTACACAATAATTTTTTTCTAGAAAAATTTTAAAATCTTTTACTTCATATCAAATATAGCCTAAAGATTAATGATCTTATGTGCCCGCGTTAAGTGCCACGTAGGGGTGCAACTTAGGCCGAGTTGAGCCCAAACTCGACCCGCCGAACTCGATTCGAATAGTGTTGAAACCTAATTTTTCATAACCCCCGAAAAACTCGAACCCAAGGAACTCGATTTGTAAATATCATAAGGTTAGGGTTCAAGTGAACCTGAACCCGAAGAACCCGAACCTGATTTTTCAATTTATATTTATTATAAAATATATTATATACATACTATTTAAACAATATTTCTTTATATTCTACATATTTTATGTTAT
>JAXCLR010000050.1:47829642-47846739 GCA_035584095.1 Annona squamosa | reverse complement strand
TTGTAATTTTATTGTAAATAAAGTATATTATTTCATTTATATTTATCTTTTATTTCTATCATTTACTTTTACACTTACTAATTTTTTCTTTTATCTTAGTTTTGATGTTAAATTTTTTCTAAAAATATTCTTTATATTACTATTTTTTAAAAAAATATGTAGTTTGATCATATATTATTATATTTACTTATATGATTTGTTATTATTATTTATTCATACAAAATTCTAAACTTATCACTTTTAAATAAAATGTAAATTTATCAACACAAATTCTAACCCGAAACTCAACTCGAACCCATTTTCAAAAATAGAGTTAAGGTATAAGTTTTACAAATAGAGTTAGGGTTAGGGTTAGGATTGATGTTTTATAAATAAGGTTAAGGTTAGATTCGATATGAATCCGAGTTTCATGATCCTGAGTTCTACCCCTAATGCGACAGGGCTTATTCTACTCAATGAGAGTTGCTTGATGGCGTGGTATAAATTTGGCTCGTCGGATCCTTTTATGCAGAAATCACATGTACTAGTCCTTGTGTAGGGACTAATTTGAAAAAAATGACTAATTTGAAAAAAAAAAACTAAAGCCCCCGGGACCTATCCTATTATGTGGTCTCTCTTTCTCTACTCTCTTCCTGACTTCTGTCCCCGACGATATCACCATTCTCTCCCATCAGAACTCTTCCCCACATCTCTCTCCAGCAATGGAAGCACCATCTCTCTCCCTCAAATATGTGTCTCTCATTTTCCCCAAAACACCCATCTTGTGAACCCTAGCCATCTCAACGCCTCTTTATTCTTCCCTTTCTCTCTTTGTTTGATTTCGTTAATCGCTAGTCACCAGTGCTCTTATGCTTCATATCTCTTCCCCTCCCAGTTTCTAGATCGCCACAAAAAAATCATCCTTCAAACAAATACAAACTACAATTTGCAACTGAACAACTCTAACCCAAAAAATTAGCATTGATTAATTACAATGACTGCATGATTGAAACATAACAAAATCTATCACAAAATTAGCAAGTACACTGGTCAAATCCTTGTAATTTGCAACACTCAGGCATTAGTCATGATTATAGCAAAGCCAGGCTGCAGTTTCTCCTCCAAATTTGATTCAGTCCTATGAAAACCGTTAGAAATCACTACCAGTGAGAGTTGTTCTTCATTGGCAAATAAGGATTTTATCGGGCAAGCAAAAAAGCCCCATAATAACAAGTCTAGCGCCATGCCCTTTTAATCCATTAATCCATCCCCATCAAATTGCTGCCCTATCGATTGACCATCAACATCCTTGTTCCAATTGAATGATCAATGAACTGCTCTTTGCAAAAATCACAACAGTCGTAACCTTAATCATCGCGAGTAATTGATAATCAATAGTAGCCCTTCTCAAAATTGCTACTATCGAACTTGCCTAACTCCAATAATGGCCAGCCCCTGCCAACACCTTTAGAACGTAGCAGCCATCGCTCCTTTAGCAGCAGTCCTATTATCTTTCATTTCCATCATCTATTGCAGCAACCATTAGATGGAAAATTCAATTTGACAATCAAGCTAAGTAGCCAACATCTTCAGACATCATTGAGCAACGAAGTCCATAAAATTTACTGCGACAAAAATTTAAGGCTCCGACCAACAAGTATTCTCCTCCAAAATCTAACAAAATCCACACAAGTGGGTGGTTAGCTTGGCAACACTAAATCCAACATCAAAGTCCCTCCCCTGTGGTCCCGAAAGGCGACGTGGTCGCGCACGGGACTGGGTGTGGGTTGTCCGAGGTGGGGAAGACAGAAAACACGAAGTCAGAAAGGGTTGCAACAGGCTTCTATCCTTCAGGTCGTAAACGGGAAGTGACTGGTCGTTCTGGCTGAAACATGGATCCAAACGCTGCCAAGCTGCTTGGGGCTGAACTCCAGACACTGACTATTGAGGGTTCAGCATTAAAGAAAATCCAACCTAGAGAAGACGCTGCACTTCTCTGCACAATCTAGTCGGCAAGGTCATACAATAAGGAGTATTTCAAAGGTATGATGAGACGGCTGTGGAGAACAAAAGACAAGTTTTATTTCACAGAGTTGGGGGAAAACCTGTTCAAGGTCTCATTCATGGATCACAGTGACAAGGACAAAATCCTGGAAGGGCGGCCATGGCTATTCGACAGGAACCTTGTCATTCTCGCTGAATTGCGGGAGGAAGTGGAGTATGCCCAAATACTGCTCGTCAAAATACCAATATGGCTACATGTACAAGGAGCTCCATACATTGTCGATAAGAACTTCTTGGGCCAGTGTATTGACAATACTTTTGAGGAAGTGACAGAGATTAGAGCCACAGAAGATGAAGTCAAGTTGAAAGTGATACTGGATTGCAGAGAACCTCTTCGTAGAGGGATGTTTATCCAAGTGGGAACACAACAACGGAAATGGGTTAGTTTTCAGTACGAAAAACTGCCTATCTTCTGCTACATGTGCGGCATCATGGGCCATGCCCACAAAGACTGTCCCACAACGCTGAAGGAGAATATGAACCGAGCGGAGGCTGACATGCCTTATGGTAGTTGGATGAGAGCGGGTGTAAAACTGATGAGAATGAGAAATGAGTTTGGCTCAGAGCATAGAACTGCCCCAATCAAATATTTGGGTGAGAAGGGGAGTCAGGGGGTGGAAGATTGGGTCGATCAGCAATACGGAGGCTCGGGAACGGGGGGTAGTTTGCGCAGCAATGACGAAGGGGGCAGTGAACAGGCAGATATCTGCAGCATGGGGAACGAGATCTGGCAGCGTGGTGGGCAAGTAACTGCGCATGATAAACAACAATTTGGATCAGCAGCTACTAAAGGAAAGGCTACCCAAGGGGAGCTGGGTACAACAAGAAGAAAGGATGAGGGAGGGGTGGATCAGGGGGGACTAGGGGAGCTGGCCGGGATGGAATTTGGTAGAGCACGGGAGAATAGGGATGGAGAAGGAGGTGGGCAGAAACTGCACATGTCTGAAATAGTGGAAATGGATCAAATTTGGGTTGGCCGTGAAACGGTGAAGGAGAAAACTGTTACAGGGGATATAGGGAGACATGGGAAGCGGGGGGAGGCAAAGGATCATATGCTGGTTGAGATAATGGTTCAAACAGCGGGAGAAGGGAACGAGGGGGATTGCTTTAAAGGGGTAGAAGTTACGGGGGGGATTATGGGGCGGAGTTGGAGGCAAACAATAAGTTGTCACAAGGATATAAAAAGGGATGGAAGAGGAGGGCCAAGCAAGGTGAGGGTATGGAAGCGCTGATCTCAATGGCCAAGAAGGAGAAAAGGATGGCAAAAAGAGGGCGGGGGAAGGACCCAGATGAGCATGTGAAGATGTGCAAGCGGGCTAAAGGTGGGGAGGTGGAGGCTGCGGGGTTTCCCCAGCCCCACCTCTAGTGACATGGCTATCTTGGCATGGAATTGTCGCGGGCTTGGGAACCCGCGAGCAATTCAAAGTCTTTTTGATTTGGTCAGAAAACAAGCTTCCAAATTAGTTTTTCTATGTGAAACTAAATGCAATAAGAAGGAAATGGAGGGGATTAGACGGAAACTTCGTTTTGATGCTTGTTTTGTGGTGGAATCTGTAGTAAGGAAGGGCGGTTTGGCTTTGTTTTGGAATAACGACCATCCTGCATCTGTTCGAAACTTTTTGGCTCACCATATCGACGCGGATCTTTTGGGATGGCGATTCACAAGGTTCTATGGTCACCCCGAAACTCACTGTCGTCATCTTACATGGCACATTTTCAATCAATTGGCTGGCGAAGCCGACTCTCCTTGGTTAATTATGGGTGACTTCAATGAAGTGATGGGATCTAATGAATATATTAGCTCAAGGACCCAAAATCAGACTCAAATGAATCTGTTTTGTAACACTGTGGACAAGTGTAACCTGATCGACTTGGGTTTTGTCGGAGCACCTATGACATGGAGTAATAATTGACGGGGAACCCAAAGAGTGGAAGCGAGGCTTAATAGGGGGCTCTCAAATCCATCATGGCTTAACCTATTTTCCTATGCTAAAATTGTCCATCTATTGGCGTCAACTTCTGATCATTGCCTGCTAATGCTTGTGTTTGACACCAAGAATCGAAGGAGAAGGCCTCCAAAAGAATTTAGATACGAACTTTTTTGGGCTCATGATCCAGAGGCGAACAAAATAATTCAGAAGGTATGGGAGTCCAAACCCCCAGGGGCTGTGACAAATACTGATCTCATTAGCTGGAAACTTGAGAGATGTGGTCTGGAACTTGCCAGTTGGAACCGATTGAAAAGGAGAAACCTTAGACGAGCTATTGAACGAAAACAGAGGGAGCTCTCATCTTTGAAGGGACTAGGTCAAAATGAGGCTAATGATGATGCTATGAGAAAACTTAAGTTCCAAATTAACCTCTTGTTGGAGGACGAGGAGCAGTTATGGAGATTACGTGCTAAAACTCATTGGCTACAGGAGGGGGACAAAAACACCGCGTTCTTCCATCATATGGCCTCAAATTGGAGACGATCAAACTACATTGAAGCACTCAAAGACGAGGATGGGCGGTGGATTAGGGATCAAGATGAGTTGATGGATTTGTCTGCTTCTCATTTTTCAAAGATCTATACATCTTCGATCCCACAGGTGGCGGATTGGGTTGAAAGTCATATTACAAGGAAAATTACTGAGGTGCAGAGGAGAGGGCTAACAAAACCACTAAGCTTTGATGAGGTGGAAAAAGCAATTAAAGGTATGCGACCAACAAAGGCCCCGGGGCCGGATGGAATGTCTCCGGGATTTTTTCAGAAGAACTGGAAGCTTGTGGGTAGGGAGATATTCATGTGGTGCAAATCGATCATGGAGGAACAAAATCAGGCTCATATTGTCAGACATATCCGAAAGGTAAATTCTACTACTCTGGTGCTATTCCAAAGAAGGGGGCGCTTAGGATTTATCGTAATTTCGACCTATAAGCTTGTGCAATGTGATATACAAAATTTGGACTAAGGTTCTGGCAAATAGGCTCAAAGCTTCTCTCACGGAAGTCATTGGGACAGAGTAAAGCGCTTTTGTTCCCGGCCGGCTCATTACAGACAACATGCTTATAGCATATGAAGCCATTCACTCCCTCAGAAGGAGGAAAGGGGGCAGACGAAGGGAGATGGATATCAAATTGGATATGTCAAAGGCTTATGACCGTGTCGAATGGTCCTTTTTGGAATAGATCATGGCCGCTATGAACTTTTGCCCAATGTGGATAAATTGGATCATGAGCACTGTAACCATAGTTAGTTATCGGGTAAATGTCAATGGATTCAAATCCAGGATATTCTAACCCCAGCGGGGGCTTAGGCAAGGGGATCCGTTGTCTCCATATCTTTTCCTCTTTTGCTTGGAGGGTCTATCTGCGCTTATTTCTGTTGCGGCTACCCAAGGATCTCTTCATGGAATCAAAATAAACCCCCAGGGGCCTCAAATTACAAACATGTTGTTTGCAGACGATGCTCTTATTTTCCTCCGGGCGGATGAAAATGATATCAGGCAATTTCTAAACATCCTTCGAATTTATTCTGCTTCCTCTGGTCAAATGATCAATGTGGACAAGATCTCTATTTTTTTCAGTTCAAATATGAGTGGCCAAGAAAGGGAGGTGATGTCTAATCGACTGGGGTCTTCGGGCAAGGAAGTAAGTCATTATCTGGGCCTTTCGGCGTGGCTAGGGAGATCAAAGGGACGGTGGTTTAATGGCATAAAGGAGCACATTTGACACAAAATTCAAGGGTGGAAGGGTCGCTTATTGTCATGGGGAAGGAAAGAGGTGCTAATTAAGGCTGTGGCACAGACCATTCCCTCCTACACTATGAGTATATTTCTGCTACCACGATCATTCTATAAGGACATCAATGGAATGTTAAGCAAGTTTTGGTGGGGAAAAAAGGAGGAGAAGCGCAAGATGAGTTGGGTGGCTTGGAAAGAGATGTGCAAGACCAAAAGGGCGGGAGGGCTGGGATTCAGGGACCTTCATGAGTTCAACTACGCCCTTCTAGCAAAACAGGTATGGAGGCTAACATCAGGTTCCTCATCATTATGTTATAAGGTGTTAAAAGCCAAATATTTCTCCAATTCTAATATTTGGAGCTATAAGCCAAAAGCGGCTGGCTCTTACACTTGGAGGAGTAATCTTAAGGCGCGCGATGTGATTCATCCTGGGTGTAAATGGAGGATTGGTGATGGGAAAAGTGTTCATTTTTTTAAGATGATTGGCTGGATGCTGAGGTATGCAAGGTGGGACCACTTCCGTTATCCATCTCGGAGGAGGTGAGGGTCCACCATTTCATTGATGACGACACTAGATGATGGAACAAGGACCGAGTGGTGGCTGCTTTGGGTAAGGTGGGTTGGGAGGCTGTAAGCAGAGTTCCCCTTTTCGGTAATGCAAAAAAGGATTGTATCTTCTGGAAGCATGAACCGAATGGAAATTTCTCAGTCAAGTTGGCACATAGATGGCTTTTGCGGGATAATGAAGACCCCATGTTGTCAAGCTCCTATAAGGCTATCTGGAGGACAAAACTACCGAGTAAGGTATAAATTTTTTGGTGGAGACTTCTTAAGAACGCTCTCCCAACTCTGCGAAACCTCTCTCACCGGGGTATTGAGGTTGAGGATTCTTATTGTGCTTTTTGCATGAGAGAGGTTGAGGATGTCGAGCACCTTTTTTGAGATGTTTTCGTACAGCAAATATGGTTAGGATTGCTACAATGGCGTGTCCTCCGGGGGCTTCGGCGAAGGAAATCTTCTCAACCCTTGCCTCCAGGAACAGGACAGATGATCTGGCCTTCTTTATTCTGTTGTGTTGGCGTATCTGGTTCTTGCGAAACAAGCTCAAGATGGAGGGTGCCCAACCACGCTTTGCCGATACAATACAGTGGTGCCGGGATTTTATTGAGCAAATGCGAAGAGCTAAAGTTTTGGACTTGACATGCGCGTTGGACTTGCCTCTTGTACCAAGATGGATAAAACCGTCAAATAGGGTTTTCAAAATGAATGTCGATGCCCAAGCCTGCAGGAAAAGGAGGTCACATGGTTTGCTACTGTCATTAGGGATTCCCGAGGGTATTTTATTGCGGCGAATGGATGGAGCCGGAGGGGCGTGGAGGAACCACGTACCATGGAAGCAAACGCCGTTCTTCTGGGTACCAGGTGGGCCCTTCAACTCAAGCTCAGACAGGTGCAGATTGAATCCGACTCTCTTCTTCTCTACACATATCTATCAAACGATAGCATTATTTCCTCTCCGGTGGGTCACATTATTACGGAGATCAGAACAATTTTTTAGGCTAATCCAAATCTCTCCATCCACCATGTTCTAAGACAGGGAAACAGGGTTGCGCATGCCTTAGCTGATCTAGTTTCTATTTCTGGGTTGGATAATGTGTCTTGGTGGGGAAATCCCCCACAAAGTATCGTAGAGAAAATATGTACAAATAATTTTTTAGCAATGAATTGCTCGAATTACTCTATCCCGATCCTTATCAAATGATGAGGGGGTCGGGGTTGAGTAATTCTTTTCATCAAAAAAAAATCCAACATCAAATTTTAAGCCAAAATCAAAGCAGGAAAAATCGCCAATTCCACGACTTCTTTGGTCAGATTTTGCATCCGCAAAAGGGAGACGGGAGAGGAGGATTTGCTGGAAGAAGATGGGCCCATTTTCATACCCGTAATCTGCAATAAGGAAGAGAGATGAAGAGAGAGTTGGTGCTTGATTTTCATTCTCGCGGAGCTCAAGGAACTGAGAGGAAGTTATCACAAGTAGAGATGAGTGTTAATGGTCATGGTCAACCTGTAAACATGCTCATCCAACCCGTTTATAAATGAGTTTAAGTTGATATTTTCAAATAAATAATTATGATCTGTCAATCCATTTAACCATTTAATTAAATAAATGGATTAGAGTTGAAATTTTATAACTCGTCAACCCGTTTAGTAACTCATTTAACCCATAGAACTTGTTTAACCCGTTTAATTTGTTTACCTCATTTGACTCGCTTAACTTATTAAAGTTTTATATATATATATATGTAAACCTCTTGCTTATTTTCCTTCTCTAAGTCTTCTTCAAGTTACCTAATTTTCATTTTTCTATTACTGCCCTAATTTCATTTTCATGTTACTACTCTATTTCTATTTTCCCAACATTGAAAACACACTCTCGTCTCTCCCTGCGAGATCATTATCTACTAGAGTCTAGGTTTTTAGATTATTTGCTATATAGCCCGTTAACAACCTACCAACCTGTTTATTAAAAGGGTTGTAAATGAGTATGAGTTGAAGTTTTTTAAATGGGTTAATAAATGGATTAGAGTTAAAATATTTTAAATGGATTAGGATTAGGATTAGGCTCCAACCCGTCCAACCTGATCCATTAACACCCTACAAGTACCTCCCGCAGGGACAGCAGGTATAATTTTGAAAAATTCTATCCAACGGCAGAAATAGCCCTGGCGATCTAACAGTGGAAAATAGGTTGGCTAAGCACCTAGGCACTTAGCCTGGGTGCATATGATCATCACTCCAGCCTAAATGGGTGGAATGTGTTGTAACAGGGGTGTGAATCTATGAGAGCTATACTGGGTTTGCCCAACTTTAATCTTACTTTTTAAAAAATTTATTTGACTATATTCTTATACTGAGTTAGCATAAGGTCGGTTTAACCCTCATTTTTTTAATAAAGTCGGAGACAAACTTCAGATTAGTATTGAATCGGTTTTGGTACAGTGGGTCAGGTAAAAAATGTGAGTCAAATAAGATGATTTTTAAGAATTTATATTCCTATTAAATGTAAAAATACATCTATACTAAATTTAAATGTTATATACTTCAATATTTTATTAATTATTAAAAAAATGTCATTACTAAAACAAAATATGAGAAAATATAATATATCTTTATTAAAATATGTTAATATACAATTATATATAAGAGTTATATGTATATGTGCAAATTCCTCTTATTAATTCTTATATTTTTGGATAAATTAATTATTTTATTGTTGATATAGTTAATTATATAAAATGTAAGAATTTTGAAAGAAAATCATAATAAGATTTAAACATAGACTTATAATTTTTAATAAATTAATATATGTGGAGCGAGTTAACCATGCCTATTTTTGAATTCAGATCGACACATTCCTATATCATGTGAAATTTGGTTCTTTGCATTTTATACTCTTACCTTCACAACGTTAAAAAATGTCATTAAAATTTTGTAAAATATTTAAAATATTATTTGCATTTAAATCTTCTAACTTTATATATTTGCATTTTAAAAGAACTGAAGTTGAATTGTAAAAATAATTGAATTTCATATTACAAATATCGACCTATATGTGCATGAAATGCAGTAAACCAGTTAATCATCGTAAATTTTAATCTTCTCCCTCAGCCATATATGGAGTTTCATGGTTTCTTTTTATGCATCTAGTACGCGGGTTGGTGAATTAGGCCTCTTGCCCTCATCCATGCCTCTTGTCAACCCGCTTCTGGCCCCGTCTGCAGTCCCATGCATAACGGCTTGGAATGCATACAACAATTAAAATGGCTAGTTCCAAATGACCCCTTAAGCTTTTACCATTTAAAATCATGCCCATAACTATTAATTTTAAAATTATTATGATTTTTCAATTTATTTCCAAAAGAACTTCCTAATTTTCTAACAATAAGTGAACTTCTAAGTTTCTAACTAATCAATCTTTAGTAAAATTTGTGATCAACCTACGATCGGATTAAGTAAAGCTATGCAAATGATGTAAATAAAAAAAAGCCATGCAAATGATATTCTTAGATTAAATTCCAATAGATCTTAATAACGAATGGATCAGATGATAGATTTAAAATCCAAGTAGTTGAGATTTAATAACATAAATATTTTAAAACTAAGTTAAAAATGATTAAATTATGGGGTTTTATTCATCATCTAATCTGTTGGAGATCAGGACCACGTGAAGTATAATCCAATAGTACTATTACACTAATTATATACTTAACTGAATTATAAAATTCGATCACAATTAATCAGTAAAGGATTTGTCTAGTCAAAATTGACTTCAAAAGCGAGGAAATTAAAATTTGGTCTGATAAGGAGCTTTTTTCAAATGAACTTAAAAATGGGGTTTATAAAGTATAAATTGTAAGACCGGAAAAAATTATTCGATACCATATAGAGCAACAGAATCATGGATGATGCATGCATGGGTTCCGGAGCGCAAGTTGCACCCCTCGACTTTATGATAAAATATTATATTATCTTATAAATAGACGTTATCCATATCCATTCCGTCTACCTATCCATATACACAGATAAATTAAATTAAATAAGCAGACTGATCCAATACATCCAGGTTGCGTGGACACATCCATGCACCCACTTCATTTTCTTGTTTAAAGGGGCATTAACATATATACAAATACAAAATTAAATTATTTTTGTAACTCCCTATGGACAAATTCAATGATCGCTACTAAAGTACATGATCCATGATAATTGAAGAATATATGCAGGTGCAATACACAATTCTTTAAACCATCATGAACCAGGTATCTCGTTAAGTTCAAATTAAATTGGATCCAAATAATAAAATTCATATAATACATACTTCATATCTTCACTAATTGCCCTTTACAAAATCAAATCAAAATAGATCATTTTATATCTGGATTCATTAGGTCCTACCGTCCTAGTCTTATTTGGTACATGAATCCCATGTTAGTCTTCACCCACATACCTGTTACCTAAAAAAAAATAATAAAATACAATGAGTCCGGATAAACTTAGTAAGTAGAGCATTTAAACATAAACTAGCAAAACTTGAGTAAACAATATGCGTAAGAATTAAAAAAACATAGATTAAATCACAAATCCAAATTCAGTTTAAATTCATATGAAATATATGTTGATGCCCAAGCATACATCAGTGCATCATACGCATATCATTTCTCTAATCCATCCAATAAGGTCTTAAATCCAATAGGGAGGTTCGATATCTCACTCCATGATCCAACTTGTTGCACAACCTAGGTTGCCATCACTGCATCCTAGCACGAGTGGCCAATCTTGCATAATACGTATAGATCGGAAAACACCTTTATCCAAACCAAACATATAACTGATATCCTGTTGCGCTCCCCACATAGCTGTAGTCACGCCGCACTACATTATGTGAATGACTCTGGTCTCAACCATTACGTTGAGAACCACCAGTCCCATGAACCAGGTCATATTATATATTATCCAAATCACAAGGGACGGACAAACCAGGTTTGCAACCCACCAATTCCATACTAGCCAGACAAGTAGGTCTGAACTACTGCCATCGAGACTACAACATCCCAATCCTCGATCAGGATGTGCCGACGGTAGTCACTGATTGTCCAATAACAACACTTCACAAATCCTTAATTACAGCCATGACTCATGAATATGCTAGCATACCAAGCAATAGATGCTAATGTCATAATGTACAATGCTAGCATAAACAAAGAGCCAAACTCGGCATCATAACAAACATCACATCTAACAACATTTATTCATTTAAAATTGATAAAACAACAGCATCCGAAACATCCGTGCCAGTGACCAACATACAATACAAAATCAAAAAAGAAGAAAAGAGCTCTACTTACTTTGGATCCATTCTTGTATTGCATTTCGCTATAATGCTTAAATCATCGCACTAAAAAAGAACATTATTCTTTTATTAAATTTCTAACTCAAATTAACTCTTTTAATCATGATTTAACATGATATCCTATCCTAAGATGTATGAATACTTCTATGTGTTATAGCTTTTATAATTCAGCTGATATACGATTCCTTGTATAAATTAAATTTTTTCAAAGTTATCGTTTATGATAAATTTCATTAATTCTAAAACATTACTTTATCCAAGTTAATAAAATAATTAGTTTGAGCTGGAGTTCATTTCATAAAATTACCAACTTAGTCCTCTACCTTTTAATTTGCATTTTCTTCATCGTATTCAACTCTATTTTATAAATATTCAATTTTATCGATTAAACATCATTCACATATTATTAATTACTAACTAATAATAATTTGAGTTCCAAAGCTTAATATGATCATAGGTGGGCTCTCCCTTGATCATATTAACTTTATACAGTTTATTTCTATCCAATTTAATTCTCAATATTTTTCAAATATTTTATAAAAATTTTTCTCATGAATTAATTCAATAATCATATATTTTAACTGACCATGTCATTTTGGATAATTATTATTTAAGTTTCAAATTTTGTTTTGATTATTCCTCAGTCTGTCCATTTTTGCTGAAATCAGACACTGATTTCTCTAAATTTTGATTTATAATCAAATTAAGGTATTGAAGTTTGAAATTTCTATCATACATTAATAACTAAATGAATTAATCAAAATAAATATTTTCATCACAAAATAATAATTATTTATGTTTATTTATGTATTTTTATTTTGCTAGACAGGGGTATGAGTTTAGGGATGATTCAAATCACGTTAATTATTACTCATATTTATATCATCTAAAAATTAGTGATATTTATAATATATCAGATAAAATTTTTAGATGAACCGGATAAACATTTTTAGATGAAAATTCAGTCGTTCTTTCATAATAATATCATGAAATCTCACACAAATTTTCATACTAAAAATTGTTCATTTACTATTTTTTTTATATTTTTCTTTTCAATTCCAAATTTACGATATGGTGGTGTAAATTAAGTTATAACTAATTATAATTGATAATTTAAATCACTAATCAGAGTTCTGATCATAGATTTAAAACATAGATCATAGAAAATAAAAAATGTAATCTTGATCCAAAGATTTGGATCATGAGAATACAGTTTTAATTAAATCTTTAACAGTCTAAATTAATATAGGCATTATTGAACACATATTTGTAAATCTTCAAATCTAATCATCTGTCAAGGTGTCCACACATGATCTAACTTCATACATTTATACAAAACTGATATTACACAATCTAACAGTTTAGATAATCTAGACTATATATAATCATAAATTCAATGGTTGAGATCATTTTAACGTTGTCCATTAATATATAATTTGTTTGGACCTACCTTGATAACAATTTTAGGTAGGAATTTTTCCAAATAGCAACCCCTTAATCATGGCCATATTCAAGTATCAAAACCTTTTAATTCATAGATTCATGTATACCTCCATCAAATTTAATAAATTGATTTTATATAAACGTTGATTTCTTTTCTTCAAATTTGAAAATTTTTTCCTAAATCCAATGGTCTGGATTGATCTCTACTCTTATCTTTGCTTAATTTAGAAAGTAGGGCATAAAATAAATAACAATTAACCTGGATGATAATGATTGATGGTTGAGATCACTTGATCAAGGCCCATCTTCTCTCTCTCTCCCCCCTCTCTCATTCTTCTTGTTCCAGTCTCCTTACTTATATGCTCCAAAAAATTTTAGTAGCTAGCCACCTTTACCGGCCACCTCAAATATATTAATCTTTTATTTTAATTAATTATTTAATTATCTTGGTTATTAATAAGCCACGCGCCCCTTCTAAATGAGAAAGTGTTGACTTTGGCCAATACTAATCAAATGATCTGCATTGTCTTTTATTTTATAGTTTATACCATTTTCTTGTTATTTACCTTACTCACCTAAGTTGCTAAAATTTACAATTTCTAACCCGATTTATTATAAAATATCAAAATACATCTTATTTTGCTTCAAAACCTTTCAAATTGATAATAATAGCATACTTGAATGTATTCTACATACTCATAGCAAAATTTAAATATGTGAAACATGTGTTATCATACAAAAATGTTAAAAATATTTATTATATGCACATATTTGCAAAAATATAAAATTTTCTTCTAAATTTAAAATAGAAGGTTTATATTTTCATGCATGTCAACTATCTTAGAAGTCTTTTATTATACCGTATATGGAAGTCCGATTTCCTCCCCCAATTGTGGGGGTCTAGTTAGGTAGAGCTTCTCTCCACTAAAGAATTTGTGGAGTTTATGCGTCTCCAATATATGAATAGGCTTGATTGTATTATTAAATGCTACATTATACAATACTAATAAAAAAAATCTTTTATCCATGCTGAAATTTAATCAATTTCATATGATAAATTGGGCGATTATAGTTAGACTTTAAAGTAAAATAAGATGTGAATAGACAAAAGTACTTACTGAGACTAACCATGCTTATATCTATAAAAGGTATTTTTGTCCATTTAGATCCTACTGAACTTTGAATCTGCAAGGGTAAAAAGTTCTCACCTAGGGTATTGGTGGTCCAGATTTCAAATTATGGCTTAGGGAGTTTATTTTTCATTTTTTCAGAGTAATGCCTTTGTAGCTATTATACCAGTAACATTGTTAGATTTACACACTTGGAATTAGGATTCGAACATGTACTCAAATTGAGTTGTAATTACAAGAATAAATAAACTTTGAATCTAATTTAACTAGCAAAATGGGTATGTAAAAAATTAATTTTAAAAAAAAGGCTTCGTAAGTTAGGTAGAAGCGGAGCCATATAACTCTTCAATTTTTAAAATACTGCAAATTGATTTAAAATCCAATTCATTCATTATGTTTAACATAATTTATTTATATAATAGCTAAGTTTTATTCAACTCAAATATGTAATTGCTCAAAAAATTTTATATTTATGTGTAAATTAAGAAAAATATTAAGATTTATTCGCACATGTATTTTAATATAATAATACTTTATACAATCATTTATCCATACAGTAATGATATTTTAGATAGTTTAAATGTTGAAAATACTACTTGAAATTTATTTTTACTATTAAATTATTTTATTATATTGATTTTACACATTTATAGATGAGGGTCCATGTACAATAATACTAAACAAATGAGAAGATTTTCACAATAATATAAATGATTTTAAATATAGTGATGGAGTAAATTTTTCATCAATGATTAAAATTTTAAAAAAGAAAGGAATTATATAGAAGAGAGGTTTCAAAAAAGCGAACCCATTTTAAAAAAGTATTGACATGGCAAAAAGACTTTTAAATCATTTATATAAACAATAATAATTTAATTTTTTGTTAGCATGAAGTTAACAATCTTTAAAATACATATATGACGTAGTTTACAAATGAATTTTGCTTCTATAAAACTATTATTTTATATAATTTTCCTTACATTTTTAATATTTTGATGTTTGATGAAAATTTGTCTAATTTATTATATCTAGTATCATTTATACTATTACGTAAATCCTTTAGCTTGTATAGTATCATGTATAGTATCATCGTGCATGACCCTATAAAAAAAATATATAATTAATATAATAAAATTTTGGGTGTGTTTGTTTGGGGCAAAAAATGTCAACAAAAATTTTTCGATCCAAAACTTTTTACTTTCCATAATTACTATATTTTTTAATTACTTTTTCACAATTTCCTATACAGAGTATCTTACTTTTCAATCATTTCTACACAACTATCCATACAACTAACCTATCTATTTTAACTTTATTATCTTAAATCCTCATCATTACATATATTATATCACATCATTTTCTATCAATTTGACAAATTGTACTTCAAAAATTTTCATCGAAAGTTTTATTCTGAATCAAACACACCCTGTATTTTCAATATCTAAACCATTTAAAACATCAATTTTATGTGAATAGATGATTTTATATAATATATTATTATATTCTAATGTGTATGTAAATGAGTCTATCATCTTTCATGATTTACACATGAGTATATGAATATATTTTAAAGCAAATTTGGTCGCGCATATTTAATTTAGATAAAACTTGTCCTTTTTTTATTGTGTATATACATTACATCAATTCATCTTAGATATTACAATCAAGCTCCATAGATACGATTAAGCTCCCATTAACTAATAATGTTAAATGTAATAAATAAAGTAGATTTCTCATTAAATATTAAAATAGAAGTGATTACATGGAATTGCTAGTTACATAAATATGACTATTTATAAATTTTCAATCAAAGTGACTTGTTATGCTACAAATGAATATTATGTACATATAGATATATGAATGAACATAACAAGTGATTTGGATTTAAAATGGAAGAGCCTATGGATGTGACATTGTGACCGCAACGAATTTTATTTTATTCAACAATTTTTAGTCACATATAGCACATATTTCATTGCATTAAATATATTTTGACTATAATTATTTGGATTAATTTCAAATACACCCATGAATTTTGCCTTTAATTTCAAATATAACAACTAGCTTTCAAAAATTACTTTTTTACCCACACATGGTGTTTGCCACAGTGCAACCCATCCAAGACATCAGCATTTTTATCGGTGCAGACGTGGTTTTGAGTTCTCCCGTCTGTGAGCGTCCAGTCTTCCACCTTGTTGTGGTGGTCCAGCTTTTGTGAGTTTATCTCACTTTGGTTCAGGTGGAGTTTGGTCTCCACTGAGGATTTATAAGAGCTTACGTGCCTCCATGAAATGTGTTTTACTTGTAATATCAAATGTAATTTTAGAAATAATCGGTAAAAAATTATTTGGATGCAAAAGGTATCCACATCTAATAAATTGTATTTCTGTGGATTCATGCATCCCGGTGCATTAGATCAATGCCCATTAAATTAAAATATTTTTCTTCCTTGCTACGGACCACCGGATTGATGACTCAATGCATAATGGCTGCATTGGGTCCCTGCTACTGCTATAACCATCCATCCATCCATGTATAAATGCATTCATTGATAAAAGAAAGACATGTTCCAGCCAGAGTCGCCTCGAATTTCTCCCATGGCCATATCCGCAGAAACGGATTCGAGCGTACATTATCACTACTATTATTTAATTCATTTTGGAGGGTGGCCGTTTGCGTCGTCTAGCGTGGCGCCCACGTACACGTGGAACCCGTGGACTGAAAGTACAAGATCAAAAACAAGGAAAGTGACCACCGGCCTTGTTGCCGCGCGGTGACTGGGTAGCTGAACAGCCGGTCCGAACCTCCTCCCATGTATGAGAGATTTCTTTGCGAGGGTTTTCGT
>JAXCLR010000050.1:47812985-47829542 GCA_035584095.1 Annona squamosa | reverse complement strand
GCCAGGGTTTTCGTAATTTCGTTTCCAAAAGTTAAGATTGTTGTAATAAATTTCTTCTCATTGAGTAGAGATAATAAACGTGCCTCGTATAATATTAAGATATCATAATTTATAAATAAAAAAAAAAGAAAATGATACCTTCAAAGGTCTGTTTGCACCTTGCATCGGTTAATTTCTACGAATAGTTATTTTTTTATATTTCCAAAATTTAAACGATATAAAATATATGTAAAAATTACTTTAATAGGAAACTTATATATCATAAATATTTACATTAAGCATCAAGATTCACATATAAATATCTTTAAAATAATTGAATTTTGACAATATGTTGAGAAAGTGATAAAAAATTTTAATATAAAAGTTTTAAAATGAAAGAAAATGATAAAATATTACAAAGGCTGTGATGAAGCATAAATAAAATAAAGTTAAAATAGATAAATTAATTATATAAGTAATTGTGTAAAAATGATTGAAAACTAGGATAATTATATAACAAATGTAAAGAAATTATTAAAAGATAAGATAACTATAGAGAATTAAAAGTTTTAAATTTAAAAATTTTAACTTAATATTTTTTGTTATTGCCAAATACACCCTTAGAGGAATATTATTAGAAATTTAGACATTAAAAAAATGAGAAAAACTTATGTGCACCACTATATGTAAAATGTGAATTGTAAAGGCGTATATCCCCTCGAGAAAATGAGAGAGAGCCGTGCATTCCTTCGTTTGATTCCTCGTAGCACTGACGTGGCAGGATAAGAACCCTCCAAATGCACTTATGCACGGATTCCAATTGTATGCCCCTCTGCCTCCATGCTCTAAGGTATATATACTTATTTTGTTATTATTTTTATTTTTTATAATACTGTTAATCTAGATATATTTAATATTTGTATTAATTTTTACCATTTTTAGAATATTTTACATATTTATTTTTAATTTTTGAAAATCAGTAGCATTTTAATAACTGATTTTCAAAAATAAAAAATAAATATGTAAAATATTCAATTACATATTAAATACACATAGATTAATACTTTTGTAAAATAATTTTTTAAAAAATAAAAAAATAAATATATTTATCCAGGAGCATGAGGTTTCCATGCTCTTGGGAGCATAGGATTGGACTCCCTCACGCACGGCACACAACGCTGTTAGATTCCCCTCATTCATTTCCACGCTTATCTCTACGTGTCCGACTCACCTCTGACGCGCGTCCTCAGCCGACCTTCTTGCCAGCCCTGCTGACCCACCGACATAACGGGGATAAGCCGATATACGGACTTGAATTTTTTATTTTTTATTTTTTTCTCGCTTATAAAAATTATTTAGGATTACATTTTAAGTAATTTATCATTTTTATTTTTTTTGTTCTTTAACTCATTAACGACCCCAATCCCATAAATTCACGTTAAAATGGGTCAGGTTTACAAATGAAATTTTTACAAGTTATATTGAGATTTTCTTAAACAGGTTCGAATTTAAGTTAACCTCCAACCCCATAAAGCCGTCTGGACAGTCAACATAAATAAATAATCGCATCAAAGAAAATGCCTTTCCATGCCAGTAAACCCATGGATTAGCAAGCCCCCAGCAAAGCATTTCAATACAATTCAATTCCACTACCAGACAAGAAGACACCCATGATAAATAAATAAAGCAGCTGCCTCTGTGCTTCGAAACATTTCGGCCCCTCCGCCGCTGCTGGTTCCCTTCTCTTCATCTGGATTGATTGGAGTTGAGTAGAGACGACGGAGTGCTCTCGCCTGCATGCATGGAGACTACTTCGGCAGAGCTAGCAAAACACAGCACCCATCTTCCTCCTGGCTTCAGGTTTCATCCCACCGACGAGGAATTGATCGTGTATTATCTCCGGAACCAAGTCAAATCCAAGCCCTGCCCTGTCTCCATAATCCGACAAATAGACATCTATAAGTGCGACCCCTGGGAATTGCCTGGTCAGTGTCACTCACTAATCGGTATATGCATACGTACATATATCATATCATATATGCCAGCATGGCCCGCTTATTGTTGCTCTCTCTCGATCTCTGATTTTGTTAGCAAGCGCTATTCATGAAACATTGTGCTAAGTGTATTCAATTAGCCTGCTAAAGTTTACAAATTCTGGGTATATGTATTTTTTTTTAAATTTTAAGAATTAACAGTTTTAGAATATTTAAGCCATTTTTTCTTAAACATGGTTGGTCTTTGAAATTTAGAAGAACATATATATTCAATATTTGTAAAATAGGTATGACGGTTGCGTTTGGGGGAAGGAAACAAAAAATCACAACTTTATTACAATTGCTATATCTGTTCTGACTTTGTCTTTTTATTCTTAATAATTATTCTTATTATGTTATTATCTTATCTATTTTAAAATTTTTTCAGCCGAAATTTTTAACTATCTTTTCCACTACTCCCAAACACACGCACACTTCGTACACTTAGGCCCAGAGCCTAGAAGGAAAATATTACACCTATCAGCCCGCGAAAACAAGATCTTTTGTTAGCTCCGACTAACAAAATCGGAACCAGGCTATCTTAATTAGTTAATTAATTCATTATTATTTGTAACAAATTGTTATTATTCGAATATAGATAAGGCGGGAGTGGGTGAGAAGGAATGGTACTTCTTCAGCCCTCGAGACAGAAAATATCCCAACGGAGCACGTCCCAACCGTGCAACAGTGTCCGGATATTGGAAAGCCACAGGCACTGATAAGGCCATTCACAGCGGCTGCAGCTCCCGCTCCGGCTCCGGCTCGGAGGCTACAGTTGTTGGGGTCAAGAAAGCCCTGGTGTTTTACAAGGGTCGCCCACCCAAGGGACTCAAGACCGACTGGATCATGCACGAGTACCGTCTCGTCGATGCCCTTTCCACCTCAAGACCGTCCTCTAAAAAGATCGATGCCTCTATGAGGGTATGCCACTATAACCCAGTGAATTTGTGCATGCTTCTAATGTGCATGTTAGCTTCATTGCATGCATGCAACTAAATTTTTTCTTGAATATAGTTTAGCCAAATTGTAAATTAGTTATTGTAAGCAAAAATTATTGGGTTACTTGCACTTAAAGTTTTACAATTACTATCAAACTTTAATTGATTACTTTAAAATTTATTTGAGTTTGCGGAGGAAAGAAGCATTTTCAATTTTTTTTGTAATGAAATTTTCACTTTTTAACTTGCTTGCCAAAAACTAGTGTAACCTTGTCGTCTTCCTTTGAGTGTGAATATGTCAATAAGGGCCTGTTTGGCCATGCGGGATACGTATCCATATATCGCATAATCTACCTTATAAAATCATAATTAGAGATAAACATATACAGGCTGATGATACTTTTAATGATTCTTAGTGGTGAGCGTATGAGTAAAATTTAGGCAAAATATATGAGTATATTTGAAAATTTTTAAAATTCGTGGATAAAAATAAAATTAGAAGCAAATTCATAAGAATATGGGTAATTTTCCCTCTGTTTTAATCTAAAAATAGATTTATTTCACCTTGATTTACTTTATTAAATTTTGATGAGTTACTATCCTTTTTTTTAGTTAAATTAATAGCAATTTCTATTACAATTAGGGGCTGAGACATTTTTACAAAAAATTTCCTTTAGCATTACTATAATTTCCTATTTTTTTCAAGAGAGAGGTGACAACGTACTCCTGTCAATCAACTCGGTGGACCCTTCTATTAATGGAGACGACGCTGATGCCGCGTGCAGTGTTAACAGCGTGCGTTTTGATTACCATCCTTCTCCATTTTTCTTTGCTTTTCTTTTCTCGGATTTTCCCGACTCCCAAATCCCAATTAACTAAATAGGTCCCACGGTAAATTACATACAACGAAGTTGATTCTTTAATTTAATTTTATTAGTCTGTACGGCTTTCTTTGTTTTTTTAATCTCTTCAACCTGTTGGTGCGTTTCAGCTAGATGAATGGGTCCTATGTAGGATCTACAAGAAGCGGCATGCTGCTAAAGTGACAGAGCCAAATCAAGATGAGTCATGTTGCACCGACCCAGCCCCATCCCCAGCTGCGCCACCAACAGCTTCCGATCATGACTACGGAAGCAGCCAACAACTGCGAAGATTTCCCAGACCATGCTCTCTATCTCACTTACTAGAGTTTGAAAGGATGCATCTCCTTTTGGGTGACCGTGCATATGATTGGCTTAGTGGGTTTGAAATTGACAGCAGTGTCAGCAGCGGCAGCAGCATGGACAACTGCCAAATCCCCGCTGCTGCTGCTTTTCAGTAGTCTGTGGAATCCACCCATCATCAATTTCAATTTCAAGCCCATCAGCGAAGCTTTGCCTGCAACTCCATCGTGGAATTTTAATTGATAGTTTTATACAGATACATAGATCAATATGGAGGGGAATCGGGTCTGCTGATAATGACCCTCTTTAGGTTATCTACTTGTATATAGATACATAGATATGTAGTTCGATACACCCCAGCTTGTAATTAATTTCCATATATGCGTTTGGAATGTAAAATGATAATGTAAACCGTAAGTTGTATCAAAAAGGGGGAAAACCATAAGTTGCTTGCGTACTTGCTTGACTTGGAATAAGAACAGATATTAGTAGCTGGTCTATGTGAGTCTCCCCATTATCTGTTGTTGTCAGAAGAGACGGGACGAATCTCCTGCGTAACCGTTTTTAATTTTTAGGAGAATCCCATGTATATTCACGAATTTCGACCTTCATTCCTCACATGAGTTTTTACTGTTGATCACTTCTAGTTAGACCCACATTGATGGCTTGGATTGCCAACGGATATAAATAGTCCATTTTCTCGATCCAGAATATGGCCCTCGCTCAAAATGGGTGATTTTGGAGACAACTCCATTGGTGGAATCTGCACTGAAGCCCTACTTGGAATTCATATCAGATTTGTAAGTTCTAACAAAGTTCTTTTTCTTTGTCTTCGTTTTTTTTTTGAGATAAATAAAATTCTTTTTAAGGCATGCAGCTTTCAGTGTTGAATGGAGAGATTCACACTCTTTCAGGTCGGGCATTCTGGTAACGAGTTCATTATGCCCTGTTTCCAGGCCTTTGTAGTTAGGAAGATGAAGGACCCAGAAATGTCAGTGCAGGTGACCTTAAATCTACTAGCTTAGAAGCCGCCTGCGGGTTCTTTCTCGTTCTACTCCATCGACTGATTCAAAACGACTCCATTTTGAGTAGACTGATCATACCATGATGGCTTGTATGTCTGGTTGTCCTGCTGAGGTTTCCTACTCTTAGCGGAAAAGAGCAGATGGGCTTTTGGAAGCACAAATTTTTTCGTAGAAGCTGCAACTAACTCCAAAGGTTTTCTTGCGCATATACCATACAGCCATTTCACGCCTTCTCCATGCATTTTTTCAAAGCCAAGGAATGTAAATATTATCATAGTCACTGTTGCACACCGACTTAGGAAAGTTATCTTGAGCTGTGTATTTAATACAATTTTTCAAAATTAATAAAACATTTATGGAAAAATCAATTACTTTAATTAATAATTTTAAAAAATTCAAAATCCACTTTCACTAGTCATATTTTCATTATTACATCGAGGCATAAAAATAAAATAAAATACAAATTCATCATTCTCAATACATGTCTTTCAAAAAAAATAAAATAAAAATAAATATTTTTGAAAATTTTCAAGTAATTCAAACTCTAGTATACCATATGCTTTGGTACACTTATAAAAATAACAGGTTAATTCCAACATGATTAGTAAGTAAAAAATTATTTGAAAACGGATAATAACCTATATTAAAACTTAATTAATGATAAAAATAATTATTTAATTTAATAACTTAAAAATTAAGCATCGATAGCAAAATTATACTCTTTTATTGAGTCTGCAAGTATAAAAAAAATACATAGAAATAGATGACAAGATCATAAAAATCGGAACTAATTTGCACAGTTTATGATTAACCGAATTTAGACGGCAGAGATTTTTTTTTTCACATCATTACGGCTCTTTGTGTGGCTTCTCTTAGATCGTCTTAATTGGATCCATTAGCTATTCTGGCCTTAGCCCAGGCACCAACACAAGTTCATGAGTCAAAGTGCAATTTACATTAAAAAAAGTCATCTTGCAGGAGCCTTAAAGAGCGTTTCGATCTTTTACGACCAGTTGTTCCAAGGAGCCGTCTTCAACCAGTCATTGAAGTCGTTCAATTGAATGAAAATTTTATGAGCCGTTGGATTATCTCTGCTACCGAAGGCTTGACAGGAGCAATTAATGTGTATAAATTTTACTCACAGGTCCTTCTGCCGGTCTAGAAATTTTACAAGCAGCCCCAGTATCAGCTCCTTTCAAGGCGCGATCCTTTCTCGATCTCTCCTCTTGCTATTTTTTCCTCTTGTGCGTCTCCCTTCTCCGGTCTCGCTCCTCACCGGTGGCATCTACTTCCTCGTAGGCAACTTCCTCCCTCATTTCTTCTCCCTCTCTCAGAATGCTTGCGCTCGTATGCTCTCTCTCTCTTCCTCCTACTCATCACCGGTCAATCTTCCCCCACGCCTCAGCCTAATGCGGCTGCCATTACTCACATTCATCTTCTTTGGCGAGATCTCTAAATAAAATGGATTTTCTGTCATCCCTTAGCCTCACTTCAAAGAATCAGAACCCCCCTCTAATGACGTTCATGACATAGTATGAAAAAGCCAATTATTAATATTCTTCTCTACTACCAAAGGCCTTAGATTTCTTTGGTCATGGCGAAGGAGAAACTGAACTAAATCCTACTAGATGGACCTTTAGATCCTTGCATTGTTATACCATTTGGCAAAGAGGTGAGTACTTAATTTCACAGGTAGCTAGCTGAACCGGCGACGAGATTGGTATTTGTAAGGAAGATGTGTCATGTTGGCAGTGAAGGAGATGGATCTTAATGGTGGTAGCTGCAATTGAGATTAAGGCTAGATCTTTGAAGACATGAGGAAGAAGAAAGGTGGAGCAAATATGGTGTTGCACATTCGATCAACAATTTCCATATGGGTTTAGTCAACAATGGGTTTTGATTTTGTTGGTAGAAATAAGGGAATCATTCATGGCGGTAGTTATATTTAGTTGTCATGCTGCAGATTTTCAATGGCGGCACCAAAGCTATTAGACATGCTAGCTTGATGGAATTTGAAATCGATAAGTGCAGCAGTCGTGTAGCAACTTGCACACGTCGTCCCGTCACTCCACTAGTGTTTGATGATGCCTTAGATTTCGTTGACAATAAAACAACCATCGTGCTACTGTGATCCACCAGCAATTAAAATTGTCCCCTTTCATTGACAATGGAAGCGGTTTTTTGTTCGGTACTTTGTTCCTTTGCAAAATCGCTAGTGCCCTTCTTAGAAATTTCCTTTGTAGCTAACATCCAACAATTTCGACATGAGAAGAGTTTTGACTAGGAAGGACAAGGTCTAGCAAATGGGAGGAGATGCTCAGTGTGAGAACAATTCGAACCACATTCGTGATGTCTAGAACAATAATCTAGATGTTGAATTTGCACTCATCCTCAAGATTGTGGACGAACGCCCTACATCTGGATGGACATTGAATTCTTCGACAACTTAGCACCTTCAAATCCACTTCTAACTTCCACTACCATACCCAATATGCTCATCTAGTTTGGTCAATCCGATTGGCAATATCGATAATTAAATAAGTTTGATTGGCAATGAGGCATCAAGAGAGAGAGAGAGAGAGAGGAAGAGCAGGCTGAGATAGGTCAAGGAAATGAGAAGAGAGAGAGGGAGAGAGAGCATGCTGAGAGAGGGAGAAGAAATGAGCGAGGGAGAGGGTAGGACACATGGGCACAACGCTTCCCTGACAAGGGCATGCTCACAAAATTTCTCTACATTAATTGCTCCCAGCTAATGTAGTTTTGTCAAAGTTAATTCAACGGCCACGAACAAGCCTGCGCGATCAAACAGTGAGCAGGCATGGTCGAAAACAGCCATCGTCTCCGACCGATCGGAGATGATCATGATTCTTGTAGCTAACATCCAACAATTTCGACATGAGAAGAGCTGTTGACTGGGAAAGACATGGCCTAGCAAGAGGGAGGAGATGCTCAACGTGAGAACAACTCGAACCACATCCGTGATGTTTTGAACACCAATCTAGATGTTGAATTAGCACTTATCCTCGGGATTGTGGACAAATACCCTACATCTCGATGGACGTTGAATTTTCTGGCAGCTCGGCACCTTCAAATCCACTTCTAACTTCCACTACCATACCCAACATGTTCATCCAGTTTGGCTTATCTGGTCGGCAACATCGATAATTGAATGAGTTCGATTGGCAATGAGGCAGCAAGAGAGAGAGAGAGAGAGAGAGAGGAAGAGCGTGCTGAGAGAGGTCGAAGAAATGAGGGGAGAGAGAAAGCATGATGAGAGAGGGAGAAGAAATGAGCGAGGGAGTGGGTGGGACACATGGGCACGACGCTTCCCCGACAAGGACCTGCTCGCAAAATTTCTCTGCATTAATTGCTCCTAGCTACTTTAGTTTTGTCAAAGTTAATCCAACGGCCATGAACAATCCTGCGCGATTGAACAGTGAGCAGGCATGATCACGATTCTTATAGCTAGCGTCCAACAATTTCGATATGAGAAGAGCTATTGACTAGGAAGGACATGGTCTAGCGAGTGGGAGGAAATACTCAGCGAAGGACATGGTCTAGCGAGTGGGAGGAAATACTCAGCGTGAGAACAACTCGAACCACATCCGTGATGTTTGGAACACTAGTCTAGATGTTGAATTAGCACTCATCCTTGGAATTGTGGACAAATACCGTACATCTTGATGGATGTTGAATTTTATGGTAGCTCGACACCTTCAAATCCACTTCTAACTTCCACTACCATACCCAACATGTTCATCCAGTTTGGCCTAACCTATTGACAACATCGGTAATTGAACGAGTTCGATTGGCAATGAGGCAGCAAGAGAGAGAGAGAGATAGAGGAAGAGCGTGCTGAGAGAGGTCGAAGAAATGAGGGGAGAGAGAGAGGGAGAGGGAGAGAGACCATGCTGAGAGAGGGAGAAGAAATGAGCGAGGGAGAGGGTGGGACACATGGGCACGACGCTTCCTTGACAAGGGCCTGCTTGCAAAATTTCTTTGCATTAATTGCACCCAGCTTCTTTAGTTTTGTGAGAGTTAATCCAACAACCACGAACAAGCCCGCGTGATTGAACGGTGAGCAGGCATGGTTGAAAACAACCCTCATCTCCGACCGGTCAGAGATGACCGTGATTCTTGTAGCTAGCGTCCAACAATTTCAACATGAGAAGAGTTGTTGAATAGGAAGGACATGGTCTAGCAAGCAGGAGGAGATGCTCAGCGTGAGAACAACTCGAACCACATCGTGATGTATGGAAAACCAATCTAGATGTTGAATTCGCACTCATCCTCGTGATTGTGGACAAATACCCTACATCTCGATGGACATTGAATTCTCCAGCAACTCGGCACCTTCAAATCCACTTCTAACTTCCACTACCATACCCAACATGCTCATCTAGTTTGGCCAATCCGATCGGCAACATTGATAATTGAATGAGTTCGATTGGCAATGAGGCAACAAGAGAGAGAGAGAGAGAGAGAGAGAGAGAGAGAGAGAGAGAGCATGCAGAGCGAGGGAGAGGATGAGACACATGGGCATGATGCTTTCACGACAAGGGCCTGCCCACCAAATTTCTCTTCATTAATTGCTCCCAGCTACTTTAGTTTTGTTAGAGTTAATCCAGCGACCACAAACAAGCCTGCACGATCAAACAGTGAGCAGGCATGGTCGAAAACAGCCTTCATCTATGACAGGTCGGAGATGATCACTATTTCACATAAAAAAACCCTTAAAAAACATTTTCTTTCCCAAAATTTGAGGCTAGACCCTAGATCTATAGTTCAGTTTAAAAAAGAAAACCTTAAAAAACATGTTCCTTTTATGGTAAAAATAATTATTAAAAACATTCAAAAATCATTTTGTGGATATAAATGGAAATCGGTAGGATAGATTGGTGTATCGTGTCTTGCTAGGGGTGGGAATCGGGGCAGGTCAACCCGTGACCCGCCTCAAACCTATTTTATACCGGGGCAGGTTGGGTTATGTACCCGGGCGAGTGAGGCGGGCCAAGGGTTCAGAAATTTCTACAAAATGCGGGTCGAGGCGGACCTACTGGATCCCGACCCGCTTATACCCGCTAACTTACTGAAGCAACTGCATAAGTATTGAAATGCCATAAAAGACAAACCGAACTTAGCTCAATTGGTAGAGCGAACTGTAGTAGCTGCACATGAGTCTTAGGTCCCTGGTTCGAATCTGATGGGTCGAATTTTTTGCCTTATGTTTTTCAATACCATGTCAAGACCACTTCCACCACCACCAGTACAAAACTGCTATGAATATGTTTATTTTATTTTTCTTGCAAAGGAAAACTAGGATTAGGTCATCCAAAACATACTGTTTTAAACATTATTCATACACATTTTCATCTCTCCCCAAAACCTTTGCTTTTCATTGATGACATTTATAATCATAATATTTCCTATTTCTAAACAATGCAACAAAGATAATGGTATATTAAATTGTATTATTAGTAGATGGTTGTCTGAAATTCCATCAAAGCTACATACATCTTTTGCATTTATATTTCACATTTTAAAAAAATTCTTTTTTTTATTGGTATTATACGACATGAAAACTTCTTTATATTGGCAATTTTTTTCACGATGTTGCTCCTCCACTATGCGACTTATGAGACTAACTTTGGATAAATAATTAAATATTTGTCCAACCACTTGGACCACTCTTTACGGTGTTGCTCCTCCTCTACGCAACTGATGAGACTAACGTTGGATAAATAATTAAATATTCGTCCAACCACTTGGACTACTTTCATGACAACAAGACACACTACAACCCACAACTTTTATCCCGTTCGTATAAATCCATCCTGTTCAAGTTCATTATATAATATATTTTCTAAACCTACCCCGAAGGTATGTTTTATTAACTTGTTCTTATATAGGTGAATAAATATTCATATTTTATTTAAGGATTTATATTTTACTTCGACTGATTGATAATAGATTGAAGTATATAGTAGTTAAATTTAATATAGATTTGTTTTTATACTTGATAGTTTCATAAATTTTTAAAAATTTCTTACTTTACCCGTAGTTTTTACTCGACCCGTTTCCGACCCGAATTTTGTCTCGAGACTTAGTAAAAAAAAGTGAGGGTCAAACCGATCTTGTCCCGACCAAAAAAAAATAAGGGTAAAATTAGATTTTTGAAAGTTAGGGTTAAGGTCGGGCACACCCTGACCTGTCTCGACCTGTCCCGATTCACACTCCTATGTCTTGCTAATGCTCTTTGATTAAAATATTTGAAATTATTTCGATAAAAACTATCCTCGTGAGATTTAATGTTTTTCAGCAAATCAATTAAAATTCATTTAGTGGTATGAAATTATAAAGTTATTAGACACAATGAATCTTTCTAATTAAGATGAATTCTAAAATGGCAGTTAATAGTTGATAATAATATGATTTTTTTTGTTTCCATCAAATTACAGTACCATTTTAGATCTAAAATATCATTGTCGATCCCGTCTCTGTTTAGAGTTACATCAATGATTAGGATTACGTATCAAGAGGCCCGTTTGCAGTGGTGTGGTCTTCGCTTGCGGCAGAAGAATCGAGACATCCATTGCTGTGCTCAGGAGCTCTGTAGCTGCTTCCACCGCACACCTCCCTCCCACGCGCGAATTACGAATTGAAAGGCGATACCTAGCTTTCCTTTTACAAAACGTATTTGTTTTCCACAAAAAAACTTTTCAACCTGAAATATTTTAATTAAAATCTTTTTTACTCTCTATAATTATCTTATTTTTAATTATTTTTTCATATTATTATACAACTAACCTAATTTTTAATCATTTTACACAACTATTCATATATCTAACCTATTTAAATTTATTCTCTTTAAATCCATCATTAACCATATCATATCTCATCGTTTTCTCTGGTTTTAAAAATTTTGAAGCAAATTTTTTTTATCATTTTCCAAACACAATTCTAATATCATAACCTTTTCCAATGTTGTCTAATGTTGTATTGTTTTCTTTTCCTTTGAAAAGATCCATTAAATTTTATATATATATATATATATCTATGAATTTTAGGTTTAATTTTATTTATACTTATAAATTTTATTTTTAATTTTACTAATATCTACTAACTTTCAAAAATTCTAAATATATTAATGTATTTTGCTTAAAATTTTACTTATACCCATGTTTTCAGGAATATGTCAAAAATTATCGTCAAAGGTTCATTAAAGAGACTGTAAGTTCATTAAAGAGAGTGTTAGCTCGATATGAAATAATGAATACGCACATCTATAATTATGATTTTGTAGTTGAAAATTAATATTCTAATTAATTTCTAGTAATTCTACAACTAAAAATCCTAAAAAACACATTGAATTTGCCTGTTCCGAGATAATGTAGAAAGCATGGCCAACTTCGTGCGCTCCTAAAAGTTGAGGTGCAACTAGGGTCAGGTTCACCCAAACCTTCATATTAGAATTTGGGTTTGGGTTTGGGTTAGGTTTGGACCGGTTTGACATTGATTTGGTATTGGTTTCGAGTTGAAATTCAAATCACTTTCAAATCAATAAAAGTTGAAATTACAAATAAAGATAATAAATTTATCAAACGTTATTATATCCACATATGAATAATTTATATGTGAATGTTTTGATGAAAGTTGGTATTTTAATTAAAAGGTAATTTTAAATACAATAAACGTAGTGGATTTATACATAACAACCAAGGTAAGGAAAATAAATGAGATCATGTGAAATTACTATCTAAAGTTAATTAAAGCGAAACTAATATATCTCATAATTAATTTTAAAGAATTGCTATATTTGTAATTATTTGTAAATAAAGTTTATGTAGATATAATATATTCAATTTTTACAGACAAATGTATATGACATTTAGTTTTTAGAATAAATGTTTTGTAGTTTAATTAAGTTATTATTATATAAATAATTTGTATCACAATTACAGTTGAAATACTTAATGCATAAAAAATATAATTATTTAGTTAAATTATGAAGAATATCGAGTTCAGACCGGGTTAGGTCTAATTTTAAAATAATTTTGAAAATAAAATTTAAATTTGGTTTTGAAATCGAGTGGGGTTGGGATGAGTTAATACTAAAATCTGATTGAGTGGGTTTGATCGTTTTGTACGCCTTCTCTTAGCACGCGGCATAGTTCCATAAAATAGAGTCTATGGGTTTCAACTATGTACTTATTGAATCCACGCATACTACATTTAATAAAGTTTAATATTTTAATGCACGCAGATACATTGAAATTTTAACGTGCTTTGGTGCAAAACAACTTTTTATAAAATTTTTGTTGAATTTCTAAAAAATTGTCGATCTAAGTATGTGTAATCTCTAAACTCAATCTTACCGTTTCCGAACATGTGTATATATTTTTATTTTTAAAAATAAAAATATATAAACATATTCAAAAATAGTAGAACTTAATATATAAATTAAATACACTTAAATTAATAATTTTATAAAAAATTTAAAATTTGAAAAAATGAGTTTTGCATATGAGTGTATTGAAATTTCAATGCATTCAAATACATTGAAAAAAACCTCTTTAATAAAAATTAGGATTTTTACATTCATATAAAATGGAGTTGATCCATTGTTTGCAATTTGGGGAAATCTAATTTACTGATGACTCAAAAAAGATAAAATCATTTTTATCAGACATATTATCCATTTATTGGAGACATTTATTAATAAATTTATAAAATAAAAATTAAAGAATTAAAAAAAAATCATGATAAATAAAAATATAAACGTATATTTTAAATATAAAAGATTGCAAGATAAATCTACTATCAAATGACATACAACTTTCATATTAGTAAATTAAATTAGTGATGTAAAAACAATAAGTAAAGTTCTAAATAAGTAATAAGCTAAAACTTTTCAATATAAAACTTTTTATTTTCTGTAATTACCATATGTTTTAATCATTTCTTTATATTTTCCTAATTCCTATACAACTATCATACTTGCAATAATTTCTAAGTAAGTACCTACATAATTAACTTATCTATTTTAACTTTATTTTCTTTATTTACCCCTATCGAATAACATCATTTTTTTTCAATTGAAAAACTTTATATAAAAAAAAGTTTAATTTAAAAGTTTTATTACTCTCAATTATAACTATCCATATAAAATATAACTTTCATATTAGTCAATCACATCAATGATGTAAAAACAATAATCAATGTTTTAAAATAATATTTACATTATAAAATTAAAACTTAAATATACAGCCTTATTCTAAATAAATTTTTATCTTAAATTTATTTCTAAAACTTTATATATTCTTGTCTTTTTCCTAAAAAAATAGTTATACTAGGTTTCCAATTTTTAAAGATAAATCTACTATCAAATGACATGTTACTGTCCATACGAAACATAACTTTGGTATTAGTAAATTACATCAATGATTACATCAAAATAAGGGTAAATTTCATATATACCCACATAGTTTTATCGATTTTGCGGATATACTCATATAGTTTCACAAATTGCATATCACCCCCACGTAGTTTTACTGAAATTGCGTATTACCCTCACGCCGTTAATATCTGCCGTTATATTTTCAAAAATGACGAAAACACCCTCATCTTCATAGGAGTGATATGCAATTTTGTGAAACTATGGATGAGGGACATTTTCATCATTTTTCAAAAATATAAAAGCAGATATTAACGGCTGTTAACGGTGTGGTGGTAATATGCAATTTCAGTGAAACTATGTGGGGGTAATATGCAATTTGTGAAACTACATGAGCATATCTGCAATATCGATGAAACTATGTGGGTATATATGAAATTTACCCTAAAAACAATAACTAAAGTTTTAAAATAATATTTGCATTATAAAATTACAACTTAAATATAAAACTTTATTCTATAAATTTTTATCATAAATTTATTTCTAAAACATTACCCATTCTTATCTTTTTTTCTTTAAAAAATTATATTATATTTCCAATTCTTAAAAATTCCATTTTCGTTCTTGCTCAAGGATAGTCATGACGTTCACAAAAATCAACCGTCCTAAGCATTTCGATCAAAAGATTTAACCCATTTTCTAAACCTAAAAAATTATATTTTGAGTGCCCTCAAGCCCAATGCTTTACTTCCTTTTTTTATCGGTAAAATTGACGATTTTACTGGTAGATAAATCGATTTTTATTCGGATAACTTGATTTTATCGGTGACAACAAATGGTTGATGGGAAATAGAATTAATGGTTTTATGTTTATCGCTTTATAGTTCAACCTCCAAACGATAACATTAGCCGTAAAATCGAGATGTCAAGTATATCTGTTAGTCCACGAAATTGCAAATCACTGTCCAGTTTGCATGAAATTATAAACGTATCATTCTATTAAGTTTCATAATAATCACTAAAATTTTTAATGAAACGATGAAAATACCGATATTCACCGTGTCGACAATTACATTATTATTTGCAATTATTATTCCTATTGTAAACATGAAAAACTGTTGCAAAAGCTAAATATATTATTCAATAAAAAATGCAGACAGATATTTTAATAATAATAATCAATTAATCAATTTAATATATATAACATACAATAAAAATTAGATCAAAATACTTCAAAATACAAGAAAATTATTCCTCAAATTATAAATATATCAATTTCGTGTCCATCGAATTTCAAGAATTTCCATCATAAATAATTTTAAAAATACCTTTCTAATATTATACTAGAAGGATATAAGGAAAAACTTTCAAAATTCAAAACTTTTTATTTTAAAAATATCTCATATTAAATAGATTAATCTTGTATCCATTAGATTTTGAAAATTTTAAATTAAATAATTGTAAAAGTTAATCTCACAATGTTATAATAGAAAAATAAAATATCTTGTGATAAAAAATTTAAAAATTAATTTTCACATTAAATAGATTAATTTGTATTTGCCAATTTTTCAAAATTTCTAAACTTCTACTACATATAATTTTTAAAATTTACTTGACACTAATACAATAGAAACGTCTAAAGAAATGCTTTAAATTTTTATATTTCATATTTTAATATAATTTTGTGTTTTCAATTACAATGTTATAAAATAAAATCTTAAAATTATTTATGATAATAATTTCCTAGTTTCGACAAAGACAAAATTAATCTATCTAATTTAACGAATATTTTTAGTTTTTTTTAATATACTTTTTCTTATATTTTTTGTTATAATATTAAAAAATTATGCATAATGAGAATTTTCAAAATCTAATGAACAATGAAGTTAAATGTGAGGATTATTTTTAAAAATAAAACTTTCGTATTTTAAAAATTTTGTTGTATTTCTAATATTAATTTTTAATATTATTGATGGAGCATATTTTCAAAATCTGACCAAAATTAATTTATCCAATATTAGAAAT
>JAXCLR010000050.1:47773549-47812882 GCA_035584095.1 Annona squamosa | reverse complement strand
TATCAAATCTTTTAAACTTGATTTGATTTTGCTAAGTCATAATCAACTTAAAATTACCCTTTTTCAAAAATAAAGTCCTGATCGAGTTCACTTAACTATGTTTATGTATTTGATGAGTGATAAAATTTTAAAAGAAAAAATTTGATATAAAAGTAAAATAAGTGTATAGGAAGATGTGAAAAATAATTAAAATAGAATAATTATGAAAAATAAAAAATTTTGTTGTTAAAGAAACACATCCATAATATATATATATAAAATTTTGTTGTTAAACATCCATAATATTACATAGTCAGCACAAGATTGACAAGATGATCGACATAGCGTGTGAGTGTGTGTAAGATTTTCAGGATTTAAAATCAATCTGGGGTAAATATGGAAGATGATCCCGTACTTAGGTTGGAGTGCAGTCCTACGCACCCGGGTGCATTGAGCCTCAATGCACCCGGGTGTACTATACCTATTTTTTTATTTTTTTTGAATTTTTTTACACGATGGTTAATCTAGATTTATTTAACACATGTATCAATTTTTACTATGTTTTGATACTTTTTGATTTTTTTTAGATTTTAGGATTGCACTCCACTTAGGTAGGCCTAAAATACATGTTTCGAGGCATTTTTAAAATTTTTTTAATTTAGAATGAATAAAAATTAGTATAGTTTTATTGAGGAGAAATGATCGTATTAGCCCACCATAAAAATACATTTAAATAACTTTTTTTTTTCATTTTTTCCCATAAACTTGTTAGCAGAGATATATTTTGGGTGTGTTTGTTTAGGGCAAAAAAATGTCAATTAAAACTTTTCAATTTAAAACTTTTCACTCTCCATAATTATTCTATTTTTTAATTATTTTTTCATATTTTTCTATACAAACTACCCTACTTTTCAATCATTTCTACACAATTACCCATACAATTAACTTATTTATTTTAACTTTATTCTCTCTATTCCTTATCATTATTCCTATTATATCACATCACTTTCTATTAATTTGACAATTTCTACTCCAAAAATTTTTCATCAACCTTCAACCAAACATAATTTTAACTTCAACCAAACACACCTTTACGTAGGTAGATTTAATACCCTCGATCGCCTTCACAAGAGAAAGCCCATTGCCAAAAATTCAAGCAAAAAGACTATGCCACCAAATAGATATAGACTAGTCTGATGGATCTAGACTAGAGGTAGTCGATGGCACTATTCGAGTTTTTGAATGCACAACAATCCATTGATCGTAGCGAGTCCCGTTGTCCAAGCCATCGGAGGAAACGGAGTTGGCAAGCTCTATTCTGGGATGCAGAAGCTGCTTGATCATGATCTGTTCATCGGATGATCGAAGCTTGACTAAAGAGAGTCGACAGGGGCGAGCGTGGGGAATCGGGAGAGAGATGGAGAATGGGAGAGTTAGTTGTCGGAGGAAGAGGAGAACCGAGTAGGGAATTTCTGCGGGCTTCAGATTCTGATGATCGGATTAGCGATCGATGCAATGAGAGGATGGTCAACATCAATAGCTGATGACATGTCAGCTGTTGGTGCTGATTGTTCGTCCGAAGAGTAGTGGTGGCTTGGGCCGGTTTGGGCGATTTGGTCATTTTAAGAAAGAAACGGTGGCAACCCAAACGGAAGCTGCCGGCATTGGCTTGTAAAGAATCAGGGAAATGCTGTAGATAAAAAAGGAATGATGGGTAAATATTGTGAGTATCTGAGGAATTTACCAAAGGAAAATGAATTACATCGCCTTCTGGTTCGTTTTTTGGGAGAGAATCGTTTTTTTTTTTTTTTTTTTTTTTGGGCTTCGTTAATGCTCTCTCTTGAACTCTGGTTCGGGACAATTTTAGTAGAGCTGCTGCTTCCTCCCAAGGCATGCGACTCTCTCATTCTCTCTCTCTGAGTAAGTAATCCGAACCGTTAGTTTCCGTCTCTCCCATCTTCTCCACGGGACGACATTGAATTTTCATCAGTTTCGATTTTCGAAAATCAAAGTTGCTGTGTTGGACAAGTATAATCATCAAATCCTCTCCGTTTTAATTGACTCAACAGCCATGCAGTCCTTTTATCCGTTTTCATCTTGACATGCAATTAGTCGATCTCTATTCCCTGTTTTCGTTTTTTTTTTTGCATGCAGTAAGTCATTTTCCATTCTCTGTTTTCGTTTTTTTAGCAAGCAACAAGTCTTTCTCCATTCCCTGTTTTCGTTTTTTAGCATGCAATAAGCCAACTTCTATTGGCCAGGAATAAAACTGCTAGATCTTCCTTCATCGATTTCGAATTTTCTTGCATTGACTTCTGTTCTATCTTATATCTATTTTCATTTGTTTTCGGATTTTCTCGGATGATCTTTGTTTGTCTTTATATCTGTTTCGGATTTTTGATTTGAATAAATATATCCTTGTTGATAGTCCTAATGAATTTGGATAGTCGGGATAATTTTTTTTAATTTTTAATTTTTTGCATCTCTAAAATCATGCCGAGATTCACCGATTTTCAGCTTGAATCTGTTCGAGGCGAGGATGCATATTGCGTCTATGCTTTGAGCACAGATCAATGGGTTTTCAACAATAATGGCTATGTTTAGCCTTCCATTTTCTGAACAGACAGTTGATGATTCTTATTTTTATTTTCGTGCTTGAATCAACTTATATGATTTTGAGTTGATGTTCTGCTGTCTTTGAATAAATTCAGCTCATCCTCACCATGCTGTTTTGTTGCTTCTTATTTTGGTTTTATTCCGTGCTTGTCCTTAATTGGAAGCTTCCGAATGTAATAAAATGTCTGATTTTATTTATGTTTTTAGCCTGCTTGACTTAAACTTGTTCTCGTGTTGTAAGTTTTTGCTTATTGAAGCTTACGGTTGTGTTTGAGAATGAGTAAAACTTTTGATGAAAAGTTGTAGAGAGTAAAATTGTCAAATGATGCGATATGACAGGGATAATCAAAAGTTGTAGAGAGTAAAATTGTCAAATGATGCGATATGACAGGAATAATAATGAGGAATAAATAGAATAAAGTTAAAATAGATAGGTTAGTTGCGTTGGTAGTTGTGTAGAAATGATTGAAAAATATGGTAGTTGTATAGAAAAATATGAAGAAATGATTAAAACATTGGGTAGTTATAGAGAGTGAAAAGTTTTAGATTAAAAAGTTTTAACTTGACAAATTTTATTTATTAACAAACACACATTTTGTTTTGAATTTCTGTTTTGTCTGTATTTTGGGTATGAATTTGTTTATATGAACTCATGCATGGAATGAAGAAAAACTAGCTGCATGTTATTCATTTTGATTGGTTTGGTTAATTATTTTTAGTTTTCTTAGAGTGTCTATTAGAGTCCCTATTTTGTAGTTGGGTGGAAATCATCTAGTTTAGCACCCATCTCAAGTGATTGAAAATGGTGGTGATTCAGTTCTGCACCCATCTCAAGTGATGTCCATGGGAATTGTTTCAGTTATTGACACGCTGAAACTTTGTTTGATGATATACCGGCAGTGTATTGCATATGTGATTTCACTATTGTGTAAAAAGTAAAATTCTATTAAGGGGAGATGTATATTCACATCTGGAAAATTGAACAGTTCTTGTTCTTGTAGGATGGATTGCTGAATTTTGTACACTCGGTGCTGAAATGAGATTTTCTTTGTGAATATATGTGTATTCATATTTGGAAATAAAACTTGTACAACTCGTTGAAATGGAATGCGGCTATTTTTATAACTTACAAATGCATTAGAAATTCTATAAACCAACTAAAATAAAAATGAAAAATTTGTTTGAATGAAAGGAGAAGCAACAAACACCTAATGGAAGAAATTTAAGGGTGGGAATCGGGACGGGTCGGCCCATGACCCGTGACCCGGTATTCGAAAATTTTCTAAAAGGCCGGGTCGGGGCGGACCGAATGAAACCCGGACCTCCTAATACCCGGGCTACCCGCTGTCTATAGCTATATTACTTTCCAACCCTAAACCCATCCGCAGCCCGCATCGCTTCCCCAATCCCGTCCTTCCGATCTGCACGCGGCCCGCTTCCGAAGTCCTGTCCTTCCAAGCCGCATCTCCGGCGTCGCGCTTGCTCCTTCCAAATCCCGTCTTTCCAGCGACACTCAGCCACCTAGCCCTCATTCACCTCCGTCTTCCTCCCAAAAAAGTGCGTTCGATTGCCGTCGCTGCCAACCCTTCTCACTCTCGCCCATCTCCAGCCCTAAATTCATACCTCTTCATATTCTCTCCTTCCTCTCTCCCTCACAGCCACGCGTTGTAACCACCCGCTCGTCTGTGCAGCTCACCTTCCGGCAACAATTTTTCAGCTCTGGCGTCGTTTTTCTATCTCTACCGATGACTGCATCTCGTTCGGCTACGATTTTCCATCTCTAGCAAACAGACTCGAAGGTGGTGTGATTGTCATTGGCATTTTTTCCTTTTGTTTTCGGATTCCGTATTTAATTGTTTGGACCATTTATTCATTCTTCTGATTCTCATACCCATTTTTTCCTTACCCTTTTTCCGTTTTCTCTCATTTTATCGTCTGATTCTCATACCCATTCTGATATTATTCTCAATCTGTTCGTTTGATTTGTTAATTCATTAATTGATACAAATAATCTGTTCATTTTATTTGTCAGTATGTTAATTGTGTATCTTTATTTAGTGTATCTGTTGATTGGCATCTTTAATTTAATTAATGGATGTTTTAATTGGTACTATTATTAATTCATTAATGGATTTGTTAATTTGTTTGCCTTATGTAATCTATTTATCAATATATTAATGCATTTATCAATCTGATTGTTAATCTGTTTAGAGCAGCCATAACCAGTGTGTGCTTTGATAAAATTACAAATAATAAACAGTTTTGTGCATTGTGTTTGCTATCCATGTGCATTGTGTTTGATGCGTGTATGTGAATTATATTTGAGGATATGCTTGCATTATGTTTGGATTTTGATTACTTGTAGTTTGAATTAGTTTTAGGAATTACATTAGATGAAACATAAGAAGAGAATATGAATTTGAATGTGGAGGAGAAGCAAGTGGATGATGTGGATGAAGAGGTATACTTCATTAACTTGTTCTCATAAAATTGATTAAATATTCACATTCTATTTAGGTAAAATTTTTACTTTGACTAATTAGTATTAGATTGAAGCATAAAATATTTAAATTTAACATAAATTTGTCGTTGTACTTGATAGGTTCATAAATCCTTAAAAACATTCTACTTGACCTGCATTTTTTTACCCTACCTATTGTCTCAATACTAATCTGAAATTTGTTCCAAGACCTATTTAAAATAGTAAGGGTCAAACTGACCTTGTTCCGATTCGGTATAAAAATAAGGGTCAAACATGATTTTTAAAATGTAGGATCAGGCACACCTTAACTTGTCGCAATCTGGCCCGATTCCCACCCTTAATGGAAACCCATTTTGGGGTGCAAAGGGTGCCTAAACCCTTCCCTTTGTACAACTAAGCAGCCTATTTGGAATCTCTAATGTGGACCAGTTGAATATCATCCTTTTTTCCAGTTTTTCCTCAAAAACCCGTGATGACTCCAAGCCCGAAAAATTCATTTTTTCTGTGTTGTTTTTTCAATGGGCTGGAAACAAATTGGCGACTCCACTGGGGATAGCTTGATTCCATTTCTTAGGCGTTTGTTGTATTTCCTTTGAGAATCTCTGGTTGGTTTAAATTTCTGGTATGATTGTGGCCTGTTGAGTTGATTCTATTGTTTTGTCAATTCTGCTTTGGTTGGCAAGTGTCAGATTGCATTCCTAAAAATCTGTTTTGGGAAAGGGAATTGTGATTGGAAGCGCATAGCAGAATTCGACCTGCAGATTTTCTTGAGTTGTCAGGTATCAATTTGATTTTTGGACCAGTTTGTAAGTTGCTTGTTGGGATATGATTGGAGTGTAATTTAATAGGTGGTATTGAGGTTCCATTGCACAATATGCATTCCCAACTTCTGCTGTTCAAAAGATGTTTGCACTTGTGCTGGATTTTGTCACATTTCTGCTGAATTTCTTGTCTAGTTGAACATGTTTTGTTTGTTTGGGAGATAAGCATGCAGTTCGTTGATGTTGAAAGATATGACTACGCTGGAAAATTTCTTCGAAATTTCAGGATTTTGGAAATCTGATTTGAGTTTTGTTTGCTGCATCGAATGAAGTTGTGAAGGGATTCCAAAAGTTCAACCTTTGAATCTGAAATTTTGGATTGCTTGTCATTGGTTCTTGCTTGAATTCAATTCTCATTGGAATCATGATCTGTTTGAGAGAGTTTGGAAAATGCCTGCCTATGGTTTGTGACCGAACAGTTGAATATGACGGGGGAGATGGATTTTGTAATGAAATGTGAATGTGTGGATGGTTATGATGAATATGAGCAGACTTTGTTCTTGCTGTTTGGGTCAACTTATTGGTTCCAATTTGGAAAAGCTGATTGAGTTGTTGGCATAATCCTACATCTAGCATTACCTATTGAGGAGTTTGATGTTTAAGTTGCTAGATAAGGACTCGAGTGTGAGGATTCTGGTTGAGGGATGGTTAGGCCAAATGCTGTTGGTGTTTGGTTCTATGCTTCTAAATTCTGAACTCCTCATTTAGTGGTTCAAGGCTGCTGAATTTTTGTGGGTTCTGTTCTTGTTTTGATGTGATCTAAGAGCATGTGGAAAATACTGGGACAAGTTGCTGTGATTGTCATGGTCTAATGGTTTAATTGTTAATGGTTTTTTAATTTCCATTGTTTGATGAATGCATCATCTTGCCAAATGTTTTCCCTTTTGTTTGGATGTGTCATCAATTTGATTTTGCATTTTGACACTTGTATTTGGACATGAGCATCTGATTAACATGTGCAGTTAAATTACAGCTACTTTTGCCCATTGTACACTTAGATTTGTGGAATTTTGTTGATTGGAATCTGTTTAATGGTCATGGAACATGATGATAAGATATGATGGCATTTAGCAACTGGTTTTTATGGGCAAAATGAGCTGTAAAATTTTTGTGTTGCAGTATTTTGGAATGGATCCTTTTTGTGTGGGTACCAAGCTGGTTCAATTGTGGGAAAGATTGTAAAATCTGTGGAGTGACTGGTTTGATATAGAAATGGCCATTTCTATTTGCTTGTAAAATTTTCTGGAAGGTTAAGCAAGATTTTGTTGAAAAATGAATTTGGTTTATTCGAACAAGGATGATTGTTGTTGGAATCAGTTTGGTTTGGAGTGTTGCCTTTGGGAATATAAATTCAGGTCTTCTCCTGTGAATTTTGGACCTGAGAAGGATTTGGGTCGACTGAGTTTGTTTGCATCTTGATTTGAACTTTGAAAACAACTTGTTTAGTGTTCAAATTATCTGAGTTTACATGGGATTGAATTAGATTTGGAGGGCAACAGATTTTTGGATTTTTGTAACTGGTGGATGTCTGAATTGCTGAAATCTTTGTAACTCAATCTTATTCTGTTCTATTGAAAGTCCTTTCTCTTTTTATTGTTGAATTTTGGGAATAGCAGTGATGATTGCAAGCTTCGACTGTTTAAGCTATGCAATTTGTTATTGAATTCAGCTCACTTTGAATTGATGTTTGTTCTGAGATTGAACCTCAGAATACAAATTGGTGAAATTCTGAACTTGGAGATGAAGTTCAGATTGTTTGGATTCACATGGACTGAATCAGATTTTGAGTGTGTCAAATATTGAGATTTTCTTGACTGCTGGATTGCTGTCTCAGTTTGTTTTCTTGAATCGTCAGATTTTTGATGAACTGATTTGAATTCCAACTTGTTCCTAAGGCTGCTCTGGATTTTAGCAACTTGGTCTAATATCTGAAAATTGCTGAATCATGTCTGTTACTGAACTTTCTGATTGTTGGATTCGTTTTATTGTTGGAATTTTCTGCTGAAATTGTGTAAAGCTGATTGTTAGATTCTGATGGATAGCTTTTCTCAAGATCGGATTCTGAAATTGCTAGTATCAGATGGTTTGATTGGTGGATAACTGATTGTTCTTGAGATTGTTGAATTTTGTAATATCAACTGATGTACTACTGATGAGTTCTCTTTTCAAGATGATGATGATCAATATGATGATTTTCAATCAAGATAATGACTATTAATATGATGATTATCAACAAGATAATTGTCAACATGATGATGCAGATGAATTGCATGGTTAGTTGCCATATAGGACTAGATCCTATGATCCGAAATTGTTATATTAAGGTGCATTGTCATATCTGATTTTTTCAAAACTTGTCAAGATATCTGGAAATCAGATTGATGCATTCTTATTTTGAGTTTTTGAATGACTAGAGATGGGGGGTTCCTTCACCGTATGGTGAGGGAAGCGAATGAATCCCAACTTGGTCTTGAGAAATGACTTGATGATGAGGAATGGTAAATTTTGGAAGATGGATTTGTAATGCCCTTTGATATGATATTTTGAATTTTAGAGTCAGTTTCTATTTTGGTATTTACTTACGTGTTCAGCTTGTCCACTTATAGTCTGATTGAATGTGAAATCTGTTGCTAAAATACATATGCGGCTGCCATATGAAATTGAGTTTATGATTCAAAATAATGTGCTAAAATGCAATGATATATCTGATTTTTTGGAATTTATCTTGTCATTTGAAACTAGATTGATGTTTTGAGTATTTTCATGGCAAGAGTTGGGGGGTTCTTTCACTAAATGGTGGATCTTGAGCATTGATTGGATGAAGAGGGATAATAAATTTTGGAAATGAGGATATGCTGTGCATTTTGATAGGTTATTTTGAGTTGTAGAATCAGTTTCTAGTGTGGTTTTGTCTATTTTTGTATATAGTAGCAGTTTCTAGTATGCTCTAGCATGATTGTGCAATCATATATTGCGCAGAAAAGGCAAAGGAGAAAAAACATCAAACAAACTATGAATTTGAAAATAAGATTTCTCTCACCAACAACATGACTTGAAATGTTCTTTTGATAGAAAAATTGGTGAAAAAAATAGATAAGCATGCAAAAAATGCTAAGGGAATCACCTGGTTGCAACGAAGACCACAAATAATGAAATCCCAAACAAAAAATATCGCAAATTCATGATTTTAGAAAATATCATGATAAACCCGTGTCATAGTAAGAAAAATTTTTTTGGTTACTCAACTTCTGTATTTGCTCTTTTCTTGGCTTATTTAATCCATAAATATAGTTCATGATTATGTCACGTTGTTAAGGCAACCAAATAGTTATCAGATATTCTGCCATATTTGAATTTACCACGAATAAAAATGATGCTTTGGGATTGTCGTTGTCTTTTCTTACTGCCACAGCTGCCGAACATTCTCTAGCACAAATTCTTATTAGTATCATGGTAGATTTTTTTTCTCTAAGATGAGAACAAAAAAATAACAACAAGTCTACCAACCTCATACTGTCCAATTTAAGAATAACATAGCTATTGTCTTCAACAACTTGGACTCGTATTTAGAGAATGATTGAGATAGTTTATCACTTGCTTGCACAGAACATAGATTCAACTAATAAAGACAAATCAATAGTTTTCCTTACAAATTCCACTCCAAATCATGTAATTTAAATTATAGGTTATTCACTCAATCTTAACCTGAAAAGCAATACACAAGAGGATAACTAAAACTATTAATCCTTTAAAGTGAATTTGTTTCAATTGGAAACCTCGGGAGGTAACAAAGTCTAGGGAACATGGGAAAAGGTAATGCTAAGAACACTTTGAGACGTATGGCCTAATAGAGGATATGATTCAGGGTAGATTCTTTAGGGTAGATTCAAAAGCATGATAGTATCCAAGCTTCTGACAGTAAAAAAATTCGATAATAATGATTATTATCATTATCATCAAGCCATCTAATTGAGTTGCAAAATTTTGTTTTATGTAACCTAAAATTTGGAATGTATAGCTTGGCATTAATAGGGTTACAAATGTATACTTGAATAACATTTTCAATCAATCACCTTATAAGTTTATATCAGAATGGCAGAACCGAGTTGTAAAGCAAATTGGTGGGTTTAGGTGAGGGCCATGATCTGACCCAGGAAAAAAAGTTCTAGCTTCATCTATTCAGATACAATTGAAACATTTATGTGTTGAGTTTTACATTAGACTGCATTGATCTGGCCACTTTGCACACACAGGGTGTGTTTGGCAATCACAAAAAGTTGTCAATCTACATGTTTTCACTTTCCGTATCTATTTATTTTCTAATCATTTCTTCACTACTTCCTATACAACTACCTTATTTTTTAATCATTTCTCCATGACTACTCATACAATTACCTCTATCCTATCACATGATTTTTTTCCATTTTAAAAACTTTACAATGAAACTTTTTTTTTTGCATTAGTTTTATTCATTCCCGAACACACCTTAAGGCTATTCGATAATCCGGTTGTCGATTGTGCTGTTTGATAGACAAACACTTCGAATTTGTGCACATGACACATATATTGTTGCTTGGAACCAACATAGATATTCATCATAAAATAGATCCATAACTGCAAAGCAACTGGAATAGGAGGGCCATTACTGCTCAGTTGGAAATATCTAAGCAAAACAAACAAGATCAACGCAACATCCAAATTTTCGCTTCTAAAACGAAAACATTCTAGTTTCTAAAATCTATACAATCAACATCAATTCATCGAAAGTATGCAGAGTCATCGGAAGCTCAATATCCAAATATCCTAAATATTAGCTGCGTGGAAGTTTCTTCAAACCGAATGGAGATAATTGTAGTATTCCTCTAAACCATCCATATTCTGGTGGGCTCCTCATTGCAAATGAAGCAATCGCTAACTAGCGATTATGAACTTATAAAGAATCCAATGGACGCTCCAAAAAGTTAGGGGAAAACATTCGATAAATCAAAATCTAGATGCCAATTTCATTTCACCTATTTCTCCTTCTTTCTTCTAGTAATTAAAAACAAAATCAAGCATTCCTCAAAAAGAAATTTTAAGATAAGTGAATTCGAACCAAAGCTGCTTACAGAAGAAGCTTTCTCCTTGTTCATCGTCCAGAATGGAAGAAAATTTCCCTCGATCTTCAGAATTTCAAATTGTCAAAGGCAGAAACAAACGAGTGTTTAGAAGAATTTTAGAATTAGGATTGAAAGCAGGAAAGGAGTTAGGAAATAAAAATGAAAAAGGAGATTGTACCAGGGATGGGGAAGTCGAGAGGACGATTAGTAAACGGTAGATTGGGGAATGACCCACTTTTATGAAAGAACGTACTAATGGCCATAAAAATGATGTTTCGACCTTACCACTGAAGCGGTTATGGTGATACATTTCAGCCATGTGCAAGAAGGTAACTTGTTGGGTATGTTCGGACTATGGTCAATACTACATTTATTCTATTTTTTAAAACTTTCTCATGTCTTTTATTTGAAATTTTTTTTAGATCTAGGCATTATAGAAAAACCATCTTGGGCCTGTGGGTTATAGGCCTAATAGGGTGATATTGTCCGCTTTGGTTTAGCAGCTCAGCTGCTTGGTTTTAAAACTCGTCATACTATGTTTAATCTAAGGCCCGCTTAAAAATCTCTAAAAACTCTCCTCTTTTCAATGCGGAATTTAGTTTTGACAGTTACAGGCCTACTGGCTTTCGCTTGGTTTGTCTTCAACCCACGACTCAACTCAATTTTGGGTTTCTACCCACTAATCTCAACTCTAGACCTTAGGTTCTCTATTTGTTCATCTCAACTCAACTCTGGGCCTTTGTCCTACATTTATTAGAGGAGGAACGCTTTGATACCATAATTGTCATGATCTAATCCTACGATTGTTGACCACCCTATTTAGGAAATAAACTCAAACACGCTTCCATCATAATATCAAGTATCTAACTGTCAAAATGATAAAATGAAATATGAAAGTTTAATTCCAGCACTTGAGCCTATCATCCATTGATAAATTATATATTAATTTATTCTCTGTCATACCTTATACCAACTATTTATAGTTGTAAGTGTAAAAATATTTTATAATACCAAAGACTTAGTTTATATTATACAAATTAATTATACAATTGCTAACATAAAATACATAATTTATATTTATTTCTGTCACAAAATATTAGGTAACAACTAATAAGTTAAGTTACAATTATAAATCTGAATGTTATAAAATAAACTCATAGGTTGCTAACATAATAAACTAATTCTTTGGTGTTATAAAATATTTTTGCACTTACAATTATAAATGGTTGGTATAAGGTATGATGGAAGATAAATTAATTTATAATTTATCAATGGAGGATGGGTTCAAGTGTCGAAATTAACTCTAATATTTCATTTTATTTTCCAATGTGGTTATTTAAATAAATGGAGTGAGATTCGATATAGAACTTGCATATTACAGTAAAGTGAATATTGGTTAATATTGGGAGTTATTGGGAAATAAATGGAAATAACAAGTTATGATGTGTAGAATATTCATAGTTGTTCATTTTGATATTTTGGATACTTAATAGTCATAATGGAAGTATCCTTCTTGAATTTATTAAATTAAATTCAATGAGTTGGTTTCACCCAATTAAATTGGATGCCAAATTATTTTAGTTTGTAAAGTATTTAATTGGGTTGGTATAGTTGTTATGGTGCTTAAGTGAGAATGGTGTGTGTAATATACATCAGGATCATTTGCCATTTGGAACAGATTTGCATGTGGGACCCCGGGGATGTGTATTGGTTTCATTTAATTCCTTAGTAGGTCCTATGCATGCTAAAAGGCTACTTTGGAATGTTCCTTTGTGGACAGTGTGTTATTACCTTGATAGCTCGTGTTATGTTCCTTTCTGGATTGTGTCGTAATCTAAAAGTTCTTGAGTTCACTCCATCGTGGGTAGTGCGGAGAACCTTACACCATGGCTCAATGATTAGTTCATTTCCTATGGTATTTTCATGATATATATGTGGTTTATTTCTTTGCTTACTGAGTTATTTAGCTCATTCATGAGTAATTTAAATATGAGGATAGGTGAGACCATCTAATCAATAGTGCAGGATAATGGGCCGAGATGATGCAGCAGAGACATTTTATTTTATTTTTGGCTTGTAATAAATTAATGAAAATTTCTCTTATTAATATAGTGTATATTTGTGATTACATTTTTGGATGTCATTGAATGAAGTATTAATTGTTAAATTCATTGAAACATAATTGATTTGAGTTTATTGTCCGAATATTGTGGTCAACAACTCTAGGATTGGGTCGTGACAGTTTTGGTATCAGAGTAGTTCCTCTCTAGTAGATGTGGGACAGAGGCTTTGAGTTGAGTTGAGATGAACGAGTAGAGGCCCTGAGGTTTGGAGTTGAGATGAGTGGGTAGATGCCCAAAATTGAGTTGAATTGTGGTTTGAGGACGAACTAGGCGTAAGCTGGTGAGCCTGTAACAGTCAGAATTGAATCTCACGTCGAAAAGAGGAGAATGTTTCTAGGGGTTTTTAAGTGGGTCTTAGGTTAAACATAGTTATGATGCGTTTAAAATTGCATGCTGAGCTGCTAAGCCAGAGCGAATAATATCACAGTATTAGGCCCATAATCCACAACCTAAGATGATTTTTTTGTAATGTCTAGATCTAGAAAAAATATTCCAAATGAGGTAACAGTAAAAGTTTTTAAAAATAGAAAAAAGATGGTATTGACCGTGATCCAGACATACCTAATAAGTTACCTTCTTGCATGTGAAAACCTACCGAACAAGTTACCTTTCTGCACGTGAATGAGATGTATCACTACCACCGCTTTAGTAGTAAGGTTGAACCATCATTTTTACGTCTGTTATTACGTTCCTTCATAAAAGCAGGTCACTTCTCAAGTTGCCATTTATTAATCGTCATCTCAACTTCCCATCCTTGGTGCGATCTCCTTTTTTTTTTTAAATTATTTCCTCCTTCCTTTCCTGCTTTCAATCCCAATTTCAAAATTCTTCTAAACGTTCGTTTGTTTCTGCCTTCAGTAGTTTGAAGATCAGAGGAAATTTTTTTCTGTTCTGGACGATGGACATGGAGAACTCTTCTTCTGCAAGTAGATTTGGTTTGAATCCACTTATCTTAAAATTCCTTTTCTAGGAATGTTTGATTTTGTTTTTAATTACTAGAAGAATGAAGGAGAAGCAGGAGAAAAGAAATCGGAATCTGGATTTTGATTTATCGAATATTTTTTCCTTGACTTTTTGGAGTGTCCATTGGATTCTTTGGAAGTTTGTAGTCGATAGCCAGTGATCGCTTCTTTTATAGTGAGTAGCCAACTAGAATATGGATGGTTTGGGGGAGAAATACTGCAATTATCTTCATTCAGTTTGAAGAAATGGCCACACGGATGATGTTTAGGATATTTGGATCTTGAGCTTCCATTGACTCTGCATACTTTTGATGAATTAATGTTGATTGTATAGGTTTTAGAAATTGGCCTTTAATCTTGTTTTAGTTTTCGAAGCAAGAGTTTTTATGCTGCGTTGATCTTGTTTGTTTTGCTTAGACATTTTCAACTGAGCAACCATGGCCCTCCTATTCCAGTTGCATTGCAGTTATGGATCCATTTTATGAAGAATCTCTGTTTTGGTTCAAAGCGACAATATATGTGCTGTGTGCACAAATTCCGGGTGTTTGTCTATCGAACAACACAATCAACAACCAGACTGTAGAATAACCTTAGGGTGTGTTTGAGAATAGATAAAACTTTTGAAAAAAGTTTTATTGTAAAATTTTTGAAATGGAAGAAAATGGTGTGATAAGATAGAGATAATAATGAGTAAAGAGAATAAAGTTAAAATAGATGAGATATTTATGTGTGTAGTTATGGAGAAATGATTGAAAAATACGGTAGCTGTATAGGAAGTTGTGAAGAAATGATTAGAAAATAGGGTAGTTGTACGACTTTTTGTTATTGCCAAACACACCCTTTATGTGCAAAGTGGCTAGATTAATGGAGTCTAATGTAAAAGCCAACACATAAATGTTTCAGTTGTATATGAATAAATGAAACGAAAACCTTTTTTTTTTTCCTCGGTTGGATCATGGCCCTTCACCCGAACCCAATAATTTTCTTTACAACTAGGTTCTGCTATTCTGATATAAACTTACGAGGTGATTGATTGAAGATGCTATTCAAGTGTACATTTGTAGCCTAATTGATGCCAAGCTATACATTCCAAATTTTATATTACATAAAAGTACAATTTTGCAGTTCAATTAGATGACTTCTTGATGATGATGATGATGAAGATGAATTAGATAACTTGATGATAATGATGATAATCATTATTATCGAATTTTTTCGCTGTCAGAAGCTTGGATGCTGTCATGCTTTTGAATCTACTGTGAACCATATCCTCTACTGAGCTATATTTCTCAAAGTGTTCTTAGCATTACCTTTTCTCATGTTCCTAGGACTTTGTTCCCTCTGGAGATTTTCAATTCAAACAAATTCACTTTAAAGGATTGATAGTTTTAGCTATCCTCTTGTTTATATTGCTTTTCAGGTTAAGATTGAGTGAATAGCCTATAATCTAAATTTCATGATTTGGAGTGGAATTTGTAAGGATAACTATTCATCTGTCTTTATTGGTTGAATCCATGTCCTGTGTAAGTGGATGATAGACTATATCAATTATTCTCGGAGTACGAGTCCAAGTTATTGGCGACAGTAGCTATGACATTCTTAAATTGGACAGTGTCAGGCTAGTAGACTTGCTGTTCATTTTCCGTTTTGATCTTAGAGAAAAAAATTTACTTTTGCACTAATAAGAATTTGTGCTAGAGCATGTTCGGCTGTGGTGGTAAGAAAAGATAGTGATAATTCCAAAGCATTATTTTTATTTGCGGTAAATTCAAATATGGCAATGGATCTAATAATTGTTTGGTTGCCCTAACAACATAACATAATCATGAACTATATTTAGGGAAGAGATAAGCCAAGAAAAGAGCAAATACAAAAGTTGAGTAACTAAATAGTTTTATCTTACTATGACATGGGTTTACCATGATATTTTTCTAAAATCATGAATTTTGGATATTTTTCGTTTGTGATTTTTTTGGTGGTCTTTGCTGCAACCAAGTGATCCCCTTAACATTTTTTGCGTGCTTATCTAATTCGATCACCGATTTTTCTATCAGAAGGACATTTCAGGTCATGTTATTGGTGAGAGGAATTTTATTATCAAATTCACAGTTTGTTTGATGTTTTTTCTCCTTTGCCTTTTCTGTGTAATATATGATCCTCAATCATGCTAGAGTAGGTGTTAATTATAAAACAGATTGAAAACAAATCTTGACTCTTGCATATGGTTACTGATGTGTATGGTTTCATTTGTTTCTACAGGGGTGCAACTTAGGTGGGGTCGAAATCAAGCTCCAACTCTAACCCTATTTACAGTACTTCAACACTACTCCTAACAGGATTGTATTTATTAGTCATAACCTTATTTGTAAAATTTGTGGTTGACCTTCATGTGCAACCATCTCCAAGCTTGTAGGCATTAGTTGCAAGCATCCTTAAAATTTTCTTGTCTTGCACAATTTTCACATCTCCAACCTTATGATTAGACATTTTCCTCTCGAGTTCTTCAGGCTAAGTTTTCGTGGAAGATTGGAAACGACTTCAAGGTTTTATGCCTTCCCATCAATCGTTCCAGAAGTTAAAAAGCTTCTCTCATAGCCATTTTCCTAAATTTCTTGTAATTTTTTGAGAGATTAATATTTCTCTCATTTAGCTGTGCGATTTGCTGTCAAAGAGTTCATATTTATTGAAGTCATAAAGAAGTTGTAATTTTAGTGGATTGGGATTTATCATTCTACTCCAAGCAAGCTGTTGAGTTTGAAGGTCTTTGATTGACTTCAATCGATTGACCATTCTTTCGAAGGATTACTGGGGCAGAGCATCATAAATCTTAGTTTTTTTCTTTGTTTCTTGTTGGATGGGAGGTTAGCAGTTCTGGCATTGAATCAAGATGGGGGTTGATTACTATAATATCTTGGAAGTAAGCAGAAATGCAACAGATGAGGATCTCAAGAAATCATACAGGAAGCTTGCCATGAAATGGCATCCAGATAAAAATCCACAAAACAAGAAACAAGCAGAGGCCAAATTTAAGCAGATCTCTGAAGCCTACGAAGTAAGTTAGAGATCAATAGCTATAGGTATCTCATTATGTATTTTCTCCCCTTCATTTATTTTATGTCGTTTTGGGATTTGATAGAACGCTTAGATCCGTCATCATCATCTTATGCTTTGGGTAAAAGTGAACTGTAAAAGATGTTTATATTTTAAATTCTTGTCACTTACTGGGACTTATGGTTGCCAAATGCCTGGAGGCTTGTCAAGTTCCCTAGAAAAGATCCAGCCGAATCGGATGTGGCAATAGGGAATATATTTTATTTGTAACGTCAATGCATAGTTGATGAATGATAAACCATTGGTTGAATCTTTTCAAAAGCTGTGACAGATGCAAGGGTTTTGTTGTTTTCTACACATGGATCTTTCAAACTTGAGCTTCAGGTAGATTATTTTTCTCATCGTAACTAGCATGCTTGATCTGGTAGCATCAAAGTCTTTTGTTAAATTATGTCTTTTGTTAAATTATGTAACATCTTATTTTGTGTGACTTCTGCTGATCATGCATTTGTGTTTCTAAATAAATGCAAGGACAAATGAAATTCTAAAACAGGAAGAATGAACAGAATAACATAACTTTACTACCCTTTCAAGATATGGCAAGAAATTGTTCAAAATTTTGGGATTTGTGGCCTATTGTTTCCTGATACATCTGTTTTTTGCAGGTCTTAAGTGATCCCCAAAAAAAACAAGTCTACGATCAATATGGAGAAGAAGGGTTAAAGGGTGTTCCACCTCCTGGTTCTTGTGGAGGCAGTTATGCAAATGGCGGTACAGGTGGTTCAAACAATAATTACTTCAATCCTCGTAATGCGGAGGATATCTTTGCTGAATTCTTTGGTAGCAGCCCTTTTAGCTTTAGTAACATGGGCCGTGCAAGATCCGTGAAGTATCAGCAAGATGGTGGTGCATTTGGCGGATTTGGGGAGAATGTCTTTCGATCTTACCCTGAAGGTGGAGCAGGCACAAGAACTACCCCGCAGAAACCACCACCTGTTGAGACCAAGCTACCATGCACCCTTGAGGAACTCTACAGTGGGTCAACCAGGAAAATGAAGATATCAAGAAATGTCCTTGATGCTAATGGGTATGCAATTTACTTGGTTGAGCTGTTTCTGTGTATATGATTGCAATAACTTTCATAATCTATTAGCACTCAATCATAAAAATACATTGCATTCTATCTTGAGAAGACGAAGTCAAGTGCTATGGCCATATAAAAAAAGAAAAATTCTTTGGCTGCCATGTGGATTTCATTACTCCATTTATGTAGTTGACTTAATTCAGAAGAATTATGGGTTCTTGATTTCAGAATATCCATGAATTTGTTCTCTGCCTATTGAAGGTGAAGAGAATGGTACTACATCCTCCTAGGGGGAAAAGGAAAAACAAGAAAGAAAAGGAAAAAGAGTTTTCCTGCAGTTTAATCCATAAATTTCGACAGCCACTTGGTCATGTTCCTAATTTTCTACATTGTTACTATTTTTCCCGATTTCTTTGATGACAGTGGTCCTTGGTGGCATCCCTCATGCTCAAGCTTCCATGGTTTCTTGCATTGTTCTACTCTTTGAGTTATTAGATGCAACTTATTTTTTCCATATTCATCATTGTTGGATATTTTCATTCTTAGAGTGGGGGACATTACATAATCAACATCTATGGACAATTTGTTAGCAGGTTTGATCGCATGGTAAGATTATAGGTCTAGCAACGAGTCCGCACTGCTAAAGTCACTATATATTTTATAAACAGGTCCTACATTATTATTAACTTGGAGTCTATAGAAGCTCTTATTCCCATAATAGAACCAAATGCTTTCTCGCTCTTTGTTATCTGAAACTGTCATAGGAAGTGCTTCTGCCACTATTTGCCTAATGCTGATTGCCATTTGAAGGAAAATTAGGAATTGATCCTGACTAACCCATCTTTATTCCTCTATTATTTTCTTTTTTTTTTCGCCCCTTAATTTTGAATGAAAACCAAAATAGCAGGAGGTTAGGCCCAGAGACAGAGATCCTAACCATCGAGGTGAAGCCTGGGTGGAAGAAAGGGACGAAGATCACATTTCCAGACAAGGGGAATGAACAGGTGAACCAGCTTCCTGCAGACCTTGTGTTTGTCATTGAAGAGAAGCCTCATGACGTGTACAAGAGGGATGGCAATGACCTTCTCATGAGCCAAAAGATTACACTCGCAGAAGCACTCGGTGGGACTTCCATTGATGTCAATACGCTTGATGGCCGAATTCTGACAATCCCAGTGACAGGCATTGTGAATCCTGGGTATGAGCTTGTTGTTCCAAAGGAAGGCATGCCAATTGCAAAGGAACCTGGGAAGAGGGGGAACCTACTCATTAAGTTTGAAGTGAAGTTCCCAACAAGATTGACGCCTGAGCAGCGAATAGGGATCAAGCGTGCCTTGGGAGGTTAAATTGATGGCAACTGTTATCCTGCAGCACGTGATGGTATATTCCCAACAGATTTAAACACCGAACCACCATTCACACTGTAACTATTTCTTTTTTCTTTTGAATTTGTCTCTTACATTCTTTCTTGACACCTTTTTTATTTGATCCACATTGTAAAAATGGAATCCTTGAATTCATAAACTGTAATTTCTTTAGCAACTGCACCTGCGGACACCTTGTAACATATGAAGAGCAATGCAAGCACGTCAATGTCACAACAAACTGCTTGATGAATCTGAAGGGTTCATTTATGTTGTTTCTTTATGCATTCTCCAGTTCGATTGGCCTATCCTTTAGGCCCGGAAGCTAGGATGCATGTTACAGATTGATTGTGCTATCGTTAGACAAAGAAAAGGGTTCGGTTTCAGTGGCTTTTTGCGAGCTCCAACATCCTTCACTTGGATTCTTCCACATGTTGGATGAACGACAACATATTATGTGGTTCGAATCCTCTTATGGCACGCCAATATATCTTCTCTATTGTTTCTTGTTTTTGAGCTATCATGGATGGGTCTCTATGTAAGTGCACTTCTTTAGAGTTCTGATAGGCTATGTATCCTTTTGTATTGTTGACACGTTAGAACAAGCAGCTACGTATCTATCGTTGCCACAGGTCTGATCTTGCGTCTGGTCTTTTGTTGGTGAATGGTGACATGTTCAAGAAGAAATTGATGAATGTCTAATCGTCTGAAATTCGATTCCAATGTGGCACAAAGACTTTATTTTACCGTAATGTTGCTTGCTAGCCGTGATCAAGATGTGATTCCAGTCTTCCATTTTTTGACTTAATCCTCATTCCGTATGCTTTATTTTCTTGCCGCCGTAGGCTCCTTGCCTTCTGTTACGATGCTAAAATAATTCATAGAACAAAAGGGAATAAAAAGGAGTCTTCTTTCTTAAAAAAAAAGAGGTTGAAATATGAATCAAAGTCGGTTTGTTAAGATGCAAAAGCAAAACAAAAAAGTAGAACTTAGAAAAATTTTTGAAAAGTGAGAAAATCATATAATGGGAGTATAGGTGCAATTTGGTGCTGGTCGGTTCAAAATCTATTTGACTGACTTGATTTTTGGGTTTTATTTTTAAGAAATTTTTTCAAAATATATTTGGTTTCAACTCAACTCGAGAGAAATCAAAACTAATACTAGATTTATATCAATTCGATAACAAAATCTAGTCCGGTTTGAATCCGATATCCATCCTAATTTGTTAAAAAAGTTATATTTGTATGCATTAATAATAAAATTTTTTTTTAATATAATCATGACTCAAGTAAATTGTAAAAAATTATTCTAAAACCTAAATGTTGTCTACATTTATATTGCATCCATGCCAACTAAATTTGTAAATAATTATAAATATACCAACTCTTTAAAATTATTGCATACATATCAATTAAATATGTGATATATAAGTTTCACTTTTATTAAACTTGTTTAGAAATTAATTTCATATAATCCCGTTTATTTTTTTTTATCTTGATTGTGAATGGTGAATTCATTATATTTATTGTACTTGCATTATTTTTTAATAAGAAGACCAGCTTTTACCAAAATCAAAGATATCATAGGTCATATAAATATATTAATGTATAAGTTATGAATATATAAGTTATCATAATAAAAAATATATTTTAGAATTAGTTGGTGTGAATGTAATAATATTCAAAGAGTTTATTATTTTTATTCGATAGATTTCACTTTTGCTGTTCCGTGAGTAATCCGAATTTCAATACAAAATTAACGCAAACGTAGTCTAAATATAACATGAACCTAGATTCTAATTTAGGGTTAGAGTTCGTATTCACTTAAGCTTGGTTGGATTGAGGTTAGAGTTAATCTAAATTTGATATAATCCTGACCTAAGCTACGCCCCTAGACAAGAGTAATGATTAAGAGTAAAGATAGTAAAGTTAGTTAGAATGTTAGAAATGGAATAAAACGTAAATGTTGGGAATGGAATAAATATGGTAAGAGTATAGTGGAATACTAATAGATAGGGTCATTGTAGAGAAATATATGGGAAATAATTGAAATATAAAGTTAAAAATAAAAAGATAATTAAGTAGTTCAAATAGTTCCTTAAAATAGACAGCGAGATAATAATAATAATAAAATAAGAAGAAGGTTGTTAAGATGTCAAAAGATATCGAAATGTGGACAACGAGGAAATTTCACTTATACTTCATATTCTCAAAAAGACCCTAAAAAAAATTTAAAAAACTTTCATTTTTGATGGGGAAAAAAAACTCTTTCATTGACTTAGGAGTACACTGAGTCAATGACGAGAGTGATTGCCGATTGGTCATTGATGTACGGGTTGCAGTTGTATGCACCCGGATGTATTGAAAATTCAAAAAAATATTTAAAAGTTTCCAAAAATGATAAAAATTAATGCATATGTTAAATATGCTTGGATTAATAGCTTTATGAATTTATTTTAAAAAAATTTTAAAAAATAAGTGTAGTACATATGATTGCCCCCCCTGATGTATGAGCCTAAATTCGTACTTTCATAAGCTCTGTGGGGAATTTTTGTCATTTAGAGAAAAATAACATTTTTTTTATGTATTAGCTTACATAAATATTAAATTATTACACTCAACGGCAAGGTAGCACTAGGTAATTAGCACCCACAATAATTAGGTACGTGGTTTTTTTTTTTCAAATTATAAGTATACACAAAAGCCATATGATATTACAAATCAGTACATGCAAATTCTCATAACACAGAAGAACCAAAATAATGCCCTCAACTACTAGAAGGAAGAACAAATCCTTACAAAATGGAGGAATACCACTTATCAATATACTACTGCCAAAGACCATTTACAATTTTTCCTCACAAAATTGAGGAATAACACTTATCAATATACTACTGCCAAAGATCATTTACGATCTTTCTGTGCTAGTAGAGGATCGAACCTAGCTCGTCACTTTTGAATCGGACGAAGCTGACCAATGAGGAAAATCCTCAGTGGCAGATAAGTGGCTTAAGATTAGGTGATTTGCAAATACCCCACTTATTTTGACCATAATTGTAAATATGCCCACATAGTTTCAGAAATCACAAATATCCCCACATAATTTAATCGTAATTATAAATATACCTAGACTGTTATGTTGTTGTTACTGTACTATCATGGTGTGAGTATTTTGCAAAAATTATAAACTGTGTAGGTGTATTTGTAATTTCAAAAATTAAGTGGGTATCTTTAGTTTTTGCAAATATATCTAAGTAGTTTACATATTTTTGCAAATATACCCGTGCCTTAATGATGCAGTGACGATGTTATAACAATGTGAGTATATTTATAATTATGATCAAATTATGTGGAGTCATTTGTGATTTTTAAAATTATGTTGGCATATTTGCAATTATGTCAAACTAAGTGGATCTATTGCAAATTACCCTTCAAGATTAGTGTACTTGCCCGTCAGCGTGCTGGTAATGAAAGCTTGTTGCCTCTCTCCAGCAAAAAATAGGAAATTGTAAGAACTGTCTAGGGTTTCATTGTCATAGATGCCGAGGTGAATGTAAAATATATACAAATAAAAAAAAGTCAGCCCGAAATTCGAGGCTAGAGCCGTAGTTCGGTTCACATAAAAAAAAAACCCTTAAAAAACATGTTCCTTTTATGGTAAAAATAATTATTAAAACATTCAAAAATCATTTTGTGGATACCAATGGAAATCGGTAAGATAGATTGGTGTCTCATGTATTGCTAATGCTCTATGATTAAAATATTTGAAATTATTTCAATAAAAACTATCCTCGTGAGATTCAATGTTTTTCAACATATCAATTAAAACTCATTTAGTGGTCCGAAATTATAAAAGTATTAGACTCAATCGATCTTTCTAAGTAAGATGAATTCCAAAATGGCAGTTAATAGTCGCTAATAATATGATTTTTTTGTTTCCATCTAATTAAAATACCATTTTAGATCCAAAATATCATCGTCAGTAGCACCTCTGTTTAGAGTTACATCAACGACCAGGATTACGCATCAAGAGCCCCGTTTGCAGTGGTGTGGTCCCACACCCTCCCAAAAAATAGGATTGAAAGGCGATACCCAAATTCCTTTGTCAAACGTGTTTTTTTTTCCACCAATACAAAAAAAACTTTTTAACTTAAAATTTTTTAATTTAAAACTTTTTATTCTCTATAGTTATCTTATTTTTAATTAATTAATTAATTATTTCTCTACAACTAACCTATTTCTTAATCATTTTTATACAATTGTCTGTATATTTAACATATCTATTTTAACTTTATTCTTTTTTTTTTCCCATCATTATCTCTTTTATATCATATCATTTTCTTTCATTTTAAAAATTTATATGCTAAACATACCCCCGATGTTCTATCCTAAAAATTAAATTATCTTTTCCAATGTTGTCTAATGTTGTATCCTTTTCTTTTCCTTTTAAAAGATCCATTAAATTCTATATATATATATCAGTGAATTATATCTTTAATTTTATTTATATCTATGATTTTTATTTTTAATTTCACTAATATCCGCTAACTTTAAAAATTCTAAATATATCTATATATTTTACGTAAAATTCTATTTATACCCATGTTTCTAGGTATCTAGTAAAAATTGTCATGAGAGGTTCTTTAAAGAGAGCGTTAGCTCCATATGAAATAACTAATATCTACATCTATAATTATGATTTTATAGTTGAAAATTAATATTCTAATTAATTTCTAGTAATTCTACAACTAAACATCCTAAAAAGCAGATTGAATTTGCCTATTCGGAGAATGCATGGGCTGAAATCCTAATTGAGTTGGGCTGAAATCCTTAATTGAGTCGGTTTGATCGTCTTGTATGCCTCCTTGTAGCACGCTGTATAGTTCCATAAAATATAGTTGATGGGTTTCAACTATGCCCTGATTGATCCCACACATACAACATTTAATAAAGCGTAATGTTTCAATGCACGTGGTTACATTGAAATTTCAACGTGCTTGGTGCAAAACCACTTTTTATAAAATTTTTGTTGAATTTTTTAAAACTAAACTCAATTTTTCTATTTTTTGAGATGTGTATTATATATTTTAATTTTAAACATAAAGAAATTTTAGTCATTTTTAATTAACTAAAATATCTTTGTCTTTAAAAATAAAAATATATACACATCTTCAATAGTAGAACTTAATATATAATTAAATACACTTAAATTAATAATTTTATAAAAAATTTAAAATTTAAAGAAATGAGTTTTGCTATGAGTGTATTAAAATTTCATTGCATTCAGATACATTGAAAAAAAAACCTCTTTAATAAAAATTAGGATTTTTGCATTCATATAAAATGGAGTTGATCCATTGTTTGACATATGGGGAAATCTAATTTATTGATGACTCAAAGAAGATAAAATCATATTTATCAGACATATTATCTATTTATTGGAGACATTTATTAATAAATTTATAAAATAAAAATTAAATTCATGATACATAAAAATATAAACATATATAAATATAAAAGATTGCAAGATAAATCTACTATCAAATGACGTGTAACTTTCATATTAGTAAATTACATCGTTTCTGTAAAAACAATAAGTAAAGTTTTTAAATAACTAATAAGCTAAAACTTTTCAATATAAAATTTTTTATTTTCTGTAACTATTATATTTTTTAATTATTTATTCACATTTTCCTAATTTCTGTACAACTACCACACTTTCAATCATTTCTATATAAGTACCTACATAATTAACTTATCTATTTTAACATTATTCTCTTTACTTATCCATATCAAATCATGTCATTTTTTCAATTGAAAATTTTTATATAAAAAGGTTTTGTCTAAAAGTTTTATCACTTCTTAAATATAACTATCCATATAAAATATAATTTCCATATTAGTAAATTATATCAATGATATAAAAACAATAATCAAAATTTTTAAATGATATTTACATGATAAAATTAAAACTAAAATGTACAGCCTTATTCTAAATAAATTTTTATCTTAAATTTATTTCTAAAACTTTATCAATTCTTATATTTTTTCTTAAAAAAGTTATACTTGGTTTTCAATTTTTAAGAGATAATTCCTCTTGTACCTATAACAAATACATATAATTTCTCTCATATTCACAATATTTCGTAAATTTCTTTTATACCCATAATATTTCACCCTAAATTCCTCTCATAACCATGCTGTTAAAATCACCATTATCTACCTTATTGAAAAGACGATTTTGCCCATTTAAAATTTTTTAATCGAGATAATTTAACCTTAGCATAACTCAATTGATGTTAGTAAATCATTACTAAGAGATATTAAATAACTTAAAAATTCATATTAAGGTTGATTTATTTTAATTTAAAAAAATTTAATAGGGCAAAATCATCTTTTCAATGTGATAGATAACGTTAATTTTAACAACGTGGGTATGGGAGGAATTTAAGATAAAATGTTATGAGTGTAAAAAGAATTTACGAAATGTTATAGGTATAAAAGGAATTATGTGTATTTGTTATGGGTATAAGAGGAATTATCCCAATTTTTTAAGATAAATCTACTATAAAATGATGTGTAACTGTCCATATGAAATAAAATTTTGTAGTAGTAAACTGAGTCAATGACGTAAAAACAATAATCAAAGTTTTTAAATAATATTACATTATAAAATTAAAACTTAAATATAAAACCTTATTCTAAATAAATTTTTATCGTAAATTTATTTCTAAAACTTGACCCATTCTTATCTTTTTTCTTATAAAAGTCATACTATATTTCCAATTTTTAAAAAATTCCATTTTCGTTCTTGTTTAAGGATAGTCATGACGTTCAAAAAAAATCAACCGTCCTAAGCATTTTGATCTAAAGATTAACCCATTTTTCTAACCTAAAAAATTATATTTTGAGCGCCCTCAAGCCCAATGCTTTACTTCCTTTTTTTATAGGTAAAATTGTCGATTTTACCGGTAGATAAATTGATTTTTTTTTCCAGATAACTTGATTTTATCGGTGACAATACATGATTGATGGGAAATAGAATTAACGGTTTTATGTTTATCACTTTATAGTTCAGCCTCCGGACGATAACATTAGCCATGCAATCCAGTTGTCAGATGATGAAATTTTTGATAAATAGTGTTGGAGAGTAAAAATTGTCAAATGATGCGATATTATAGGGGTAATGATGAGGAATGAATATGATAAAATTGAAATAGATAGATTAGTTGTGTAGAAATGATTGAAAAGTAGAGTATTGTATAGAAAAAAGTGAAAAAATTATTAAAAAATAGGGTAATTGTGGATGGTGAAAAGTTTTAGATTAAAAAGTTTTAATTGACACTTTCACTTGTTACCAAACACACCCTATATCTGTTAGTCCACGAAATTGCAAACACTCTCATGTTTGCGTGAAATCATAAGCGTATCACTACTATTAAGTTTCATAATAATCACTAAAACTTTGAATGAAACGATGAAAATACCACTATTCACCCTGTCGATAATTATATTTATTATTTGAGATTATTATTCCCATTGGAATTATGAAAGAATTGTTGCAAAAGCTAAATATATTATTCAATAAAAAATGCAAACAAATATTTTATATAACATATAATAAGAATTAGAACAAAATAATTAAAAATTATTCCTCAAATCATAAATATATTAATTTCGTGTCCATCAAATTTCAAGAATTTCCATGATAAATAATTTTAAAAATACCTTTCTAATATTATACTAGAAGAATATAAGGAAATACTTTCAAAATTCAAAATTATTTTTATTTAAAAATATCTCATATTAAATAGATTAATTTTCTATCGGTTAGATATTGAAAATTTTACATTAATAATCATAAAAATTAATTTTATAATGTTATAATAGAAACGTACAAAGAAATACTTTAAAATTTAAAATTTGTATTTTAATATAATTCTTATTTTTTTTTATTGGAGGATATTTTACGTCATATCTCAATTTATATTACATTCAAACCCGGAGACAATTCTAACAAGCTTACAATGGAAGACGACAACAAACTTTTACATATCAAGTGGGGAGACCACTAACTCACATCAAAGTATAAAGGGGGACCACACATGCCCTGACCTCAAATATAGTTCAAAATCTCATGAGAGATTTGAACCACGCACCGGTTGGGAACGGAAATCCCGTTCCGTAGCCAGTGACCAGACGAGCGGTGCTCTAATTCTTATGTTTTCAACTACGATGTTATAAAATAAAATCTTAAAATTATTTATAATGATAATTTCCAAGTTTGGACTAATACAAAATTAATCTAATCTAATTTAAGAGCTATTTTTATTTTTTAAAAATGTATTTTCTTATATTTTTGATTATAATGTTAAAAATTATTTATCACTAGAATTTTCAAAATCTAATAAACAATGAAGTTAAGTGAGAGGACTATTGTTAAACATAAAACTTTTATATTTTAAAAATTTTATTTTATTTCTATTATAATATTAATTTTTTAATATTATTGATGGAGCATATTTTCAAAATCTGACCAAAATAAATTTATTCAATATTAGAAATATTTTTAAATATATTTTCCTGTAATTTTCATTATATGAAAATTTAGTAAATTGATTAAAATGATTAAAATATTCATTTAAATATTTTGTAAATGAGTTTATAAGATACAGAATCTTTTAAACTTGATTTGCATTTGCCAAGTCAAAATCAACTTAAAATTACCTTTTTCAAAAATAAGGTCCTGGTTGAGTTAACCTTAACTATGGTTATGTGTTTGAGAAATGATAAAATTTTTAAATTAAAAAAATTTAATGTAAAAGTAAAGTAGTTATATAGAAAGATGTGAAAAAATAATTAAAAACAGAATAATTATGAAAGTAAAAAATTTTGTTGTTAAATACACACATCCATACTATATATGGAGTCAGCACTGGATTGACAAGATGATTGACACAGTGTGTGAGTGTGTAAGAGTTCCGGGATCTAAAATCGGACTGGGGTAAATATAGGACTTGCCTACATCTTTTAAAACCTGAGAAAATATGAAATTCAAGGGTAAAAAGCTCAAAAGGAGCTTAGGTACTTACGTGTAAGGGTGTTGTTAATGGACGTGTTGGGAGTAGAGCTTAACGCTAATCCAAACCAGTTTTATAATATTCCAACATTAATCAGTTTACTAACTCTCATATAAAAATCTCAACTCTAGTCCCTTTCTATTCCATTTATCCTAAGAGTAGTGGGTTATCATCGAGTTGTTTATACAGGTTGTAAATGGGTAACAAGCAAGTTGATTTATTAATCAGTTACATGTAATAAAATAAATAATATATCCATAAAATGAAAAATCTTAACAGTTGAAAAATAGATATGATAAGAGAACAGGTAGGATATAATTGGTCAAAATCTCAAAATTGAACTATGTGCACCTAACAACAATATATTTTATAGTTTTAGGATGTGTTTGTTTATATAAAAAAATTTTCAATTTAAGACTTTTCACTTTTCACAACTACCTTATTTTTAATTATTTTTTCATATTTTTCTGTATAACTGTCATACTTTTTAATCATTTTTATACAATTATTTATACAATTAACTTATCTATTTTAGCTTTTTTCCTTTCACTCTTCATCATTACCCCTACCATATCGAGTCATTTTCTCTAAATTTAAAGATTTTATATCCAAAAGTTTTATCACTTGCCAAAACATGCCCTTAGATAAAATATATATTTAGGATGCATTTGGAAAGTAATAAAATTTTTGAATTAAAAATTTTTAGTGTAAAAGTTTTTTATTCATATATATACATATCAAGTCATCTAATATTACAAATTAATACATGTATAATCCTTAAAGCATGAAGGAACCAAATAATACCCTCATCACTGGAGGGATTAATACCAAATGAAGCCATTGTGTCGTGATGAAACATTGTTGATGGAAACATTTGAACAGTGGTACATCTTGAATGGTGCAAGTGCCATTACCATTGAGGCAGTGAGAATGTGAAAGTTTAGAAATATGAGAAAATGATATGATATTATAAGAGTAATAATGAGGAGTAATTAAAATAGATAATTAATTATGTAAAAATAATTAAAACGCAAGATAGTTGTATAAGAAAATATAAAAAAATAATTAAAATATAGGATAGTTGAGGAGAGCGAGAAGTTTTAAATTAAAAAGTTTTGTATTTAAACAAACACGGTCTAAAGGTAAAATTTTGCATCAATATAAAAAAGTTCTAAAAGAATTATATGAAAGGATTGTACTTGGGTTAGTTATCAAACATATCCACTGGTTAACAACAGGTAACACGTTCCATTTATCAAAAAATCTCTATCCACTTACAAACAAGTTTGATGGGTTTGCCGTAGGGGTGAAACTTGTACAAGAAGAAATAAAAAAATAATTGAAAAATAGGATAGTTACGAAGAGTGAAAAATTTTAAATTAAAAGGTTTGTGATATAAATAAACATTCCCATACTATAAAACTATTTTAAAAAATCAATTTACAACTAAAATCAAAACCTACCCAACCTTAAAAATTAGAGTAAAATACTTAGAATCGACCTCAACTAAAATAGAGCAGAATAGAAATTTTTGAAAATAGGATAAAAATAAAGGTCAATCCCACACCAGACCTACCAGGCCTAGTTTGCACCCAATTTCAACTCCCACAGTAGTTGACAGAGATACATGCATGCACTCGCATGACTGCAGAAAATGATATATGCAATGCACCCAATCCACTCACATCAATAAATTGGGTGCTACCCATCTTTTCAACGGTTTATATCCCTCATCTTTCCCAGTCATAAAAAAGGAGTTGGAAATTGAGGAAAAGAAATTCCCCCACTTACTCCAAATGTTATTCCTCAGTCCTCACCATCTCCCAACAATCCCATTCTCAATATTTTCTCACTAATTCCATGCATAAATAGCGACCGGACAGTGCTCCTTTTATCCTGACATTGAGCCATTACATCATAAACGCAAACGGCTGGCTGGTGTTGATTGTGCCATTGACCTGATCAGCTAGCTTTCCACCGCAACGCTAACGTGTCTACGCACGCCTTTTCAGAGGTAGTGTTTACTTCGAACAAACTGATGTTTAAGCAAATATTAAACCGATTCAAGTGGGTCTTGTTTGTATCATTTTATGCAGTACGTTTCATCTATTGTATTTAATTAAAATAGATATGGTGGGCAAAAAATGATATAGTTTTATTTAGAGTAAATAAAAATCAGTATAGTTTTATTTAGGAGAAATGATCATATTAGCCCACCTCAAAAAATACACTTAAATAAATTTTTTATTTTTTCTCATAAAATTTTTAATAGATATATATTTTACATATGAGCCAAGTTTTACTATTTTTAAAAAAAATATATATATATATATTTAGATTTTTCAACACAGGTATAGTTTAGCCATTTTTCAAAATTTTTTTGATATAACTAGAAAGCTCCTGTGTTTAAAAATTTTAAAAATATATACACATATCTAAAAATGATAAAATTTGATTTAGATATTAAATATACTTATATAAACAACTTATGAAGAAAAAATGAAAAAAAAAAATTTTAACGAATTTTTGAAGGAGGGCTAAGTAAGCTATTATTTAGTTGCTCAGCTTGGACTAATAGAATGATTCTCTTTGTTAGAGTATGTCCCGTAACACTAGATCTTCCTATTACGGGATAACTACCTCCAATCTTTTTTTATTTTTATAATAGATGTTAAGAAGACCGTGTACAAGCTTTGCATTGGCTGCTTGACGAGGCTCAACTAGAAAATCGTTAAGAAGACCTAATCTAATATTGCAAGAGGACATCATCCCCCGAACTAGATGTCAGGAACGAGATAGAGAGAGTCCACGGGAATGGGATTCTGTACCGGTTGATTGAAAAGTTTATTCTGCTTCCGGCCACATTTACCAATGGAACGGTCACAAACTAAGCGCTGAGCACCTGCTTGGCTTTAGCAATAAATAAAAAGATTATCAGGCTAAAAATTTTCAATCTAAAATTTTTTATTCTTCAAAAATATTATATTTTTTAATCATTTCTTCGTATCTTTCGGTACAAATATACTAATTTTTAATTATTTCTATATAATTATTTATATAACTAATCTATTTATTCTAACTTTATTAACTTTACTCCTCAGTATTAACACTATTATATCACATAGTTTTCTTTCAATTTAATAACTTTACATCTGAAACTCGCTTTCTAAATACACCCTAATATAAATCTATTAAAATTCTTATTTTGTGTGTAACTTATATAAATTTCTGATTAAAATGATATTAAATGATATGATTAAATAAATCATGACAAAAAATCGTATTGAATTAATGGATCCCCATAAATGGTGCAAATGCATGGGAACCACTTAACCGGTTCTAAGCCAACACTGCCAGTTCTTTTAGCCCTTGTCCACGTGAGAAATCCGTAACTTTCTAAAGCTCTATAATAATAATAATAATAATATTATTATTATTATTATTATTTAATGGGACTTGCCCAAATGCACTTAGTTGCATTTGTCTCGGTGCAATTAGGTGTATTTAATTCATTTTTTAATTTTTTTAGAATTTTTTTTATATAACCGTTAGTCTAAGTATATTTAAACTGTGTATCAATTTTTATCATTCGTGGAGATTTGTTGGATATTTTGTTCGATTTTTTAAAATTATTAAAATACCACTGATTTTTAAAAATTCAAAAAAACATCTATAAATCTTCAAAAATTGTAAAAATTAATACACATATGAAATATATTTAGATCAACAATTGTGTAAACCAACTGAGTCGTGCTCAGTTGGTGGCCATAGCGGTAATAGGGTATTTGCGGAACTGTGGTCAGGGGTTCGAATCCCACGTTGGGATTTTGGCCCGGAAAATGTTGTGGGAGCTGGTGGAAGCTGTCTTCTTAATTCTTTGGTGGAGTTATATCTCCAAATTTCTTTGGGAGAGTTATGTATCTCCGTATTTGTAAGAATGTTTCAGAATTTCAATGTAATATGTGTTGAGATGTATGTAAATATAATCATAAAAAAAAACAATTGTGTAAACAATTTTTAAAAATAAAAAATAAGTATTTGTATTCGGGTGCACCCAAGCTAAGTGCACCTAGGAACATATGAGCGGGCTCTATATATAATAGGCTTCCGTCACCTGACCACGACGGACCCCGATTCAGTGCTCCCGGAAGCATGCAGTGCTGCATGCTCCCGGGCGCATACATATATTTTTTTTTACTTTTTTTGAAAATATTTTCATAAACATGTTAGCCCAAGTGCATTTAATTTGTGTGTAAATTTTTACCATTTTTGGAGTATCTTAGGTATTTATTTTTGATTTTTGAAATCAGTGGCATTTTACGTAATTTTTAATTACTAAAATGCCATTGATTTTCAAAAATAAAAAATAAATATCTAAAAATCTCCAAAAGTGGTAAAAATTGATATATATGTTAAATACACTTAGGCTAACATGTTTATCAAAATATTTCAAAATAAAATTAAAAAAAATATATGTATGCGCCCGGGAGCATGCAGCACCGCATGCTCCCGGGAGCACTGAATTGGGTTCGACCACGAGATACACATGTACCGCCACCTTGTCAACCTGTTTCACAAACGACACCGAGTAATTTCCTACTTAGCATTCAAGCAGACTCGAACCTAATATTCCTATTTTTATGTATTCTACATAACATATTTTATATCCGTATAATATAGATAATATTTTCTCATATTTATATAATTTATGTTATTTATATTAATATTTCAATGGATCTTTATCATGGTGAAATTATATTATAGGTAAATCTAACCATTTATTTTACATTTATAACTTTTACCTTTACATTTGTCATTTTTCTTCTTGGAAAAGATAAAGATTTATCTTTTAGAAATTTATTTTATCATTTTCATTTAGATGATTTATCAATTATTTAGATTCATAAGAAATTTTTAACTTGTTACTCTTAACTAAAATGAAAACAATCAAATTGGGAAACCGGCCTTTCTTTCTCATGGATTACTAAAATCAGTCGAGGTAACAACTAATTTAATGGCTGTTAACAACATTTAATGTTTGATAATTGATATTATTATTTTCGTCTATAATATATCTATAAGACTTTTAAAACATTAAATTAAATCAATACGAAAATATAAAATACATATTTTCATAATTTTAAATATGTTTATAAATATTTATTTTTATTAGGTATTATTTTTTAGTTAGATAAGAATATTAGATTAGTCTTACATAGGGGTAAAACTTGGGCTATGGTGAGCCCGAATCCGGTCCGTTGAATCCTATTTTTTACATTGTTAGAACTCATTTTTCTACAACCCGAACCTGAAGAACCCGAGGCCGATTTCTATTTTATATATATTATAAAATATATTATATATATAATATCTAAACAATATTTTTTATATTTTATGTTATTTATATTTATTAATACATGTTTGAAATATTATAAATATATTATAAATAAATTATATTATTTTCATGTATATTTATCTTGTTTTTTATGTTATTTTTTTGTATAGATATTCTTTATAGATGAATGATTTTATTAGCTCAGGGTAAGCAAATGCCTCACTTAGCCTACTTCAAAAAACTTGTTTATAACATTTTTTTTTATTTTTTCTTCAAACACTTATTCATCTAAGTGTATTTAAGGTATAAAATAAGTTTTACAATTTTTGGATATATGTATATATATATTTTTCAGATTTTTAAAGATAAGAGTATTTTAAATACAAATATACACAAATGTTTAAAAATATTATAAAAAATATACACATATCTAAAAATGTTAAAACAACTTAGTTTATATATTAAATACACTTAGATAAACAAATGTATTAAGAGAAAAATAAAAAAATTTATTATAAATGAGTTTTTTGAGATGAGCTAAGTGAGACATTTGCTTAGCCTAGGCTAACAGGATTACTCCTCTTCTTTATATTGTTATATTTTGAAAAATATTTGGTTTGACTGTATATTACTATTTTTACTTATATAATTTGTTATTATTGTACGTTCATATAAAATTTTAAACCTATCGCACTTAAATAAAATGTAAATTTATAAACCTAAATTCCAACCCAAACCCAACCTGAACTCAATTTTCAAAAATAGGGTTAGGGTTTAAGTTTTACAAATAGAGTTAGAGTTAGGGTTAGGGGTGATGTTTTACAAATAAAGTTAGGGTAGAGTTAGTATTGAGGTAAACCCGAGTTTCATGAGCCTGAGTTGCACCCCTAGTCTTACGTATTGTGAAACTTAATTCTACTTAGCATCAAATAGGGATTTTTTGCAAATATGCATATAAAATTTGACCAATAGTGCATCCATGTCTTTATTAGCCGAAATTGCAAATATGATCACAAAGTTTGCATAAAATGACAACTATGTCTCTTCCGTTATGATGCTATTACTTTTTGTGTAAAATGATGAAAATTCCCTTTAAACCAAATAACACATTTGCAATATTTCAAACTATTATAGACTTATTTGCAATTTCATTATTTTATATATTTTTACCTATATTATTAGTTTAATTTTTTCTACAAATATGCTTACAATATTTGCAAAAATTTCAAGTGTATTACTTCTCTTAAAGAACATTATCATTATTTTACAGAAAAATCTAATGGTGTAATAGTGGAAGGGACACAATTGCAATTTTATGAAAATTTTATTGGTGTGTTTGCAATTATGATAAATTCAGGGACATAGATGCAATGTTGGTCAAACTTCGTAAACATATTTGTAAAAATCCTTATCAAATATTTATAGTCCACCAAAAATTTCATTTGTAGATTAATTCAAACTAAATTGTATAAAATTAAAATAGTAAAAAAATAATAAAATTAGATCACATGAAAATGAATATTTTAGTTGTTATTTATTTATTTTGCTCAAATGGCTTTATATATCTTTTAAGGGCTATAGATGTATGGAAAAAATAACGATATAAAAATACGAGTGTTCTATCAAAAAATATATGAGTGAGGGAAGCTAGTTTACATGCTTACATCTTGGTTTACTAATTATATATCATTAATGGCTAATAGCATGGAGCAGAGATAATAAAACATTAAAAATACACCATAAAAGGGCCTCTAATATGAAAGAATGGAAGAAAACAAAAAAATTCAATGTAGCGAAGAAAATTATGAAAAAATAATACATATGCTGATGTGTCCATTCCATCATATTCAACTTCAATTGTAAAAGCATTGAGATTTTATTCAAGAATCACTTAATTGCAATAGTCTATCTAACGATCATCTATAGAAATGAAATGCAAGAACAGAACGAATGAAAGAAGACACCAAAACAATTCCCTCGTTCGCTCAGCCGGTCCCTAGGCATATTTATAAGCTCAAACCCAGGTTCACCTATTGCATTCCATTGATATATCGTTACCTCGGTCCATACACTGCCCTTCCTACATCCTCTTGATACCAACCCTATCATATCCAGGGAAGAAAAATAAGTGCGTGTTTCAAAGGATACCAAATTCTCCAATGGAAAATGTATCTCCAGTTTCAAACGATTTTTAAAATTTTCAATATAACATTTTATATTTTAATACAACTTATTTTATTTTTAATACACTTATTACGTTCTCATTTTAGATAAGTATCTTGTATCCTTTCAAACACCCTCAAGGTCCAATTCACTTGGACGGATGCATGGAAGACAATCTCTTATATATGTATATATTATATCATTAAAAGTTCCAGGACCAATGCATCGAGAAAAATAGGATACACCCTCAAGGTCCAATTCACTTGGACGGATCCATGGAAGATAATCTCGTATGTATATATATTATCATTAAAGGGCTAGTATCAATGCATGGAGAAAAACAAAAATATAAGAATGTGAGTATGCATTGGAAGCTATTCGCTATATGCTAAAATGGCTCATTATACATCATTCATTGGCTAGCATCTTATAAGGGCAATATTTTTACGAAACTCTTCATCTATGGAACTATTTTTATTGTTCTCATACAGACAGTTGATGAATAATTCACTTCATCTATCATATTTCCATCATTTATACTATTAAAAAAACTCTTTTATTTGACCAATATCATTGTCTACAAAACCTGTCAATAAATGTGTAAAATTAATATAATAAAATAATATATTGCAAAATATCAATTTTTAAATAGTATTTTTAACATTTAAATCATTTTCAATATAACTATTATGTGGATAAATGATTCTATGAAATGTTACTACATTCTAATAGATATATGAATAGATCTAAGTATTTTCTATAGTTTATATATGAATGTAACTATTTTTGAGTAAATGTGACTTCTGCACATAATACATTTGAATGATTTAGATGAAATTAGGTCTCCTAATTAAACAGATAATATAATATTAAATATAATGAATGGATTAATTTCACATTGATTATAAACATCTCAAAAATAAAAAAAAAGTTTCATAAAATCACTTCAATTCTATGAAACTAGGTTGCGCGGAAGCATTCCCAATCTTATAACATATCATTCAAGGGCTAATATGAATATATGAAAAAAAAAAATCAATTCAAGAGCTGACATCTGATAAATCTTATACGTTAAAAATATAAAAAATGCTTACGGGAAGCTAGTATCTGATAATATATTAAAAAAGATAAAAATATGAGAAACTATATGCGTGAAGAAAAATTTAAAAAAAATATCAATATATATGGAACAAAAATAACAAAATATAAAAAATAATATTAATGAATGAGTAAAAAATAGCAAAATATTAGTTGAGGGCCATTAATTTTTCATTATATATCATCCAAGGGTATGAAAGGAAATAAAAAATAAAAATATGCGAGATCTGTTATATCTTAACCATATATCATGCAAGGGCTAATATTAATGTAGGAAGAAAAAATAAATAGAAAAGCATGTGAATATGGGAAGCTACTCCAAGTGCCGAAGTGGCTCATTATATATCATTCACAGGAAGATATATGATATATAAAAATATGAGTGCCTCTGTGTTAGAAGCTGATTGTTGTTAACACATATAATAAATTAAAGCGGAGGAAGCTGCTGCTCTGTATTAGAACCAGGTTTCGATCCTGGGACCTGTGGGTTTTGGGCCTACCACGCTTCCGCTGCGCCACTCTGATTTGTTGTTGTGAATGTTGTACAAAACAATTCTATCCTTTTCAACCGCTTGTCCCAAGAATAAATAAATTTATTGCATAATCACGTGCAGCTCATGTTCGTAAAATTGGGTTTTCCTTGCCGTAACTCTTAGCTTCATTAGAAAATTTAAAATCTATCCATAATCCTGACCTATTTATCATATTTAATTTTAACCTTATTTACGTAAATAGTTTTGTATTGTAATTTGGGCTGAGAAGTTTTTATGGAGTTAAGAGTAAAAAGTTTAAAATTTTATGTGAGTATAAACTAACAAATCATCTAATGAAAATAATATTATATAAATTAATTAAATTAATAAAAATATATAATGAAACCTAATTTTAAAAGAGATTTTATCTTTTCCAAAAAGGATAAAGTAAGAAACTGGAAAATATAATGGTAAATAATAAAAAAATAAATATAAATGTAAATAAAATTAATATAATTTACCAGTAATATAATTTTATTACGACAAATATTCATCTAATCATTTATATAAATAATATAGAATTTATAATTCTGAATAATATTATTCAGTGGAGTAGATTTGCGCTCTCAACTTGACACAAATTGCATCACTAATGAAAACTATATGACAATTTTTTTTTTCTCAATTTCTATTCTCAAAATATATTGAATGATTGAAAATTAAAATGTGTTTTCTATTAGAGTAATGCTTTTATATAAAGCCTAATGATGGAGAAGTCTAAAAAAATAGGTTTTTGTCAATTCTTTGGCAAGGAAAATTTTCTATTGGCAAGAAAAATGAACATGCAAGTAAATATTTTTATATGATCATGCTTTTATAAATGAGAAAAAATTTTCTTACTTATGGTGATGCTTTCGTAGGCAAATAAAAATTTCTTATTTATAATAATTTTTTAGCAACCAAATTAAAACTTTCATGTCTAAATACAAAAACAATGACTTAGTGGCAATCTAATCTCTTCTTAATAATTGTTATCTAAAATATACTAGAAATTATTGACAACGGAAATTTTTTGTAACCAATGTAGCACAAGTGGTCTATTGCACTGCCTTTGTTAGCCTCAGGCTAGGTTTCTAATTCAGATTACGTGGTTTAAGAACTTTGTTTCTCTATTAACAGTTGTGAGTCAGAGCTCTTCCGTTTATACTTAAGAGCTTTTAGTCTCTCTTTGAAAAATTATGAGAATCGTCTCAAAGCTTGATTGCAATATAAGTTGAGACATAACATAAAATATATATCAATCAAAAATTTTTTTCTTTAACAACAAAATATTGGCCTTTCGTGCCAATCGACCTTGTGGCCAAGTGGTAATCCGGAGGGGAGGGATGCACACTGAAATTCAGCCCATCCTATTTTGATTCTCCTCTTTTGCATGAGGAGTTCTTATAATTTAGTCCCTTATAATGAGAGTTTTATAATTTAGTCTCTCGTGATGTGGGCCTTAGAATTTCCCCTAATGTGAGGATGTAGGAAAAATTTTCTTTCATAGTATGAAGATGTAAATGTGTTACATTATAATATCAAGATGTCATGATGTGTGTGTG
>JAXCLR010000050.1:47759229-47773449 GCA_035584095.1 Annona squamosa | reverse complement strand
ATATATAAATTAGCCTTTAGCAAGTAAATTTTTCTTTACCAAAAATCAAAGCTTTTGTAGTCCATGAAACATATGTGTTAGTGCAGACAATTAGGGTGTAAATAGGGTTGGTTTCAACTTAGACCCAACTAACCTAATCTGATTTATAATATGGTTGGGTTAGGCAATTTGAAAAAAAAAAGATTATATAACCCGATTTCAAAAGTGGGTTGGACGATCGCTAACCTGACCTGACCCGACCCGATTTCATATATTATTGTATAGTATAATAAAATATTAATAAATAGTCTTATATTATCATATAATATATATGAATTAATTAGACATTATTGTTTTGAAATAAAATTATTTAGCAATTATATTGCTGTGTAAGCTATAAATTGGAAAATATTCTTATAAAAAGATTAATTTTTATTATTTCATATAAAATTATGTTTAAAATAGATTTAATTAAGTAAAATATTTTTAAATATTATATATTTATTAACCTGATTTCTAATTCAAACCAAACCAATTTTTATAGAGTTAAAATAGGGTTGGGTTTTGATTTCAAAAAAGGGTTAAGTTAAGGTGTGAAAAATATAGTTGAAAGTATAGTTGAGTTAAAATTTTATAATGTAAGTTAGGGTTATGTTTAACCCAAATTGAATCAACCCGGCTTGATTTACACTACTAGCACCAATACCTTAGAGAAATGCAGTTGGGAAGGATACCAGCGTACAGCTGTTATGCCACAGGTGTGTTCATTGTAATCCTAAGGAAGAGTCCAGTTGTATTATAAAAAAAAAAAGATAAAAAAAAAGAAAGGAAAAAAAAGAGAGAGAGTCCAGTTGAGTTTGACCACTTGAATATGCTAAAAGCTGTCTATAAACATGACATGTCTCTGTCTTGTCTTGTAATGGGACTTTAACACAGCTCTGAGCTCCCACCATGGCAATAATAAGGGGACTGCACCTCACCATTTCTAATGACAGTCTTGCAACGTTACCAATCGGGCACTGCCGGTTGGCTAAGCTTCTCCTATTTTTAAGTTACTTATGAGGGAATTGAATTTGAGCTCACTCTCGCAAGTGAAATTGGTGCCAGTGTTGGTGCTCTAGTAAGCTCACATCACCCATGATTGCATAGCATCACACCGTGCAACCAGTAAAAATTCTTTAATTAAATTCCAATACATTTGCAATATTCATCCATATGCATTTATTTATGACTACAAATTCAAATACAATGAAATTTTTATATATGTTTACTTTCTAATAATTTTTGAACTTTCATCATATACAAAAGAAATTCATTGTATCTATATACAGTTGTAACTATATGTTCTATAAAAAAGATGGCTTGCATTTGTAACAGCACTGTTTGCGAAATACAGATCATTTCAGCCATGCCTTGTTTCTTTAGATTTTTACATATTGTGGACACTCCACTTAAATTTACAAATTACATTTTCTAGTGGGCCTCCTACCATCAAGCTCAAATAGAGAGGCATATCTTTCTCCATCTCATAGTTTCGAAACTCAACAACTTACTTAGAAAATGATGAGTCCTTTTTGAAATTCATATTGAGAAACTAAAATGAAGCTATAAGAAACACTGCTAAAATGTTATATCAGTTTTATCTTCTAAAGTTTGAGTAGTTTATCCCTCATACTGCTGGAACAAATTTGGAGTTTTATGAAAAAATTCTTATAACTACCCTTTCTATGACCATTGATCACGTTAAAACTTAAGGAAGCAATAATATTCAGTATTCTAAAATGTTCATCAAAAGAATTATACCCTTGGAAGACTGGCTAGGTGAAAGTCCAAGTCATTATATCAATTTTCCTGTTAGCCGTTCTAAAAATTATTGTTATACCAAATATAACTTTTGGGACCATCAAGAGGCTTGGAAGAAAGTTTTCCTTCACCAAAACCTCAGCTTCTCCCACTCTTGGTGGATTTGATTCAACCTTGTCAAACCATCTCAAAAAATTCCCGTATGGTTTTATGAAAAATTTTGGGATCATTGGGGATTCCACAAATCAATCCTTTTTGAAGACCTTCTCCCACATTTATCTTTTGATCCCAATGACAATTATAAATTAAATGAATTTGTAATTCGGGAATCCATTCCTTGGATTATGAGATGGGATTTCTCTTTTTATATTGACACAGAAACCACCAGCTATATTTCTTATACTTCTTATTTAAAATGTTGGCCAAAATTCGACATGGATTATGTGTTATATTTAGAAAGTTATAAAAAGAAAAAATCTTCGAAGAAAACCTCCTAGCTAGCAGATTGTCTCTCATCCGCTTCATTTACCACCCTTCAAGATTTAAAAGAAGCAGATGAAGCTAAAAGAGCCTTCAAGCAAGCCCTAGAGTCAGTTAAAAGGATTTATCCTCTTTCAGAAAAAGATCAAAAGAAGAAAGCCTTCAAATTCCTGTATGATAGCCAGCTTGAAGATGAAGTTCGCTTTGACGAAATGGAGGTCTCCACCCTGTCTCTCTCTCCGCCAAAATGAAAAGATGACAAAATACTATAATTAAAGCTCCCTGCCAGCTCAAAAGGCAAAAGATTCGTTATAATCCAGATATAAAGAAAAGTCAAAAGTTATAAAGTTTGTAGGCACTTCCCGTAGCAGATGCGGTACAACTCTAGTCTTGCCAGGACACGTGTCGTCTGCTTTCGGCGCATGATTTTCGGATTTACTTTATGGATTTCAATACTGTTAAATCTACGGATTTTAAGCATGATTGAGTTCGCATCTACCTTTTCTTTGTCTATAAATAGAGTCAGTCCTCAGTTTGTAAGGGCATCGAAAATTTTTAGCAATATTCGAGAAGCCTAGTTGTGAAAGGTGTGCTTGTGTGCTTAAGGTTCATGTGAGTTGCAACAACACTCTCTGACAACCTCTGTTTCTCTGTAAGAATTTTCTTTCTTAATAGAGTTTGTTATTATTCATGTTCAAAGCTTTAAGTGATTTACGTGCTCATTTATATGTAATTAGAGATTATCAATAGTTTTTGTATTCCGCTCTTGAGTTTGAAACCTCTGAAATTCATATAAAATATTATAACGAACAACTTGAATCGATTCAACCGGACATAAAAGCTTTATGTAAGGAAATCGAATCTCTCCTGGGTTATAATAACAAACTCTATTAAGAAAGAAAATTCTTAAAACTCTATTAAGAAATTCGACTTAAAATCACATGGAGACGGATTTTTTCTAAGTCTTTGGAGAAGGATAGCTCTATCAAAAGCTAGTTTCTCATAAAACTCAGAAACATAATTTAAGCAGCCAAGGAATCTCTGAAGTTGTTTTTTATCTGTTATAACATTTGGAAATTTTTCAGCAAAAATTATAACTCTATTTATAGGTTGAATGGTTCTATTTTGGATTTTAAATCCTAAAAACGTGATTTCTAATTGGAATAATTTCATTTTTCTTTCAGATAGAACCAAACCATTGTGATGGATTATATTTTAAAATATTTTAAGATGGCGCCAATGCTGTTGAATAGAATCAGAGAATACCAAGACATCATCGATATAAACAATTATAAAATCGCTGTGCTCATAGAAAATATCATTTATTATTTTTTGAAATTTTGACGGGGTATTTTTAATCCGAACGGCATAATATTCCACTCGAATTGTCCAAATGGAACATTAAATGCTGTTTTATATTTATCCTTTTCTGCAATCTGAATTTGCCAATAGCCTGATTTTAAGTTGAATTTCGAAAATAGTTTAGCTTTTATAATCTTATTTAGTAAATCCTTTTTATTTGGTAGAGGATATCTAATCTATTTAAGAACTTTATTTAAGGGTTTATAATTTATAACTAATCTTGGAGTTCCTCTTTCTATTTCTGCTGCATTATTCACATAGAACGCTGAGCAACTCTATGGAGATTTACTTGGACAGATTAATTTTTTATTTAATAACGATTTTATTTCTTCTTTACAATATTTTAGTAATTCCTGATTCATTTGAATTGGCCTTGCTGTAGTAGAGATTTTTTCTTCATTGAATTCTTCTATATATGGTAATTCAATTATATGCTTCTTTCTATCCCAAAAGGCGTTTGGGAATTCAGAACAGACTTCTTTAGCTAGTTTTGTTTTAAAATCTTCTATATGATTTTTTAATGGGCCATTGATTTCTTTTTTAATATATTTTATAGCATTTTTATCTTGAAGATAACATAAGAAATTTCTTTTATAATTCAGGATTTCTCTTAATTCTGATAATAGCGAGGCTTCTGGAGGTTTTATGAAGGCAAATAAGGTTTCTTTAGTTTGAATCCCTTAATCTGTTACTGAAATTGACTTTATCATTTGAAGAAAAGGGGTTCCTAAAATAATTTTTTGTTGCATATTTTTTATCAATATAAAAGATGTTTGAAGGCATAGTTTCTTATTATAGATGTGGGCAGAGGATAGTTTATATTTAACAATCATATCAGTTCCGTCTGCAGTGGCTATAGATGAATTTGTTGTTTCAAAATATTTAGATAGAATTATATCTTCGTTTATAGAATTTAAATCGGCTCCTGAGTCTACCAAAGCAACTAGGCTTATGGAGAAATCTTCAGGGAAATCTTTTATTTTTAAAGTGATTTTTATATACCATTTTTGAGATATAATTCTTTGGGCATCATTGCATATAACAGATATAGAATTTTCTTTTTTCTATCTCTTTTAGTTTTGAAGATTCCGCTTTTCTTTCATTTATAATTTCTTGCAAATGTATTTCAAAATCTTCTTCATTATTTTCTTCTTTTTTCATATTTATAGATAATTCTTTTAGTTCTAGAATTTGAATTCTATTTTTTAATTCTGCTATTTCTTTTCTCATTTCTTTTATTTCCTGTGATAGCTCGTAAGTTGTTTGCGGTTTTGGAATATCTTTTATATATCTTCTCTGATTTTTTATAATATTCATCATTGATGAAGTTTCGAGTATAGTTGAGGGTTCAGGCATATTTGTCTTTTTTAGATATTTATTTAATAATTCTATTTTTTGATTTTTATCTTCCACTTGATTTATGAGATCTAATAACATTTGATTTGAATTATTTAACATATTTAAAGAGTAATAACTTGAGTCTAAGGATGATTGATAGTCTTGTTGGCTATAAGAGCATTGACATTGATGCTCGTCTGAACTTTTATTATAGATTTCATTTATCTCAAACTTACTTTCACTTTCTGAGGTTTCATATTCACTTTCAGAAGTGACTATTAATTCGTTTAGTTTTTTAGATAACTCTTCTATAGTGAGGGCTTTATCTGCTAAAAGTTCTTTAACTAAATTTTTATAACATCGAGAGGCATAATGTCCTAATTTTCCACATTTATAACATTTAATTTCTTTACAATTTTTCTTTGATGAGGACTTTGGTTTATATTTTTTAAACTTCTTTTTTGTATATTATTGTTTTGGAGGTTTTACTTTAAATATTTTTTCTTTTGATATTTTTTAGCTTTTAGGAATTTTGATTTTTTCATTATCCTTTGGACCGGAGTGTGCTCTATACCATAGTTTGAACAAAATATAGATAAATCTTGTAATTTTAAAAACTTTGTTTCATCCATTTGTTTTTGTTGATATAATTCTATACTAACTTGTTTAATTTTAGTAAACAATGTTCCCCAAGTATATTTGTTATAATCCAATTTTTCATCATTTTCTAGTTTTATTAAGGCTTTTACTTTTGTTTCAAATATAGAGGGAAGGCCTTGTAAAAATTTTTCTTGTAGTTATAAGAATTTTTTCATAAAATTCCAAATTTTTTTCGGCAGCATGAGGGATAAACCACTCAAACTTTGGAAGATAAAACTGATATAACATTTTAGCCGTGTTTCTTATAGTTTCATTTTTTTATCACTTGAGGAAAAGAAAGAAACTCTGGGGAGATTCCTTTTACAAAGGTTATAGTCAGCTTCTTCTAAATATAGAAAAATTTGTTCATTATATAGGTCAAAATTATAATTCTTTGGAATTATAGTGGGTGAGATTATATCTTTTTGGGATAAATTTTTTGCTGGGGACTTCTGTGCAGAAGTTGTGGGAGCTGAGCTAGAGGAAGCCATTTTAAGTTTTTCCCTGCAAAAGTTCTCGCTACAAAAAGTTAGGCAAAGAATTATTTTTTCCTTTAATAAATTCAATATCAAAACTATAGCTAGCATCTCCTTTTTTATAGTTGAGTATTTCTTTCGAGTTTCGTTCCATATTCCAGAAGTGAAACGAATTAATTGCTCTTTACTTTCAGTAGTTTTTTGTTTTAATATCCCACCATAGCCATCATCTAAATCATCTGTTTCAACGATTTTAAATAATTCTGGGTCGGCTAGGTGAAGACAAGGAAGATATTTAACCTTTTGTTTTATATTTTTTACAGCTTTAGTGTGTTCTTCAGTCCATGGAGATAGATTTTGAAGTCCAAAGGATAATGAAAAAATCAAAAATTCCTAAAAGCTAAAAAATATCAAAATAAATCAAAAGAAAAGATATTTAAAAAAAACCTCCAAAACAATATTATACAAAAAAGAAGTTTAAAAAATATAAACCAAAGTCCTCATCAAAGAAAAATGTTAAAGAAACTAAATGTTATAAATGTTGAAAATTAAGACATTATGCCTCTCGGTGTTATAAAAATCTAGTTAAAGAACTTTTAGTAGATAAAGCCCTCACTATAGAAGAGTTATCTAAAAAACTGAACGAATTAATAGTCACTTCTGAAAGTGAATCTGAAAGCTCAGAAAGTGAAAGTGAGTTTGAGATAAATGAGATCTATAATAAAAGTTCAGACGAGCATCAATGTCAATGCTCTTATAGCCAACAAGACTATCAATCATCCTTAGACTCAAGTTATTACTCTTTAAATATGTTAAATAATTCAAATCAAATGTTATTAGATCTCATAAATCAAGTGGAAGATAAAAATAAAAAAATAGAATTATTGAATAAATATCTAAAAAAAGACAAATATGCCCGAACCCTTAACTATACCTGAAACTTCATCAATGATGAATATTATTTACAAATTTTTCTTATACTTATAACATTTTATCTTAAATACTTTCATTCAAAACAACCATTATTTAACTCATTAAAAAGAAGTTTTTACCCTAAAATAATGTAAAAATGGTCACAAATTTTTTTACACAAAAAAATGGTCGCATTCGATGTAGCTATAATGGGAACACCGCAAAAACAAAAAAGATCTAGTCATCTTAACACAATTTAAGGATTAAGTGCCGCTTTTAATGTCAAGAAAAAAAAGGGGGAAGGGGAATTTCTCTAAGGAATTTTTTTAAAAAAAATTACAAATAATAAGGATAATTATCAAGAGGAATGTTTACTTTCTAATAATTTTTGAACTTTCATCATATACAAAAGAAATTCATTGTATCTATATACAGTTGTAACTAAATGTTCTATAAAAAAGACCGCTTGCATTTGTAATAGCACTGTTTGCGAAATAGAGATCATTTCAGCCATGCCTTGTTTCTTTAGATTTTTACATATTGTGGTCACCTCACTTAAATTTACAAATTACATTTTTTAGTGGGCCTCCTACCATCAAGCTCAAATAGAGCGGCATATCTTTCTCCATCTCATAGTTTCGAAACTCAACAACTTACTTAGAAAATGACTGAGTCCTTTTTGAAATTCATATTGAGAAACTAACTCATGCACTTGAAAGCTCAAAATTTGTATAGAAATCACTTCAAAATAGGCCCCTAGTGCCTTTAAGCCCACTTTGGAAGCAATGAACACCAATTGATAGTGTTGATCAAGAACAATTTACATTCAAGATGAAGTGAAGAATACTTCGTTTCAAACCAAATGGGTTGTGACATGACGAATGATTTAGATTAAACCAATCTTTAATATTTTATGAATTATTGAGTAGTCGACATATATATTTGACCAAGAGAAAGAGGTAGATTTGCATTACCATAAAAGAAAAATAAAAGCTATAAGATTCAAGCTACCAAGTATAGATCTAAGCCGTTGAAATAATCAAGAAGTATTTATCAAGTTGGGCCCCATAAAAAATTAAGAAAAAGCAAGAAAAGACCGAGATACAAAAAGGACATGAAATCAATGGATGGGAGAAAGTAGACTTACTGGCCAACCACTAACATGGGCCCCATTGTAGTTTTTCAAAACCACCCATAAAGTTACTATGAATTAATGACCTCATTGAGGTGGAGCTTTGCAAAACGGCGATGATGGGCTCCTGCAAAATATTACCAAATCCCATTGATATGAGATTTTTTAAAACCAAAAGGCTATGAAAAGAGCTCCTTCACGGCCTTCATAGGAGGCCTTCCACACTCAAAGTTTCAGTATCACGTTTGTGTTTTGCTTCCCCATATAGTTTCTGTTTTTGCTTGATAGCATTTGGTGATTCATGATGATGAGGGTGGATTGGTAATTTGGTATCAAGGCACCTGGATATCTTGACTCGTCCAAAACACTAAGAAATCACATGGGACTACTGCTATGATCTTTTCCATTCTCTTTGTTTACATCTGCTGACAGTTTCAATTTGTAAATGATGCATATATGTATACCACTCTCTGTTTTACGAGAAGATTGACATTCATCTCAAGGCTTTTAGCGTTCCGTAGGATTTTCGTTATTTCATATCACAAATGCATTTGCATAGTATCACCGTGTTAATCTAGGTTCTCAGCCAGGCTGGCTTCATTTTATTATTATTATTATTATTATTATTATTATTATTATTATTAATTAATTAATGTATTTTTTTTTTATTTTTTTTCATCCCAAGGGTATATCTCCAATCCATTTCATAAGCTGAAAATGCATGTTTTGATGTTTGCTTGATCTCCACCAGTGATGTATGGGCATACCGTCGCACTGTCCCACCTCATTGCATTAAAAATTATTTTTCTCTCATTATGTGATTTGCATCTTGATTGACAAAAGGAGGGTTTAAAAATCATACAGGAAGACCACGAGGCCTGCCACTTAGGTGGTAAAACCGTTTGCCATGCATGTTGCTGGCGCAAATCATCCACATGTTTAATCGTTCAAGGTCTAAATGATTTTCAACAATTCCGTTTAGAATACATATATTTAAAAAAAAAAAATTAAAAATCATTTCCATTTGCCATCATTACTATTGTGATCCTTGAATCACGTTTTTTCTTAAAAAAGCAACAAGATGATGTTTTTGTTTACTGCACTTGGACTAGTTCCATCTGGGTCTGAAGAATCCCTTAAATCGTTTAAAAAAATCTTTTTAAATCTTTTGGCCATATTGCATTTGTAATGATCCATGTTGATAAAAATCATCATTTAGATGATATGAGCTATTCTCCACGAAAATCCTGTACTCTGTTTTGCTTTGCTTCATCATGCACTCCATGCATGATGCACGAAGTTCTTCCAAGGCCCATGACCGAATCCCATGTGCCATTCTGCATGAGAGAAATTCCAATCAAGTCATCAGTGATTTATGCTTGCCAGAAAATAATGCTGAGTCCTTTTATTCGTCATGATTATGCAGGGTCCCATGTGGATTCCTTTGCCTTGGGTGGGTGACACTGCGGATTCCTTCGCCTCACATGGGATATGTTAGAGAATGAATAAAATTTTTGATAAAAAGTTGTAGAAAATAGAAGTTGTTAAATGATATGATATGATAGAGGTAATGATGAAGAGTAAATAAGATAAATTTAAAATAGATAGATTAGTTGGGTAGAAATGATTGAAAAGTAAATAGTTGTATAGAAAAATACGAAGAAATGATTAAAAAATAAGGTAATTATAGAGAGTGAAAAATTTTAAATTGAAAAATTTTAACTTCACAATTTTTACTCGTTAACAAACACAGCCATGGTTGATGCCAAATCCATCATCCTCACTTCAGTCGTAACAGATGTGCTAATATTCCTTATCACGCGTCTGATTTGATTTGTCATATTCTATGAACGTGATCATGTTTGTAGGTGCGTGAGCTGCTTTCATACTCATCCTCTGTTTGAACCATTTGTTATTTTGCACTTTAAAAGTGCAATTTTTTGGTAAAGGTTAGTGGACGTCTTGAATTCCCACTAGCCTCCCCCTGTTATCAATGCAACCCCAAGTTTGCTTTAATTAGTCAGTCATATATTCACCATTATGGGTTGATTAAAACTCGGTTCATCCCAATCTTAAGTGAGTTAAGAAATCATAAAAACTTAAAGAATAAATTTCTGCTTCCAATATTCCTAAGATTTTATATAAAAATTATTATTTTTTAAAAAATTAATACTTCTAGAACTATTGTAGTAGAGAAAATAAAAAAACATTTTCTGTATTTATTTATTTTCTCTTAGTTGCACGTCCACCAGGATTCTTAGTATCTTAATACTTTATTATATGTAGTCTAACCATCATCATTTGGTTAGTGGCTACTTCCAATAAGATTAGTGTATTAATTTTACTTTTGGAAGATGCTAAATGTGCCCAGGTGCACTTAGCCTTAATGTACATAGGTGCACTTAAATCTTTTTTTTTTTGAATTTTTTATTCAACTGTTAATTTAAGTGTATTTAACATTTGTATCAAGTTTTACTATTTTTAGAATTTTTAATTTTAAAAATCAGTGGCATTAGCATTTTAAAATATTTTTATTTTAAAAATCAGTGACATCTTCAATGACTTAAAATTACTAAAATGTTACTGATAATCAAAAATAAAAATCTAAAAATTTTCAAATATGATAAAAATTGATACACATGTTAAATACATTTAGATTAATAATTGTATAAAAAATTTTAAAAAAATAAAAAATGGGTTAAAGCACCCATGTACACCGTATCAGGATCCTTTTACTTTTTGTTTTGCTATTGGTATTTTTTGCGTTCCCATTCATACTAATTATTAATTGTGTCTGATCAAGACATGTTTGATTTTGACTAATGCACATCATCTTAAATACTTTAATAACTTGTACCATTTTAAAAACTTAACACTTGCTCTTCCTTTTTTAACCCTCATGCTTACACATTTTATCTATATTTTTATTTCTAATTTTGAACTCATCTTATGTACTTTTTGTCTTTTTTATTTGTATGTTTAATTTTTATATCTAACTTGCATCATACCTAATTAGCTAACGCGCTAACTCATGTTGCATATTTAACTTTCAGTCTTACATTTGCACATTTATTTTCATGCATTTTGCATCATGTTTATTTTATGCTCTTACATGCGCATGTGTTATTTATTAGCTTTATGTGCATTTACTTTTTTTTGGGCATTTTGGATTGCACATATTTTGTATTTTTTAGGCCTACTTGTTAGCTCATCGTAGTGCACCAAAAAATAAAGTGCTACACATATATTTCCAATCAAAATGAATTTTTCAAGCAAGAAAAGTGAATATTGTTGGATTTCTAATTTCATGTCGATGTTCAACAAAGCAGTACATCTAATGCTGTTTTTCCGATGCTCAAGTTAGTGATAAAGCTTTCAAAAAAAAAAAAAAAAGGTTAGTGATTACGTATGTAGATAAGAAATTTTAATCCTAGAAAGCAATGTAGAATAGTTAAAACTTTTAGAAGTATTTTCTTAACGTGTTTTGCACTGTATATATAATATAGTCAATAACTGTAGCACTCTATATCGGTAAGAGTTTTTGTCTAAAATAAAGTATGCCTGTATGATACAAGCGTATTCGAATTGGGATTCATTTCTCCGTTCTTGTGCAAGTAACCTTGTTTCATGATCAATTGACTAACCAGTGATGAAACCACTCGAGTCTAATGTTGGTGGATTGGTGAATGAGGTTAGGAGTCGATGAGGCTGGTATAAACAAATTAGATTCATTCATGTTCTAATATCTGACAATTAATGTGCTCATCTGCTGGCTAGATGGGCCGTGACTTGTGAAAGCAATGGCTGTTTGTGGAGGGATGAAATTCCCGACTGTATTAGAGAATATGTAAGGATGCTGGTTGATAGCTTTTGGGCTGTGGCTCTCTCGTCATCCTCCCCTATTCGACGAAAGAAGCACATGAGGTTGAGATTGTTAGGAACCATATTGGCTATGTCGTCATTTGCTTTCTATGTCAGCAGTAGCTGTTGGGAAAATCTTATTAATTAAATCTATAATCATTCCAGGATCCTCCATACTAAATCACGAAGAAAATAAAACCATAAGCGAAAGCGTACCTGAATCCATCAGAGTGTTGTTGTTGAATACAAAGGTTTTCTAATCTTCCAAATTAATGCTCTAGGATTTTCTGGAGAATGTGGTTCATCTTTTCCAAAGATGGGGTATCAGAAAAGAAATCATAATCAGTGCATAACTTGGGGACCACAATCGTTTATATAGGAAGCTTATCTTTCGTATTTCTAATTTAACCCATTATATAAATAAAAACTAGAAATTAGGCTGTAGAGTTTCTATACATAGGAGACCCATATTTTATTAAATGATTTAGACCCATAAAACTTTATAAGATCACTTTGAAAAATTGGGCGGCTATTTATAATAGTGTATACATAATTAATATATATGTATGTTCAAAATTTCAATAATAGCAACACACAATAACTATTTTAGTTGGTAGCTAAGGGAGAAATATACTTGGGTGGTTGGTTTATAAATAAGAAGATTCAACTCATTTGAAAGAGAAGAAACTTAGCGTTGTTGTCTCTTTTTCTGTTTTCTTTCTGTTTTACTTAATTTTCTCATTTCCTTCTATACCATATTGAGAGATTTCTCATTCACTCAATTTTCTTAGTTCCTTCTGTACAATAGTGAGAGATTTCTCATTCAGTTCCATAAAATTCCTTGAATTTTTGGTAGATTCAGTAATAAATCTAATAGAGATCCATGTCGTTTATGCAAACATTGCACATTCCGCTATAAGAAAAAACAGTTTTTTATAATATTCCTGGAACCAATATCAATTCTAAATAAAATATATTTTAATAAATTTAATTTGCAAAAAATCATGTAAATAATTTATATTTTCTTTAATGATATTAATTTTTAACTAAAGTATAACTAATGGGTTTTTCATAAAAAGAAAAAGTATAACTAATGGGTTAGATATAAAAAAGAATTACATATGATACCTTTTTTGACGTGTCACCCGCGGGATAAAGCTTGTGCTACATATTTTCCATGCCGATGGCTGCATGCAATGTTGCAGGACCGACCAAAACATATATTTTTTACTTTTTGAAAAAATTTGGAATTTCTTTGATATTTTATTTTGAAGTTTGAAAATGTACATTAATACACAATAGTTTATCATTTTTAAAATTTAAAATAAAATAACAAATAAATTTCGGAAATTGTCAAATTTAACAAAGTGGAATATTTAAGTAGGACCGCATATAGATAAAAATAATTATAAAAAATATATGTTTTGGCCGGCCACTTATGATGAGAGACCTATTATAAATATATTAGATCTAAGGTGTGTTTGGCAATTTGAAAAAGTTGCCAAGTTAAAATTTTTCAATCTAAAACTTTTTACTCTCCATAACTACTTTTTTTTTTTAAAATTATTTTTACATATTTTTCTATACAACAACCCTACTTTTTAATCATTCCTACACAACTACCAATACAACTAACCTATTTATTTTAAATTTATTCTCTTTACTCTTTATCATTATCCCTACAATATCACATCATTTTCTACAAATTTGACAACTTTTACATAAAAAATTTTTCCTCAAAAGTTTTACAACTTCCCAAACACACCCCTAGTAAAAACATAAAAATGACCTATTGCATAGTTTGACGTGCCTTTTTATGGCCTCAAAAGATTTTAATGGTAAATGCATTTGCTCTTAAGATATTTATTTATTTATTTATTTGTTTTGGCCACAGCCAACCTGACTATATAATTTAGATTTTTAAAATTTTAATAGATTTTACTAGTCGGATAACTTACAATGTAACGTGGGTCCCAGCACCCATCTGCACGTCTTGGGCTAAACAGAGCATGAACTGCAGTAGAACAGTGTGCATCTGTAGCATCTTGTTCCAGATCTAGATGGACAATCGCACGACTAGACGGGAACGCGGACGTAATGATTGGGCATGGGTATTTGCATTTTGGTCCATTTAATTATGAGTATTTGCCTTTTAATGAATAAACTTAGGGTGTGTTTGGTTGGAGGTAAAACTTTTGATGAAAAGTTTTTGGAGTAGAAGTTGTCAAATCAATAGAA
>JAXCLR010000050.1:47613640-47638388 GCA_035584095.1 Annona squamosa | reverse complement strand
GTTACTTATACAATTAACCTGCTATTTTAACATTATTTTCTTTGCTCTTCATCTTACTCCTATCATATCATATTATCTTTTTCTTATTTTAAAAATACTAAAAAATTTTCATCAAAATTTCATCGTTCCAAACACATCCAAAGATTGGAACACGAACAGATAGAGATAGGGATGTCTGCCTGCGAAAGATGAGCCAGTCTCCTTATCCCAAACGAGAAGCTAAACGAATGCCGCGTGGCAATTGGCAAAGGTGTGTACGCCTCTAAAATTCTGTTGTGAATTTTCATCCCTCTGTCGTCTCTCTTCCTCCCATTCCCATGGCTAGCTTAGCTAAGCAAATGGTGATTTGCCATGCCGCCCCAAAATCCAAAAACCATCATCAGAATGCCCGAAAAGAGCAGATGGCCAGCATGTCTCCAAAATCCCAGAGCCAAAGCAAGCCCACCGGGCGACGAATATCCATCATCTCCATACTGCTGGCGTCCTCAGCGGCAGCACTGGGAGGGCTACGATCACCAGCAGCAGCAGCTCCTCTGGCAGCTTCAGGAGGTCAGACAATGAGTGAGACCTGGGGCGTGCGGTCGCTCATCTGGGAGCGGTTTTTCGAGCCGCAGCTCTCTCCTGAGGCGGCAGTGGCCCGCATCAAACAGACGGCGGAAGGGATGCGGTCCCTGAGAGAGATGCTGGACACCCTGTGCTGGAAGTACGTGATGGCCTACATCCGTGTCAAGCAGGCTTATCTAGAGTCTGACCTGAAAATTGCTATGGCGACGTTGCCTCCACCTCGCCGGAGCACCTACATCAAGACTGCCAACGAATTGGTGGAAAACATGGTCGAGGTCTGCAAATAATTTCACTTTTCACTTCTTCCCAAATTTAAATGCACAACCAAATGATAATTGGACCCTTTTTTTTTATTTCTTTTCAGATGGATATTCACGTGCGGTCGCCTAAAATTTACGAGTCTTATCTTTACTACGAGAAGACACTTAAGTCACTGGACGACCTGGTGGCTCTGTTGGTCTAGGAACAGAGAGCGAAAGATTTATATGCATGGTGGAGTTTCATCTTATACACATTCTAATGCCATGCTTTCCTTCTTCTACATAAGAATTTTAATTCTTTTTGCTTGTTTGGTGGACCAACATGAAATGGGTAATTTTATTTAACATTGAAATGGAAAAACGCAGACTGCAGAATTATTCCAATGCTACCCAAATACACAGGCACGCACATTTGCAAAGAGAAAGGAAGAGGAGAAGACACTCGACTCCAGTCACAGGACGAGCTGGTGGTTCTGTTGGCCTAGTAAAAAACAGAGAGGAGAGATGTATATGCACGGTGGAGCTTCATCTCATACAAAGTCTAGTTGCAATGTATACATATGAATTCTAATTCCTTTTGCTTGTCTGGGGACCAACTTGAAATGGATAATGTTCTAATTTTCATTAAAATTCAAAGATGAAAACACAGATTACAGAATCATTCAAAAGCTACCCAAATGCACAGGGCACTCACGTTTGCATAGAGAGAGGAAGAGGAGAAGACGCTCAAATCAATGGGCAGTCTGGTGGCTCTGTTGCCTAAGAACAAACAGAGAGGGAGTAGGAGAGATTTAATGCTTGGTGGAGGTTTATCTGATAAAAATTCTAATGCGATGTATATATAAGAATTCTAATTCCTTTTGCTTGTTTGGGGACCAACACGAAATAGTTAGTTTACTAATTTTCATTAACATTCAAAAATGAAAATACTTTTGACCAAAAAAAAAAGATGAAAACGCAGACTGCATGACCGTTCAAATGCTTTCCAAAAATGCACACGAGCACACACACGCACACACATGCAAAGAGAAAGGAAGAGGAGAAGACACCCAAGTCAGTGGACTACCTGGTGTCTCTGTTGGCCTAGGAACAAACGGAGAGGGAGAGATTTTATATGCATGATGGAGCAGCTTCATCTCGTACAAATTCTAATCCCATGTATACATATGAATTCTAATTCCTTTCGACTGTTGGGGACCAACAAAAAATGGGTAATATGCTAATTTTCATTATCATTCAAGGACCCAAACACAAACTGCAGAATCATTCAAATGCTACTCAAATGCACACGCGCACACATTTGCAAAAAGAAAGGAAGAGGAGATATGGCAAGCAGAAATGCGGCTAGCGTCTGGAGAGAGCGACGGCTGAGAAGAGGATGATTAGCACGAGGATGATCATGGCGCCGAAGGAACCGATCAAAGAGCCGGAGATGCGCTGGCAGAAGGAGTTGAATTGCTGGCAGATGGCAAACCAATTCGCCCGGGCATTACCCTTGTGCGCCAGGTATACTATCGCTGCTGCTGCAGAAGCTCCCGCTGTCAACAGCGCTAGCATTGCCTTCAATGCAAATAAATGGTCCAAGAAAAAGAGAGAGAATTTCACAACACAATACATAAAATTCAGTATTTTCTCCTTAGTAAATTAAATTCGATAAATGAATGAATTACCGTGTCAAAGAAGATGAGGATGAGCCTCGTGGCTCTTGCTCCACTCCTAAAAATGTGGAAGAAGGAGGGTGGGAGCGTGAGCACGAGATATCCGCAAACCACAGCGTTTGCTACGACAAAAAACCTGAGGAATAATTAATTAAAAGAAAAAAAAATTAATTTCTGTAGAAACGCTCATATGGAAACTATGGCAGCCCTTTTTGGTATAAAGCGGGGAATCGAATTGAAGTTAGAAAGCATGGAGCTGGAAAATGATTCTTTAAGTCTGGTTAGTCTGCTTAATGATGAATGTTCTATTTTGTCGATTGTGGACATTCAAATCCAAGAAATCTAAACTACATCAACCCCTCCTCTCTATTAAGTTCTCGCTTGTTCTCTGTTCGGGAAATTGGTGTGCTTATCACACTGCTGAATTTGTATCCAAGAATTCTGTGTCATGCGGACTTGGTGGGGATGCTCATCTAATTTTCTTGTAAATTTACTGTATATGGACTAGAGGTGTTAATTGTCATGATCAACACACTCGGTTAACCCATTTATAAATAGATTTGGATTAAGATTTTTGAATAAATAGATTATGATCCGTCAACTCTTTCAATCATTTAACTAAATAAACAAAATTAGGGTTGAAATTTTATAACCTGTCGATCCATTTAACTCATTTAACTTGTTTAATCCGTTAATATTTTATATATATATATATGTAAATCTCTTTGTTATTTTTCTCGGCTAAGTCTTCCTCTCTATCCACTTAATTTTTATTTTTCCACTAATGCTCTAATTCTATTTCTTTTGTTATTATTTTATTTTCATTTTTCCTACGCCAAAAACACCATATCTCCTCGCCTCTCCTCACGAGATTACTATCTGCAAGAGTTTAGGCCTTCAAGTCATTTGTTATACAGCCCGTCAACCCATTTATTAAGTGGGTTATAAATAAGTTAGGGTTGAAATTTTTTAAATAGATTAATAAACAGATTAGGGTTAGTATATTTTAAATGAGTTAGGATTAGAATTAGACTTCAACCCGTTCCGTTAACACTCCTAATATGGACCTTTTGTTTCAGTGAATATACACATATTATACACTAAAAAATAAATTTCTGTACATTAATTGATTTAAATTGGTTATATAATTGGAATTAGGGGTGTAAATGGACACGCTTAAGCACGATTGGTCGGAAAATATAACCTAAATCGCTAGAACCCAATCTACCTATATACACAATTTTATCATGTGCACCCATTTCGATGCGAATGTTTGCATCACCCTTTCTTATTTTTTTATTTTTTGGCACTAATGTATCGGCCCAAGCGCGTATTATTTTAGATATAAATTTTATAAATTAATATTATTTAATATCTCCGAATATTGAAAATAACAAGAAAATCTCATTTTTCAAGTGTTGAAGCGCTTTGAAAAATCGGCTTTTTATTTTCAATATTCAAAGATATTAAACAATATTTAAAATTTATAAAATTTTATATCTGAAATATATGCTTGAACACAGATGTTAGTACCCAAAACATCAAAAAAAAAAAAAAGGCTATAACAACGTTTACTTTGAAGCTCAATGCAAAGTTGCAGACATTGCATTGGATCGGCAGCATTTTTATCATTTGCTCCAAATCAATGTTTATAGCTGTGCTCTCTCCTATAGAATCCGGTGCAACCTTTAACTTCATGGTTTTCTCATTTCTTTATTTATTTTTTTTAATCTAAGTCATCAATGCCAGAAATAAGTTTTATGCAGTAGCATATATAATATTATTTTATGCAGCCAATAAGTTTTAGTTGTATATAATCTTCACAAACACAACAACTTAGCATAGTTTTGGTTGTCTTTAATTATATAATAGTATAGTTTTAGTTATATTTAGTTGTATAATGGTGTAGTTATGGTTCTATTTAATTATTTAATAGTATAGTTTTGGTTATATTTAGTTGTATAATAGTATAGTTATGGTTATATTTAATTATATAATAGTATAGTTATAGTTGTATTTAATTATATCTAATTATATACTAGTATAGTTGTGGTTGTATTTAATTATATCTAATTATATAATAGTATAGTTATGGTTGTATTTAATTATATCACAATGGATACATGGGTAGCCTAATGGTTATATTTCATATTCTCCTCTTTGAAGAATTGTATGATACGAAAATCATTTTAATTAGATTTATACTAAATCATTTCAATTAAATATATATATAATGTACAGCAACTGCAAATGACTGAGGTTCTTTATGATTATTTTTTAACATAGAGATGATAAAAGCTTTCAACCCAATTGATTTTCATATTTAAGGTTCGGTTGGCATTTGGTAATAAAATTCAAAATTTTTTAGGCAATTTCTAATATGATTTGACATTTTAATTATCTAAATCTATATTTTTATTATTTATATATTCCAATGATCTTTATATTTTCATAAAATTTCCCTTATCTTTTATGTACTAGTTCTCTATATCCCTAATTAATCATTACCTTAATTGCATCACATTGCTCTTTTATTTATTTTAAATTTTTTCACCTTTTTAGACCTACTACGAACCACATTTTTATGCTAAATAGATATCTTTAAACATAATGCATAACTTGGACTTTTAAAAAAATAGAAAACTCCAACTCTCAAGGGGTACAAGTTGCACCCAACTTTTCAGTAGGAAAGCCCTTTAGAGATAATGATACTCTAATTAATCAACATATAAATTTGGTGTGTTTGGAAAGTTATAAAATTTTCGGATGAAAAGTTTTAGTATAAAAATTATTAAATTAAAAGAAAATGTTGTAATATGGTAAAAGTAATGATGAAGAATAAAAAAATAGAACTAAAATAGATAAATTAGTTGTGTAAAAATAATTGAGAAGTAAAGTAATTGCTATAAGAAAATTTTAAAAATAAAAATAAAAATAAGATAATTAAGGATGAGATTTTGCATTAAATAGGTGTAAAAGATATTAAAGTTTCCGAACTTCAACTGAATTTTCAACCCCGACGAACCTGAACTGTACCTGATCTCTAGAAGTGGAGGTAGGTTTAGATAAACTCAAACCCATGCATATTCACCTAATAGCCGGAAGGGAAGGAATGATAGTAGGCAGTAATTAAAGTACATACGTGAAAGATGGGAGATCGTCGTATCTGGCCTTGAATCTGATGAACTGAGTGAAGAAAGGAAGCGTCTCATCGGTAGTGCCCATGGCTATGGCACTTCCGATGGTGCCAACGATGGCAACCAACCTGAGAATGAAATCCAGTACAGAAAGGCCCCTGTTTATCCCTGATTTTGAGGCTGCTGAAGCCCTGGAAGTTTCTCCACTCTCCGATGCTCCGGCTTTCATCTTTTCAACTTGAATTTTCTACGTGACTTCAACCAGATAGATATCTGCTTGTCGTTTTGATTGGTAGACTCACATGGCCAGGGAGGAGGAATGATCATGTATTTATATATACACACTGGTTTTGATGCAAAATGTGGAAGGTGGCCCACCTACGAAACCCGATATATATTTATGATAGTGGAATTAGGTGTCTGTTCACAGATGAAGAAGCATGGTTGCATGGGGAATGATGGGGCTTGTATAAGTACTTGGAAGGAAAAATTATTAACTGTCCTATAAGCAATTAGTAACTTCACATTTTTTCATCTTTACCTGTACTGTTAATAATTTCACGTCACTTTTTATTTATTTATTTTTAAACTACTTCCACCACAAGAACTTCAACTTTGAGCATTAGCAACAAAATTTAGCAATGAAGCTTAATATGACAACTTAGATTTTCGTGGTTAAAAGTCCATATTTAACAATGATGTCTACTTTTTATCTTTTTTTGCGATGGATTTTTTTTATCCACTTGATTTTCAAAGAAAGTTGAGTTGGGTTGGATACTAAAAGTGAGGAAAGTTTTTTCACATTTGCCTTTTTATTCATAAGACTCAAAACCAATACCTTACTTAAGAAAAATCAAACTTCTTACCATTTGGATCAACAGGTGTTGGTTTTTGCATGGGTTTTTCGCAATGAATTGATAGCAAACAAATATGACTGTTGCAACTATTTAACAACAAAATTATAACTTTTAGGATGAATAAGTTTTGTTGCTAAATGTTAATATTCTTGTAGTGGATTTCCAAGCGTCATCCCCTGCCTGGTTTTCTACCTCCGCTGTTATGTGGAAGTCAGTCCCTTGTAATCTACAAGGAATACCTTGGTCTAATGCTTTGGTGGTTTATTTATAAGATTCAACTTGTCCATTGTGTTTGAAATTGTCTGTTTACCTGAGGTTGTAATTGTTAAGTCGGTGATTATTAGACCAAAAAATGCCTGAAAGGAAACATTTTAAAGGGTGAAAAAGTTTAGTTTAGTTTTTTTTTTTTACCTAAATTAAACCTAAATCATTCCCTTCCCCGAAATTTAATACGATTTTTATTTTACACAGCCGTTCAATTATACACGTCCAAACAAAAACTACTAAGTTGTACCTCGTGAGGTCATCTGCAACAAAATTATGTTGTTTGTGAATGTAATAGAAAGGAAGAAAATAAAATGCTACCAAATTTAGTAAACAAAAGAAAAAGTAATCTAAAATAAAATAGATAGCATTTTTGAAAATACGTATTGGTAAGGATGGGAAAGAGTAGAATTTTTACCATAATTAAAATATCCGTTGTATTTTTGAGCATTTAGTTTATCCACCATGGTAGATCTCTTGGTCTGGTGTTGTCATTCATTCTCAATTTGCCACTTGCTAAAAGCTAAGAGGAGTTGGGATCTCAGTCACAGCCATACCTGCCCTGATGACAATGCAATATCCCATAAATAAAGGTGAGGAACTACAACTAATGCAGATTGGGATGTTAGCAAATCCCAACAAAGCATTCCTTGTTTGGTATTTGTTTGACTTTGAAATAACTGGAAATGGCAAGGTTACAAGATTGCTAGGAACATTATTAATGGAGTTGGTATGGGAAGTCCAAAGGAATTCTGGAGGGAACAAACACAGGTTGAGTTGGTGTGCTTTGTGTCCCCAAATGAAACGGACAGGCACCCTTGATCATCTCCACGTCCACTTACTCCATTATATATGGCTATCAGCTAGCTATAAGCTTGAACCTCCCAAGGGCTGATTGTGATACTCCCTAAAAAAAAATAGAGATCCCTTTTTCGATTGTTGGTTTTTTTTTAAAAATACTTCTTAAAAGTAATAAGCCCCGTTGAATTTCATATGGATTTTTGGGTCTTATATATTCATAGATTTTGGTGCACCACGATGTTTTTAATACCAAATTAAGTTTTTTTAAAAATTAAAGCCTGTTTATTTGGAGAAACTAAGATCTTATAAGTAAAAAAGGGACTATTTCTTATATGGACTGTAAATTTTTAATTTTTTTTTACGGATCTTTAGGCTCCACCTAAATCTTTTTTCCCGCGAAATTTTCTTTTCAAATTTTTTTATTTTTTATTTTTAAAAAGTATTAAATCAATGAACTCATTTTATTGACTTTCAAAGATCAAAAAATGACAAATAAATTTTAAAATTTTTCAAATTTCACAAGAAAAAATTTGATTCGAGATACATAAAATTGGAAATAATAAATAAATAACTTTTTAGGGTGACCCATAAATCAACCAACTTACTGACAATCGTATTGGAATATTGTGGCGCAATAAAAAAAAATCTAAACCTTTTAACTTCTCTATGTTTTAGATCTGGGCAGCAATCTAATAGAATCGTTGTGTGGGAGTTTGCATCAAACCCCCTTTTTTTCTGAAAATCTAAACCATGTATAATAGGCATTACTTGTTATGGGTAATTATTATATACCAATAGTATGTTACTTAACTAAGAAATAATTTTTACTTTTTATATTTTAAAAATATTTTTAAATCTGAACTATTTATAATATACTGTTAGGGCAAAATATAAAAAGACAGAAAATTAAGGAAAGTGGGGAAAGTGAAAATAAAACCAAGTTTCACTTTAAGCGTGTTATGATGTCACTTTCCTTAAGGCAATTTTGCTACTCTATGGTTTTGCAGTTATCCCCGTCATACAAAAAGTGAAATCTGAACTAGAATAAAAAATAACAACTTTTCATCAAAAAAAAAATATATAGCAACTTTTCTAGGCACACGAACACTTGAAAACACAATTCTTAGTTAAATGAGGGATGTCTGAACGAAGACAACATAATGTCTAAATTAAAGTAAGAGCACTAGAATGTCTCGAATAGGACACCGAGATGTCTAAGGAGATGAGATAATGAGCGGATGATTGGATCTCCCAAATGCATCTCTATTTATAAAATTTTAAACATCCTATTGTAGCATCCCTTCATTCCATGCATTGCATCTCTTTAATACGTCACATCATTGCACCTCTTGCTGTTTCAAACATATGTTGCTATTGTTTCATTATTTGAATTTCAAATAACTTAAACAGTTACATCCATTGTGAAAAAATTTCCAAAGTTTTCACTGCTTTAGCTATTTCACTTTTGTTACTTATCTATGATATAATATGTAATAATATCGAAAATCCCAACATATTCTTCTATAATTTCATATTTATCATGTCAAAATTCACTTTGATTGGAAACTTTTATATGCTATAATTTTTTTCAGATTTTAATTGTTCCGTATCCTGTGTCAAATTATATTAAATATTTACATATAAGGTATATTCTCAAATTTTAATAGTTTCATATCCATTTTCAAGAATTTTTATAAATGAGTTTTCAATCAAAGTGAATTGCATCATCATAAATATGTGCATATAGAAAATTAATATAACTAGTCCCAATTATAAAAATATTTTTAAAATATAAAAAATAAGGAGTTGTTACTTAGGTAAGTAATGATCCCACAAGTAAATATCTGGTTGCGTGTGATCGTTAGTAGTTATCCAGTCGCATATGATCGATCATCACCTTATACATATAACCTTCTAAAATAAGATAAATGAAGAAAACCAATCAATTTAGAAGTCAATAACATAAATGTAATAAAATAATAGAATCCACCGATGATATAATTTCAATATAACAAAAACATAAACATAAATTAATAATACAAGGGCAGGATTCGGAGCAGTCATGTGGTTAGCCGTCAAAACAGCCCCTCAATATTAAAAAAAAAAAAAAAAAAAAAAATTTACATTTGGGGTTCCAAGGTTCATCAAAATTCTTCAAATGCGTTTTTTAGAATTTTTAAAATGAAAAATATTTTTAATTTCTTATGTTCCTGGCAACCGTATAAAAATATGATGAAATGTTGTTTGTGTGTTACACATATGTAGCATATTTTATATTATAGAAATAAGCTTCCTTGGTTTCCTGAAGGATCGGGTTGTTAGAATCCTAACTCAATTTACATATATATCTTCTGGTTTAGGCTTTTAAAAAAACTTCTGTATTATAAACATTTCTAAAAATGGTAAAAATTAGTAGAATTATGCTAATGGCCTCATTTACGACGGGCACAAATGATCATGGCCCCACGTCGATCACCATGGAATTTCTCACCCATAAATTGGATTTTGATCACTGAAATCCTTTCAGCTTTGTTACTTTTTAGAGCTGAGGACGCATTCAAAGCAGACTATCAGGTTCATACTCAAGCTTACTAACCCATGCGAGCCCCAACAAATGCCCAACACAGGCCTATGAAAGGGGCCCTGTGGGAATGATTAATAAGCTTTATTTATTTTTTGAAACAAATGATGCATAAAAAGGCATAAATTTGCTATTAAGTTTAGTAATCAATGCATCTGAAAGACTAAAACAGCCCCTAAATGTTTGTTTTGCTTGCAAACGTTGTGCTTAGTTCATCTGCCTTACTGCTTCAAGTGGTAATGACATATACTCTTCCGAAGGGATTCTGTGGGTGGATGGCAAAGGTCACCTTATCCATTTCCTAAGCAGCACAGAGGCAAGATAGAGTAGGAAAGCAACTACCCTTCAAAAACAAACCAACGAACAGAATCCAATCTCAGTCCATTGCAATGGCAGAAGCGATCATGGGTTTCGCGGTGCCCAAACTTCACACCCACAATCCTTGTACTCTCCTCACAACTAACATGGAGATGAGCACAGCCCCATACAAGGTGATTGCAACTCACCCCCTCGAAATTCATTTCCTTTTCCTCTCTCACCATCATGCATCATCATCATGTTTGGAATTTGCAGTGGAGGAAGGACTCATCCACTAGTTGGAATGCTGGCTGGCTTCAGGTACTTGATACTTTCCACCCTCCCTGTGAATGATGTTGGTGTGATTTGATCATGTTATGGACAACAGTACCGGCACACCATCCTAGTCATCTAATCATCAGGCTAGTAGTATGCTTTTGAATTGGGAATCCTTTGATCTAGATGTATTGGGAATCTTCGAATGACTCAATCCATCAGCCAAACGGCAGATCTAAAAACATTGCAGACGCTTTTTTCTCATTTAAAATCAAATTAAAAAAAAAATCATCCAAAGTTTGTCCTGATGTATTTCCACAAAGAACTGATGGAAGATGAGGACATTGTAGGGAGGAGCGAGGAGGAGGAAAAGAGGTTCTTTAGTAACAGCTAGAGGATTCCCAGACTGGCCCCTTCTAGCAATGACTCTTGAGCATGTTCGAGATCAAAGGGATTACATAGTTAACAAGTCGGTTTGGCATCTAAACGATGAAGCTATAAAGAACGTCTGTAAGTGTTTCTAGTCTGCTTTGTTGGCCATCTCGTCTTTCGTACTGAATTTGACAGAACAATTTGGGAGTTGTATGATTTTGTGAATTTTTTCTGTAGATACAATGTACATCATGTTCACTTGTTGGGGATGTTGTTTCTTCGGAGCCGTAAAAGTAAGAACTTCACCCCTTTATATTCTGCCGGGTAGAATTCCATGTGAAACAGCTACACCTCAGAAAGCATTAGAAACAATTCTTTCCACAAATGGGATCGACCACCTACAAAACATGTATCCACCTGTTCTGGGCAGCTTAAGAACTGAAGGATGGCTCCCTTCAGGTGACTTTCATGCCTTAAATCTTGTCAGGACTAATTCTACAAAATAAAAAATACTAGAAAAAGGGAAAGGGTGCAGATACAGAATGTTACGCAAAAAATCAACTAGAATAAAGAGATAAGGATGGAGAATTCTCGTTACCAAATCCTGAAATCCGATGCACACAAATAACAATGCTTTCTCTAAAATAAAATCGACTAGAATAAAGAGATGGAGATGGAGAACTCTCATTATCAAATCCTGAAATCCAATGCATACGAATAACAAGGCTTTCTCTAAAACAAAATCAATTAGAATAAAGAGGTAAAGATGGAGAACTCTCATTATCACATCCTGAAATCCAATACACACAAATAACAAAGCTTTCTCTAAAACAACATCTCACCAACAGAGAATGAAAAGAAGTCCTAAAAAATCACAATCACACCAACTAGAGCAAGCCCTCTAACCTGAGCTGTGAGCCCAGGTTTGAGAAACGGATCCGTGTTGGGTCCCGGCATGGCTTGAAATCGGTCCACGGCATATGTGGATATTTTGTATCTGCTTGTCCAATCATGCTGCATAATCAGTATTTTTCTGCTGAACTTTGTGCTGTTTGTTTTCAAACAAATACTGAAGAACTTTTCTTTTCTTTCTTGATCAGTTTTAACTCTAAGCTGTTTTTGTAGGATCCATTCTATGATGGTGAAGAATATAGACAAGAAGGGGGAGATGGAACAGGTCATTGGGTCTATGAAAAAGTATGCTCTACTTCCCTTTCACTAGCTAATCTCTAACCATCTGTGTGGTCTTCTTGTGTTTGCGAAATGGAGACTTCTGATGCCAAAAAACACATCACAGTCACCTCTTCCAGATTCGTAACAGCGATACCTATAACTGGTTCTTAACTTGGAAGTATCACTCCTGCCTATTTTGATTCGTTGTACTTATCTGAAGAAAATCTAAGTGTGATTTGGTATCTGGATGTAGCAAGAGGATATAGAAGAGAAGGCAAGAGCAGAGCTATGGCGAGAGGAGCTAATCGAGGAGATAGAGCAGAAGGTGGGAGGATTAAGAGAGTTGGAGGAACCAGGAAAGAAGAAAGAGGAGGAGCTTGTTTAATTAACTGAATTGGGTTAGCAAGATCCCATGTGTTCAATTGTAAAAGCCCAGTGCTTGCCTGAAAGTATGATTTTTCATGACGAGTAAACCTGTATAGAACCGTTTCATTAAAGAACAGCTAAAAGGAAGTCACAGTTTAATTCTCCTCTCCTATGCTATTGTTATTTTTTTCACTTCATTTAAAATAGGAAAGCAGATCCGTGAAGAATGGTTGCAAAATCTAACCCATTTAAATAAAGAGATGAATCAAAGAAGGACAGACATGGACGGTGGGCCATCACGTCACCATCTTATTTTCTTTTGGTTGAGCATGGCAAGTGGCAACACGAAGAGTTGACTTTTGGCATTGGGTTTGCCTGCAATTGTAAAAGGGAGAGAGGGAGGAGGGCAAGAAGGAAAAGAAAGGAAGTTTTGAGAGAATTTTGAGGCTTGAAGGAGGTGAGAAGGGAAGGATGAACAGAAATACTCAAGGTTTCCTGATCGGAGCGGTGGGTGCAGTGATGACGCTGTATGCCTACGAGCAGACTGTCTTAACACCCACCCAAAGCATTGTTATTGGCTTTCTCCTCCTTGTCTTAGCCCTCTTTGTTAAAGAAGGTTTTATTACTCTCTGACATGTCCTCTCTCTGCCTCTCTCTCTCGCTCTCTCGCTCTCGCTTGTGGGTGCTTTCTGCTTTCATTATCTCTCTTTTACTGCTTCGATTCAATATATGTAGCAATCTCGTTTAAGATCAGACTACAATTTATCCACTAACTTATCCTTTTGCTGCATTTTCTTTCATCGGATAAGAGCATCTACGATTGCTTGGTTTGTATGTCAGTTATGGTCGCGTTTCATGCTTTAACGTAATGGAACGATACCCATCTGGAATTCGTATTTATTCTCTTCCTGAAGATGAATTTAACCAGTAGGAAAACGAAAAGTGTCCCACATCATAACCTGTAGATGGACCATGTGGTTAGTGATTATAAGAAGAAGTCCGGATTTCCGAAATATATACCCTTTTTATCTACAGAAAATTAGCAATATCATTTTGAGAGCAGATCAGCTCTATCCCAGTCTCTAATAGCTTGGATGTTCTTATCTATGAGAATACTTCGGCCCTCAAGCCATATCGACATCTAGAATAACAGTGGCCGGGATAAAAAGTCATCCATACATTTGTGAGGGACGACCTGCCCGCCTTGTGCATAGAGCTCCCACTCATTGTGAGGTCCGGGGAGGGGATCCATGTACACAGCCTTGCATGTGAATGGAAGTCGCAAAGGCAGCAACTCTTACCATTGATCACCCTTAAATAACAAAACCCTGTTTGATCTTACAAATTTTTGGTCTGTCGGAGGTCTTTTTTAAGAATCTACCCTTCTAAATAGCCACTGAAAAGTTGTGAGGAAATTATTGTAATTTGATGAAATCCTTTGTACTACTTTATTTTTATTCAACGGAGGTGGAGGATATTTAATATTTCAGATGAATTATAGATTGTTTGAGACTTTGAGGCCCCAATGGGTTGACCTCAATAAAATTCTGGCAAGTGATTAAAAGTATGTCCTTTATTGTGAATCTTGAATCAAGGCATTTTCTGTGTTTTGTTTGATCGGTGGCTAATGGTTTTCGATGAAGGAGATTTTTTTGGATGATGTGAACTATGATTTGTATAACAATGTCCTTGTGGTATGGATGAGTGGTACTATGGTAAATCGAAATTTTCCCTGACCTTCAATCATTGAGCAGAACACATATTAGAGAGGCATTTATTGATGAAAGACAATTGCTTGTGAAAACAAAATAATGATCGAAGGGCAAAACACTCACCCATCTAATCACATCATGTTTAGAAACTTGGACAAGTGCGTCTGACAGGTACAAAACAAAGTAACAAGCTCAGGCACCTTGGGGGATCCATCAGAGTCAGCCAAGGTCTGTAGAACAGGGTGGTGCATTTGGGTTTTGAATGAAATGCTCGTCATTCATGGATGGGGATGATGGAAGAGGCTACTTATGTTGTTGCAGCCTGATCTCAATCAAATTCCCACAAAAACGATCCACCCATGAATAGGTGCCACTGACTTGCAAGGGTGCATGCATTGTGTCCATGAAACCAGAAGAAGCATCTAAATAGAATCTGGTGTGAATTTGGCCAAATTGATTATTATAATTTTCTGTCATGAAACTCTACTGAAACTGAGTCATTGATTATGAAATTTCTTCGGCATGAATATGACTAGAGCACATTAAGAAGCCTATCCAGAGCATGTTTGGGCGCCTGCAACTTCATCTCCTACTAAAATGGTGCCATAGAGGTAGGGCCAATGAATTAGGCTTGGTTTAGTGTAGCGTTTCGTTGGCCGAACGTAGCGAAAATCCTGTTCATTTGCATTTGCAGAAAGCTAGAGTCTGTTTCGAAGAGGAATCCTGATTTGGTGCCCTCGAGTGCACTACATCTTTGAATGAAATAATTTTATATTTTTATTTTCAAGATGGCTTTTTTTAATTTTCTAATACAACTTTTCGTATGAGTGTATTTGAAAAATAATAAAATTTTTGAATAAAAAGTTCCCGAATTTATAAAGAATAACGTGATATAATAGTGATAAAAATAAAGAGCAAAGTGAACAATATAAATAAGTTAATTTCATAGGTAATTGTGTAAAAATAATTTAAAAGTAAGATAATCATGTAGAAAAAAGTGCAGGAATAATTAAAATAAAATAGTTATAGAAAATGATAAGTTTTAAATTAAAAAAAATTATTTAAAAAGATTTCGTTGTAAACAAACATACCTTAGAGGACAACTTTTCCACAAATGTTAGAGTAAAAAAAAAATATGTTATAACATTTAGGATGTACTGTAGAAGTTGGTAGTTGCCAAACATATTTAAAAATTGAGAAACGTACTTCCCCCATATCGACGCATGGCCAAACCAGGCCTTAATGCATAATGCTAGTTGGATAGTAAGGCCTATAATCCTCCTTTTCCGTTCCTTCCTTTTGTGAGCCTTCCAAACTTGGAAGTTGGAACGGGCAGTCTCGGACTCTTAGGCATGAAAACCAAGGGTTGATTTCTAACATGAGTTGTGGCAATTAGTGGAGCTGTCGACGACGGAGTTCTATGGCCAGTTTGGTCCAACTGCTGATTTATCTATCGCGTGGCCCATTAGGAAGAAGCTTCCCACACAAGTGGAATCCCTAATTTTAGGAAGGAAATGCTTCCCAGTTTGTATCTTCCCTATTTGTATATCCAAATACCCGAAAGCGGGCTTATAAGTTGCCTGGTAGTGTAGCTGAAGAATTCAACCCGTTTTTTTTTTTTTTCTCCAAATGCGTATATACTACATACGTATCCGCATATATAGGACCTTGTTTAGTGTAGCTAAATGCACAGTAAGTTAGGGAGCAATTGGCTCAAAATGAGCCCCGTATGCGGTTAAATATTAATATTTATAAAATCACTCACCCATGTATAAATCATCTTCTACGTTGAAAAAAAAACTTCAAAATTAATATTTATATTAAACTATTTCATTGCATTGATTTTTGTACCATTTGCAAATAGAGCCTATGCACATATCTAATTTGAATAAAATGTGTTATGTAAATAGAACTAAATACAAATGGATAGAGTAAATTATAATTTTATAATCATATAGTGTCATTTTAAGCCAATTGTACCAGAACTTACTATGGGGTTAACTGTACTGGATAAGGTCTTTATATATGCATACATATATTAAAAGTAGCAGACTTGTAAAATCAATGCAAGAAAATTGCTTAATTTTATATATTTATTTCAAAAGAACTAACTCGATGTTTATACCTTCTAAAAAATTATTCCTATATTTATAAATAATTCCATGACTTACTATAACATTCAATTAAGAGTGTGTTTGGGAATGGATAAAACTTTTGATGAAAAGTTTTTTAGAGTAAAAGTTGTTAAATGATGTGATATGATAGGGATAATGATGAGGAGTAAAGATTATAAAGTTAAAATAGATAGGTTAATTGTATTGGTAATTGCGTAGAAATGATTGAAAAGTAGGGTAGTTGTATGGGAAAATATGAAAAAATGATTAAAAAATATGATAATCATAAAGAGTAAAAAGTTTTATATTGAAAAGTTTTAAGTTGACATATTTTACTCATAGCCAAATACACCCTAAATCTATGAATATATCTAAATAACTTTCATATTTTACACTACTGGCGGTTGGCCTAATAGTATCCCACAAGGCTATATTATATAGCCGAATGGGCTTGGCTCTTCCCTTCCTTATGGGTAGGGTTTTACAACTTCCCTTATGAATATGAGGGTTTTTAGAAATTTTCCCTACATTTTGAGTGTCTATAAGAAAATTTATTCCATAGTGTGAGAGTTATAGATGGCCATTGCAATATCAAGGTGTCACATTATATAAATACCCATCAAAAAAAACTTTTATATTTTACATATGATTGCAATTATTTTTAAGACTAGCCCAAAAATTTTCATTTAAATGCTTTTTGGTACTGTGGTAACACAAACGATTCTAAACAAAAAAAAAAGTTATATTTTAATTTAATTATACAAGAGATAAAATGAGGCAAAACACTGCAGTACAGTACCTGAATGACGATTCAATTTAAATGATTTCTGGAATCGTGTTAAAACAAATAATTTTAAATAATAATGTAGAGGTCGGACTTCAATTTAATCATCAAAATGAGACAAATGGGGGATTAAAAAAATACAGTACTTCCATGATCTGGGTTGCATAGAAGTATTTTCGGCCTAAAAAACCATAATTTTGTGTCACAATGAAAAGCTTTCTGCAAGCAAGCTATCAGACATTTGTCTCCCGTTTGAAGCTAGTTAGCAAAGAGGGCCTTAACACCAGGTCAATCAATTGATGAGGGAGGGTCCTCCAACCAAAGGAAAGAATCTGATGTGGTGCAGTGCATTTAGTTTGAGTACATCTACGGATATTTAACTTTTTTTTTATATTTTAAAAAAAATTATACAACTTTTAATATAAATACATTTAACATGTGTATCAAGTTTTACTAATTTTGAAAATTTTAATATTTTTATTTTTAAAATTAGTGGCATTTTTGTAATTCATAAATTATGAAAATGTCACTAATTCAATTACGAAAATGTCACTGATTTTAAAAAATTCAAAAAATATCTACCAATTTTCAAAATTAAGAAAATTTAATACACATATTAAATACACTTAAATTAATATTTGAATAAAAAAATTCAAAAAATAAAAAAGTTTAAGTTTTGCCACCCGCGTGCACTACGTCACATTCCATCGATGAATGAGTTATTTCTCTTGTCCAGTAGCAGTATTGCCAGGTGGGGAAAAGGAAGATCCCTCTGCCACGCACCAGATGATGTTCTCCTTGTTATATAAACTTTTCTGGTGCAGCGGCAGTATTACCAAGTGGGGAAAAGGAGGATCCTTCTGCCGCGTACCAAATCGTCGCCTTGTTATCTAAATTTCTCGGGTGCAGTATCACCAAGTGGGGAAAAGGAAGATCCTTCTGCCGCCGCGTACCAGATCGTCGCCTTGCGACATAAAATGGGGCTTTGCTTTTGTAAAATACTTTTTCTTTGCAGCTTCATACATTTTTAGTATTTTGAGGTTTTTTCGATAAAAAAAAATTTTAATTTTCTTTATTGTATTTATTATTATTTATATTATCACGGGAAATTTTTTTGTTGTGCATGGCCCCATTAAAATCAACTTAATAAAATGATTTAATGTTAAACATTAATTTAAAGTTATATTTTCAATATCTAAACTATCTAAAATATGATTACTATATAAATAAATTATTCTATAAATATTATTACATTCTACTACCTATATAAAAAGTTTAAACATTTTTCATAATTTATATACTAATATAGTTTTTAGTATATGTGGCCATGAGCATATTTGATTTAGATGAAACTTAGACACTTAATTAAGTAATTTTGCACAAGTATTGTGACTTTAAAAATAAAAAAAATACATGAAAATGCAAAGCTCTGTACAATATCTTTTGTACGTATTAAACTCTACAGGGAAAAAATGCATGCTCCGAAAGGATGCACCATGATATATATTATAAGAGTTCGATTTGGGTTGGGTAGGTCCAGTTCCAAATGGACTGTACTCTTGTTCTATTTTCAAAAACTCCAACTCTACCTTAATTTGATTTAGTTGGTTTGAGACTTATCCTACCCTATTTTTTAAGTTTAGATTAGTTCTGGTTTCAATTCTAAATCCGTTCCTTAAAATGGTCTTTTATAATATATATATATATATACACACACATTATAATTCTACTATAAATCCTACATAGTACCTATAATTAATATGGTAATAATATCATTTTAAAATACATTGATTAAATGCACTAAATGATAAATAAATTAAACAAGATTTTATATTTATAAAAGATATACTTTGTATCTCTAAACCTATAATATATTGTATAAAAGATATATTGAATATTTATTATTAAATTCAAATTGACTCCAGGTACTTAAACCTTGGAACGTACCTTACTTTAATTTAGCCAGATATTTTTTATTTAGAACCTACTCTGCCCTACAGGTAGAAAAGTAAGAACTTAGTCCACTCATTTTAAGATACTCAACAAGTAGCCTGCAAGTACTTTATCCAAGTTACACTCCTAATTAATTGACGGATCAATGACGGGTCCAGTTGATAACATCCATGAGTAAAAAAAATTTCAGCTTTTTCTCGCACTTTTTTTATATAATTTGATATTTTAATTATTTAATTATCCTATTTTATTATATTATTATCTTCATATTTCAATTAATTTTCATATATTTTTCTGCCACTACACTATTTATTTTAATTTTAATCATTATTCATATCATATCATATTATTCACTTATTTTTAAAAATTTTGTTATGTGTCTTTCCTACTCTTATATTTTTACGAAAGAGTGTTTGAGACAATGTAATAGTAAAAGTGTGAAAATGCAAATTAGAAAAATGCAGAGAAAGTAAGAAATTAATGTGATACAAGTTGAGTGAGAACAAAAGTACGTGGATGAATGAACCAAGCTCAGTTGGCAAGGGCATTTTGTGTTAATGACCCGACAAGCGAATAATCATGTTATTCTCATGGTGTGACAGCAATAGTCTCCTATATTATGAGCATAGTCTTCTCCTCGATATTGTGAGAAAATATGTAAACAAAAAAATTATAGAGCTTGATTTATAAGGATTCATGAGCTTGATTTGTAATACTAGATGGAAAAATGAGATATTGTAATGTATAATTCCATAACATAAGAATAAAAAAAATAATTGCATGAAAAAATATGAAAAAATATGAAAAAATAATTAAAATATAAGTAATAATTAGAAAATACTAGTCTATCGTAAACCTATAAATTATATCAAAAGCTGTGGGAGAAAGTTGCAAACGCTTTTATTTTTTATTTTTATTTTATTATCATTATTTGTAAAAACTTTGGATGTTCCAAACGGGGAGCTGTCAGTGCGAAATTGATGCACAATAAATATCAATGCTTTGCTGCTGCTGCACCACTATTGGCTGGCGTCTCCTTTCTTTGACTCTATCAGCCTACACTCATGCCATACGTAGCTTGCCCCACACCCACTTTCATTCTCGTCCTGCATTCATGCACGGAATCATGGCAGGCGTACATCCATATACTGCAATAGAAACTCCAACATCGTTTGCTAGAAATTACAAGCTAGCTTAAGATTTGGTTAAGTTTGTTTACTAATGACTAAAATGCTATTTTCAGCAGTTCTAAAAACTGATTGCACTAATATCAGTATTTAGTATGGTTCCAATTTCATGAAAATGAATTTGTGCTAATTGAAACCCCCTCGATGATTACATGAAATCCACTCCTATTAGTGTATTTATATTCATTTGTTGAATTAGGGAACCAAGTTTCATATGGATGGACTCCATAAGATAAAAGCGCGCAAAATCAACAAAATAAATTGTTTGATTTATTATTTTGAAACTGTTAATTCAACATCTATGTGTCTAAAACATTCTTCCTACTTAATTAATGCATTTGACCCAAAAAATATATGTTTTTTATTTTTTTTTCATTTTTTTCAAAGACAAGTAAAGATAATTATGGAAATGCTACTATGTTTAAAAATTCAAAATAAATACTTAAAAATATGAGAAAATGTAAAAATAGTAAAATTTGGTTTGTAGATTTAATACACCTAAATTTACTTGAGCATAAAAAATAAAAAATAAAAATATATATGGTTTTGGGCCAGATGCATGGCTGCCCCCATTGTCCAGCCTTAAAAAATAAAGGCTGAATAAGCCCTTAAATAAATAATCGCATAAGTTATTTTAACATTCTAGTGCATTTAATGGATGTAAATGATTTTCAAAATTTACACATACAACTTACCTCTCATTCTAATGAAAATGATTTTTAGCACCATGAAAAAAATTTAAAAATAAAATAAACAGATTAAATTTTGGTTTCGCCATCAAGGTTCGATGAATTCATTTCTATAGAATTGAAACCCTTTTAATATTAATATAATTAGTCATATTTACACTATTCATAATAAATATCTATTATTGGGCCTTGAAAGGAAAATTTCTTGATTAAAAATGTTAAATGCAACAATTCTCTTTCTATAAAGTATCAAATGAAACAGAAGAAATGAAAGATAAATACATATCGCTAAGGTTAGAACGTAACTTAATACATGTGGTAATGTGCGCGGCTAAGAGGCCGCAGTGTTGGGTAATGTGCAGAGTTACGTTTCAAGATAATGCATACTAAGAAAAGCCGTGACTTTGGGTCATCTCTTCAAAGATGAATGAGTAAAGTTGTATTGAGAATAAATAAATATATATTATGAAAGGATAAAAATGCATTAGGAAATTCGACATCTCATTTCATCCCATCTTGAATACAAGACAGTTCCCAAGTATTTTAGGAGGATGAGGTTATCGACTCCAAGTATTTTTAGATGATGAGGTGACCAACCTCAATAGTATTTCTGAACGACGATGTTACAGGTCCTGAGTGATTCTTACTGATAAAATAATCAACTTTATGAGCTGATGCAGATTTGTCAACATATATATAAACTATGACTCGGTTAGAGAGAAGAGGCTAATAAGGGGTCCATCGGCTATACTGTACACATAGCTGAATACACTTATTATGGAAGAGTAGACTAACAAAGAGAATAGATCCACAACTTTTAGGAAGCTCATATCTCTCCAACTAAATTTTATCGTCTTATTACTACATCCTCCTTTGGGCTTCACCATTATACTATTAAATAACCCTCCTTTAAGGGCATTGAGATATGATATTCGAGTAAAAGTAGTTACACACCTGGAGGTCTCTATTATGTAATGCTTCATCTACCAAAGACAAGTAAATGAAAATAAAATTAAATAGTTAAATTGATAAAATTAATTTTTTTTTAAAGTCTTAATCAATGGTCTAGTTGGTCATGCCCAAAATAATGAATAATCTTAAGAGCAAATGCATTCGCCATTTAAATTTTTGAAGTCATAAAAAAGACAATGATCATAGGCAATCGTTCTACATGTCAGACTATGCAATAGGCCATTTTTAGTATTCTTATTAAATCTAATCTATTTATAATGTTTATTAATATTTATTGGAGACACTCACGTCATTCGAGTTCAATTTGAAGTAACCTAAACCCAAAACGAAGGTGTAATATGTGAATGTTAATCCTGGCTCAATCTTATTTTTAAAAGCTCGACGCTAATCCTACTTCAATGAGTTGGATTCAGGATGGACTCAAGTTTTATTCGAGTAGTGGTTCGGTTGAGAATCTGGGATAACATTTGGATTAATCTCATTAATTTATATTTACATTTTAAAAAAATATATAAGATTATATTATCTATATTATCCATTTCAAAAGTATATGTGCATGAAATTATTATTTATAATATAAATACATTTAAAATATCTTACTGCTTTCAAAATAATTACTCTGGATGATATAATAAAAACATTGTAAGAAAATATAATTGAAGCTACAAGTGTCATGCATGATGTTTTCTAATATATATTAGAATTTGGGTTTGAGTTTAATGCATGATGTGTTCTAATATGAGGCCTGATTTTGTTAGGCCTGGCTATCAAAATATTTTTTTTTTCAGAAATTTAAGAAAATGATGCTGTATTTAAAATTTCGAAAAAGATACTTAAAATTATCCAAAAATAGTAAAACTTAAAAAAAATTGCGGGCTGGATCGGACGTGTTTGTGTCAATTGCACTCCTTACTGAATATCTTGCTGAAAAATACGCAATGCCTAACTCAAAAAAAAAAAAAAAAAACAACAACAACAACAACAACAAAAAACGTAAAGAATTGTGCATATTTCACTTTCACAAGAAGCAAACTCCAACCAATAACAAATTGCCGTTTATAGTTTCCGCAAAGATTTCCTAAAATATAAGTAATAAGCTCGACCATATGTCAAATTCATATGCATCTTTTTTTTATGAAAAAATTCATATCGATCTTAAATCTCTTCCTTTATTCATATTTTATTTCTATCATCATTATCCTTGTCTGTTGATTTTGCATATAAATTACACAACTAACTCGGATAACAATATCAAAAGATGTCTGTTGAGTACGATACTAAACAAAAATCTCATATAAAGTCTTTAAATACATAAAATAAGATAACATTTTTTTATTGTTCCTTCTTGCTACAATGTTACTTTATGACAGCCGAAACAGGGACTGTTGACACCAAGGTCAAGCATAAGCACCGACTGCACTATAAGCATGAGCTCTAAAATACTCTAACTTAATTTGATAAGTATATATCTACACTCTTCGGCTGATGTGCTAGAAACATAGAATGAAAGTTAATTACACGAGCAAGAATGAACTTAGCTAGAGCTACATGGGTGAGTTCATTCTTACAAGAAGAAGTACCTAAATAGTCATTGTTGGAGAGCATACTCGCATAGGTGTGACACAATGCACTTAGGTGCACTTACACAAATCTATTTTTTAATATTTTTGAAAATTTTTTTATAAAACTATTATTCTAAATATATTTAATATGTGTCGATGTTTACCTTTTGGATATTTGTTGAATTTTTTGAATTTTTTAAAACCAGCGGCTTTTTCATAATTTATAAATCATTAAAATTCCACTGATTTTAAAAAATTCAAAAAAAATCTACAAATATCCAAAAATGGTAAAAAAATGATATACATATTAATTAAACTTAGATTTAGTGGTTTATAAAAGAGATTTAAAATAGATTAAATACATTTGGGTGCACCGAGGCTCAACACATTCCGGCATAGTACAAAGTGCGCTAAAAATAGTTTTAAAAATCTTAGTTTTTTCTATTATAAGCTGCTTTCTAGAATTAGGATTTCGTAAACGTATAGCCACTGATTTAAATGTCGAAGTGAAATTGTAATAAATCTACCTAGGGCACAACAACGGTGGATCCATAACCTTTTACCAGTGCGGGCGATTTGACATGAGACTATTATAATATTATTTGAAACAGTCAGTCAACCTGTCATGTTAAAATAAATGAAATTCCGAAATATTTTTAAATTTTCTATGAAAAATTATATAATTTTTGAAATTTCAATGGGCAATTGCCCATGTTGAATTGTACGTAGATCCGCCTACATGTACAGTTCTAACCATCTGTCGTGTAAATATTTAAGACATCGGATGGCCCATATCTAACATCGAGGTTCAACCTTGCTCATTGAACACCATGGCATCACACATTTTGCTTAGGTCCACTTGGCATAAGCTCCATGTTAGATACGGGTAATTCTTTGCCTTAAGTATTTACAAGATATACGAGTTTAGTATACACATACGTAGATCTACATACTGCAATTACCCCACTAAAATTTTCAAAATTATATAATTTTTCATAAAAAATTTTAAAAAATATAATGAATAGATTAAATTAACAAAATGACTGAGAGGAGCTTAACCTAGACTGTCCTACTAAAGCAAATTGTTAAAACCGGATACACTGAAATTATTATAATGTATATATATATATATATATATATATAAAAGAATCTATAATATATTATTAAAT
>JAXCLR010000050.1:47564112-47597213 GCA_035584095.1 Annona squamosa | reverse complement strand
GGTTGAAGTTTTTTAAATGGGTTAATAAACGGATTAGGGTTGAGATATATTAAATGGGTTAGGATTATGATTAGGCTTCAACCCATTCAACCCGATCCGTTAATACCCCTAATAATAGGATATGGGTAATGACGAGAAGTAAAGAGAATAAAGTTAAAAAAAATATTATATGAGGGTAATTGTGTAGAAATGATTAAATGGTAGAGTAGTTATATAGAAAAAAGTAAAAAAAAAATTTAAAAAAAGAATAATTATATAAAATGAAAAAGTTTAGATTGAAAAATTTTAACTTGATGAGTTTTAGGTGCTAATAAACACCACTTAAAATTTTTCAAAGCAACACTTTTTAATCTATAACTTTTTATTACCTATGATTATCACATTTTTAATTATTTTTTATATATTCCTAGATAGCTATCATATTTTCAATTATTTCTGTATATTTTCTTCTCATCATTCTTATTCAACTAATATATTTATTTTAATTTTATTATATTTTATTTTCATCATTACTCCTGGCAGATCACATCGTTTTCTTCTATTTTAAAAATATCTACACAGATTTTTTTATTGAAAAGTAATTAACTTATTTATTTATTTTAATTTTATTATATTTACTTTTTATTATCATCTATAGCATATAATATCATTTTCTTCCATTTCAAAAAATTGTATGTAAAAAACTTTTCGTCTAAATGTGTCTATCAAAAGGTAAAATTATTTTTACCTATTTACAATTATCATATTTTTCAATTACTTATTCAGATGTTCTTATCTAAATTATCCTATTTTTAATCATTTATACATAACTGACCACATGATTAAATCATCTCTTTTAATTTTTATCTTCTTTATTTATCATTATTTTTTTATTAGCAGTATATATTTATTTATCATTATTTTTTTATTAGTAGTATACACAAACTATGACATGTAATATTAGAAATCAAATACCTTCACAATCTTCACAGGATAGATATTTTATATATGAACAACTATAAGTACCTCATTAGCAGGAGAATGAATGGTTACACACTCACTCGGCAGGATTTGAATCAAGTCGTTTGACAACCATACTGACGAACAACCACTGGGCCAAGATCTCAGTGACCTTTATTTATTATCATTATTTTTATTATATTGCATTACGGTATTACACACCTTTAGAAAAAAGAAAAAAAAAACTCTTGGGAGAATTTTTTTCTCTTCCCGAGCACGCTCGTTTTACACTTCCCCGCGCAAGCGCCTCAACATATTTGGGAAAAGCTCCGTTTTGCGCCCTTCACAGCCGTCAATCGAGCTCGAGCGGCAAGCAGTCGTCTCCCTGGGCGCTTCCACAGCCAGCATTACAGTCGTACCCTTCCGCAGCAGCGGCGTCATTGTCACTCGTCACTGCAAAGTCCCCATATTTCGCAGCAAGCTCCAGCTGCCAAATCAGTCCCCCCAGAAAAACGACGCCATTTGGTTGAGGTCGGTAGAATCGGACGACACAGTTGTACTCGTCCCTAACTCCCTGTTTCCTCCGGTCTTTCGTATTTGCAATTAATTTAAGTTTTAGATGGCGTAGTGGCTTGCTGCTATCTGGGTTTCCTGTGATTGCTATTTCCTTCGCTGTTTACTAATTGCTATGGATATGCAGCAGCATATGCAGTTTAGGTGAGCATCGGTTTATGGTGTATTCATGTTCATGTTCAAAAGTACGGAGCTAAAAATTCATTTTCTTTTCAAAATTGTGGTTGATGGAATTAGGCACTGCCACTTGTTAACACCTTCCGGGGTGTATGTCTGTTTGGATAGTACTGGAAGTCTTTGAAGAAGCCGTGCACCTTGCTTGTGGGCATGTTTTTCATATTCACTATCGCTGTAGGAGTGCTGATGGCCACATCTGGGCATAGGAAGACATGATTTGGGTCGCACCATTTATCGAAAAGGCTCCCCAGCCTCCACTATATCTAAATTCAATGGAAGCTAAAGCATTCTTTCATCTTTTACTATTTTTAGCTTATTCTGTTGTTGAATATATAAGGTGTCTATAGAAAGTGATAAAACTTTTGATGGAAAGTTTTTAGTCGGAAAGTTTTTAAATTGATAGCAAATGATATGATATGATAAGGGTAATGGTGAGGAGTAAAGAGAATAAAATTAAAATAAATAGGTTAGTTGTATAGGTAGTTGTGTAGAAATGATTGCAAAGTTAGGTAGTTATAATTAAAATTTAAGCATTATGATCGGATTTGTTATTATTGTTTACCATTGACTTATTATTGGCGTGTAGATTGTCTGGCATCGATGGGTCCTCCTATCTTGGCAGTGGATGGCAAAAGCATGAAAACAATCTCGTCAGGTAACTTTTGTTGGGGAGTGAAGATTTTGTTGTCCGTTTATGTAATTGTAGTATCAAGGTTGAACAAAAGATGAAATTGTTTATCTGCAATGATAAACGACATATCATGTGAAATCGCAAGGTTGAACAAAAGATGAAGTTGTTTTTGATGCTTTGACTTTGCGAAATAAACTTGAATAATGAATGTTGTATTTGTAGGCTAAAGTTCTAGATGGTTTGATTTGCATGAGCTATAATGGTAACTTATATAACTGGTTTTTATGCTGAACTTTGATGACTAATGTGCAAAGCGGGTTTGGCTTATTGTTTGTGACTTGCATCAGCAAAGATTTATTCGTTGTTCTTAGTGCAATTAGTATCTTTCTAAGGTTCTTTGTGTTACTCAAATGGATTTATGGACCACAGATTGTTATCATAATAACAAGGATATATCTTTGCTGATGCACTAGGCTCTGTTAGATTTGTTTGTTTTGTGGCCTAGCTGCCTGCTTACAAGTATAGGTATTTTTTTACGAGCCATGATACTATACAATGTATTGTATATTAGCTTATCGCACAATATTCAATTTTTTCATTTTATTTTCATTTTATTTATTTTTCTTCATAAACATGTTTTCTTAAGTGTATTTAATTCGTATACTAAGTTTTGCCATTTTATAATACTTTTTCATTTTTATTTTTGATTTTTAAAAATCACATGACTTAAATGCCCTTGATTTTGAAAATAAAAAATAAATATGTAAAAGTATTATAAAATGACAAAATTTATTATATCAATTTAATGCACTTAAGAAGACATGTTTATGAAGAAAAAAGTTAAAATAAAATGAAAAAAATTGAATATTGTATGATAAGATTGTATAGTATCATGACTCTCCTTTTACTTTTCATATATATGTTCTAGTTAGTAAGCATTAGCAGCCTAACTGTGACCATGCAGGTTTGAAACATGGAAATAGCCTTATCTAAGATTTGCACTTTAGTGCTGGGCAAATCCTACAAGATCAAAAGAGTTGTCACTCCTTCCTGTTGCCAATGGATATGCATGTGGGTGTATATGTTGGGTTGAGGTGGCTTTTGAACACATGCAAGTGTAATCTTCAATATCTATATTTCATGCTCTTGGTTGTTCATGAATGCATATTCTGAGCAAGCTTGATGGTATTGCAGATGCTTTCAAGAGTAAAATGCAAAACCCTGAAGCACTGAAGCCTTTTGCATCAGTTACTACAGGGGAACCTTTCAATTTCTTTCGTGTTTTATGTGGTGAGTTCTGTGATTGCTTTTCACATTAATTAAAACATGTTTTAATAGGTTAGAACCTATAAGAACCAATTCTTTATGGTTCTGGCATCTGAGCAAGTTGACTTGTCAATTTTAACTGTAGAAAACCAATGCATGGACTTTTTAGAGGACAATGGTTGAGATAAGAGAACTTCCAAATCAAGATTTCGGATAATTGGAAATATGTTTATTGACAGATCATCACATTTCTCTATGCGCCAACCTGAAGAGAAATGTCAATGTTCTGTTGGGAGTTAACAATGTAAAAAATATTTGTAAATCTAACTTCTCTCATTGCTGAATTCCGTTTGCTTGAGAAGGTATGTTGATATTACCATGGTTGTGAGTTGTGATAACAACAACAGTTACAATGAAGATGATAATATCTGAAGATCAAAGATAGTAATTGTTTTCAATCTCCACAAGTCAAATAACCAAAATATTGCCTAAGGGGGTGTTTGTTTATTCAAAAAACTTTTCATTCTCCACTACTACCTTATGTTTTAATGATTTCTTCACATGTACCTTATAACTATCCTACTTTTCAATCATTTCTAAACAATTACCTTGACATCTAACCTATTTATTTTAATTTTATTTTCTTTGATCCTCATTATTACCCCTATTATACTACATGATTTTATCCTATGTAAAAAACTTTTACGGGGGTGTTTGACAATAGGTAAAACTTTTCATCTAAAACTTTTCAATATAAAATTTTTTACTCTCTACAACAACCTTATTTTTTAAATTATTTCTTCACATCTTCCTATATAAATTACCTTACTTTTTAATTATTTTTGCACAATTACCTATACAACTAATCTAGCTATTTTAATTTTATTCTCTTTACTCATTATTAGTCCTATCATATCACATCATTTTTCTATCAATTTAACAACTTTTAAATGAAATACCTTTCATCTAAAAGTTTTATCACTTCCCAAACACCTTACATAAAAAACTTTTCATTAAAAATTTTATCGCTTCCCAAACACACTCTAAAATGATTCATGTCCCATTCGTTTCTTTCTTTGATATGAAATTGACCTACGCTTACGTAAGTCTGGAAATTAACAAAATGTATTAAATGACTATAGGATTCTAATCTTAAATCAAATTTCATCACTTTCATGCTATAGATTATGAATGCCACACTTGTAATTTTTGTCAGTGCAGGAGTTGATGGCTGAATTCAGTCAATTTTTTGGATAATTTGCATATATACTCACGTAGTTTGATGTTAATTGCAAATATACCCATATAGTTTCCCGAAATGCATATTACCCCCACTTAGTTTACCAAAATTATGTATTACCCTCACGCCGTTACCTACCATTAATATCTGATGTGATATTTTGAAAAATGACGAAAATACCCTCATTGGTATACATAGTTTCATGGGGGTATATGCAATTTTGGTGAAACTATGTGGGGATGATATGCAATCCGTGAAACTATTTATGAGGACATTTTCGTCATTTTCTAAAATATTATGTCAGATATTAACAACAGGCAACTGCCTGGGGGTAATACGCAATTTTGGTGAAACTGTGTGGGGGTAATATGCATTTCGTAAAACTCCGTGGGTATATCTGTAATTAGCGTCAAACTATGTGGTAATATATGCAAATTACCCCAATTTATTTGATTTTGGCTTCTCACTAGGAAAAGAAAGAAAGAACAAACTTTAATTCAGGAAAAGCTTTATACATTCCGAATGCGGTGTCTGCTGTTAAGATATATGAAGCTATGAAACCTACATGCAATGGCTGTTAAAAAGCATCCAGTAAAAGAATTGTGCCTCTTTGGATTGCAAGCCCATTGCTTGAACTTTTGGCAAGAGCACTGCATTAACTCACTGATTGTTCCATCTTTTGAATCTCCCTTCAAGAACATGAACTTGAACTGAAAGTCTTGTTCGTAAAATGTATTTTTCCCAAGAATGAATAATTCTAATACACAATACATGCTACTTTTGCATACTTTGACATTTCTACTTTTGATTTTGCAGAGGGTATCATAGCTGGTGGTACTGCTGGGGCTGTTGTTGAAACTGCTTTGTATCCAATTGACACAATAAAAACTCGGCTGCAGGCAAGGTTATCTGTGCTGATATTTTTATACACATCTTTTTGTTGCTTTATGATTCCATTGCATGTCTAACATTACCTTGCTTGATAATTCTGTTGCAAGTCTAGCATTGCCTAAACTAACACTCCCTGGCCTGAGGAGCGGTGGTTTACCCTATGGCAGATGTTAGTGTTTCGAGTCCGCAGCAATTTGGCTGTGAAAAGACACTGTTGGAGTTTGGAAATGACTAATTATGTAGTGAGCAGATCATGTTTCTCTATCAAGATTCACTTAATTGTATGAAAGGACTGCTTGTCTGGGGAACAAACAGGGGCCTTCCCATCACTTGCACACACAGCTCTCTGCATTGAGTTCATCTGCAAAATGGATAATAAAGAAATTACATCTCCAAACACATTCCAAAGTATTGACATCAAAAATATGTGTTGGACATGTTATCCTTTTTCGCTCTTCAAGATGGTGCATACAATGGTGGCTGGCCCATTTCAAATTGTATGTCTTCATTTTTAAACAGCATCCCCCTCCCTATTCTTCCTATTGTATTATTTCTTCTCATGGTTCATACCAATTCCAAAATGTTCCGATAAAACTTGATGTAAAAGCATAAAATTGTATGTAGAAGCAATTTTTTTTTCTAGAACCAGGATTTTAAAACAAGATGTCACAAGAAAATTTCATTCCAAGTATTCGATAGGCCCCATAAGCCCATGATTTTGTTTATGGAATCACCAAGTTGGGAGTTGTTAGTCCCATGTAATTTATTCTTTGTGTAAGCCATTTTGTGGCGTCAACTGATTGGAAATATGATTGGTCAGTTCAACCAGCCCCATCGATCTACCGGATGCACTTTTTATGATTTTCCATGTTATATTTGGTCCCTACTTCCTTTGTTAATAATTAGCATGACTAATCTATGGTCAGGATTATCTAAGATGTGTTGATTAAGTCATTGTTTTGAATTAAACCAATGTTTTATCATCTGATCTGATTCTGAATTCAGTGTTCAATGCCCTTGCCTTTTTTTTAAAAAATTATTATAAAGCTATTATAACTTATCGTGTAATAATCTGGGATTTTCAGGCAGCTCATGGTGGAGCAAAGATCAACTGGAAGGGCCTGTATGCCGGGCTGGCTGGAAACCTGGCTGGCGTCTTACCGTGAGTACCTCTTTTAATGAGTTTCAAACAATGCTTCTGTTTCCTTAATTCGTGTTTGATTTTTTTTTTAAAAAAAACAGAAAATGAGGAATCTTACCAGCTACTTCTGTTGTTTGATTTTGTCTTGTTCTGTATCTTAGTTGGTTTTTCCTTTTAGGAATTTCGTGAACAGTAACTTGCAGTTACAAGCGAAGTTTATGATAGATTTGTTTTGTGTAATTGGTTAGCAATCTTGGTTTGCTAATGAGTTGAAAATCAGGACCTTTCTAGAAGTAATTCCTTACTTAGGAAATATTTTTGATTCCTTAGGAAATGTTTTTGATACCATGCACACATTTTGGACAATCCATTGATTCACTTAGTTTTGGGCTTTGTACTTTTTGTTTTCATGTGTTTGTAAATTCAAGGATGATACCATGCTTAGGCTTGCTTGATTGTCGATGAATCCTGCATTTACAGGGCTTCAGCGATATTTGTTGGTGTATATGAACCTACAAAACAGAAATTGCTAAAGATCTTCCCAGAACACCTTAGTGCTTTTGCTCATCTGGTGGGTTCATCTCAAACATTTTACATTTAACATTTTGTACCTTACTCAAAAGTTGCCATCACATGCAAATGAACTCTTAGGCTTGCTACTCTCTTTCATAATAAGTTTCAGAACTCCCACAGATTGCAGGTACTGTTGGTGGTGCTGCTGCTTCTCTTGTTCGTGTCCCAACAGAGGTATGTAGGTTTAGTTTCAAACTTCCATTGTCTGGTTCTTGAATTGCTTTAGAAGATACTAATCCTTTATCTTTTTTGTTTGCTTTTTTAAGGTGGTTAAACAAAGATTGCAGACGGGACAATTTTCTGATGCTCCTGCTGCTGTCCGCCTTATTGTTGCCAAAGAGGGCTTTAAAGGCCTTTATGCGGTATGTACAACTCCCACGTCATATTATCATCCAGTATTTCTCACTTAAATGTGATCAATGATAAGGATCATGTTGCACTATTTTTGTTAACTTTGGGCTATGTCCTTGATGAGCCTTAATATTTTTGTATATCTCATAAAAACCTTGAACACAATGATTTTGATTGATTATGATAAAAGGACGTGTGGACAATCCTTTAAGGGCACTATTTAGTTGTACCTTGATAAGAGGTGAAGATCTTAACTCTGTTTCTGATAATGGTTAATGTGCCTAATGTTTGAGCTTAGTGATGCAATGGAAACCTGACCTGCCGATGATAATGGAGCAACGGCCTGTTGGTGTGTAACAGCCTCAGGTATGGAATGGGAAGGAGAATAAGATTTGGAGTTTCATTTTTGGACCAACAGCCAACCAATCTCCATCTTAATAGTATTTCATTAAACATTGCGGCTTCTTTTTATGAGAGTTCTTATAAGCAATGCTTCCAGTGTCAACCTCCTCACCTTATGTATTTTACAGAGTCCAGCAGTTATCTTAGTCAAAGAATGAGCAAGTCAAGTCAATGCTTACAAGCACCATATTGGCTTTCTAGTGTCAACATCAACTTACCCATTTTACTGAGTCCAACAGTTATCCTTTGTCAAACAAAAAGTTAACTCACTACTCACTAGTGTTACTGCTAAGTTTTATGTATTTTTTATGGCAATATCTGGTGTCAATTGTTGGATCCACACTTGAAATCTTTTTGTATGTCATTTGTCTGCATATCAACTTAACCCCCAAGCCTAGCCACAAAGCACTCAGCAACCAAGCTGCTTTGGTGGCTCATTATCAGGACCTTGTCCTCCTTTCTCATACCAAGAAGGAACTTCACATTTTCTCCAGCTGACAATATCATCTTGGCCAAATGCCCCCTCCTGAGTCTACCCCAATGACAAGGAAGAATTTCTGTTTGCCACACAATGGAACCATCAATTTAACTTTATTTGCTACATAGATTAGTGTGAGGCAACAAATGATTAGCGGGTGATATGACATGCCATAGAGGGCAGAACACAATTTATGATAATGCAAATGGTACATTGCAATATAAAGAGATGGAGCCTTGCACTATTGCAGTGTAGGGGAGCTCATTCTGTCGACATTCCAGAACAGTCTACCCTTCACATCAGAAAAAAAACAGAAAAAAAAGGAGAGAGAGGGAGGGAGGGAGACAAAGGCCATTTTTACCTAACCTTTGCCAAGATGCTTTAAACTTCCCTTCATGGTTTCATTTAAAGGGGCATTTGATCCAGTGGATAGTGGAAAATTCCAAGGTCCATATCACATTGTTGCAAGTTTTAGATGCTACCATGTTGAGCTTTTTCCAGTGATCTTGAAGGGGCTGCCTTGGACATCATGTGCTACCCTTTTGTTGGTCTCTATAAGTTTCTGGCCCATCAGGGGAAAAAATTAAGACAACATTCGACTTGATGTTGGTGAAGTAGCAATTGGATGATTCTTTCCGTGACATCCATCTTGAAAAGAAGTCTTACGAGGACAAGATTTGCTGTTGCAAATTGTTACCAGTTCTTTCCTCTTCTCCTTCAGTAAGAAGCCCATATTCAATATGATTGAGTTGCTTTGTTGGGACGATACATTTGTTGATCTTGAGGATCAAAATCAGGCAAATTGAGATACAAAGAAAGAGAGAATAAAATAATAAGAAGTGCAAGCGCTTCCCTTTTTTTTTTTGGGGTGGGGGGGTTTGGATTGCACCGGGACAAAAAATGCCAATCTCCTTAGAAATTGGAGATGTACTTGCCTTTCAATGCTTCAAGAGAGCTCTCACGGAAATAAAGGATGATAGAAACTTTAAGTGAGCCTGGCCTTTGATTTCTCCTTCAAAAAATGGGTAAAAATTTGTGATTACCATTGTAATCGTGGCCACAATTTAAATCATTATTGGTAGCTTAGGGATGAGACAAGATACCCTGTAGAGGTGACCTTGGCCGCTACATTTGCGGCAGTCGGTAGATAAAGCCTCAGTAATCCACAGAAGATCTCTTGATCATGTGTGACCTATTCTGTTGTAGTGATTGAGCGAGGTAGTGGATCCTAGGGATGATGAAGAACCTATGCCTTGGGGGCTGGGAACTCTACAAGCATTGGTGAATCGAGTCCTTGGATTGCCAAGATGGATGTTAACTGGAAAAAAAATGAAGTGTGAAGTACTGGTAGCTGGTTTTCTGCAATCCCAGTGTAAGGGATAATAGCATCCTTATGACCAATCTCTTTACTGTTTGGAATTTTTTAGATCCCTGGAGTAGGAAATTTATAACACCATTTGACTTGCATTTTTTAAGTAGCTATATGTTCCTACTATTTTTGTGCTTGCACAGTCACTTTATAGAAGCACTTGATTTCAATTTTAAGTAATTCCTTTTCTATGTTCCTATTATTGTTGAAGTTTCTTTTTTCTGTTCTCAATTTAATTTTAAAATTCTCAGAGCCTTAATGCTTTCTCCATTTAGATATATGCTTCTTATTTCATCTAGTGCGACATGCCATTTGGAAACAACATATATCAAGCTGCCTCTTGTAAATTTTGGGTGCATCCAACTGGGTGGCTTAGGTAAAGTAGTAAGGCCTTTATTCTGAGCTTTAACGTGAACTTATAGTTATCGGAAACTCATTTGTTTCTTTGCTCATTGATCATCTCATTTACAGCTCTCTCATACTTATCCCTAATAATTTTGATGTCTGAATAACAATAACAATAACAAAGCTACTTAGCTCAAGGTGCTTAAAACAAGATGAAGTAGACGCATGGCCTTCTTCTCTCTTCATCTTTTTTCCATTGCCAATGGTCTAACCCTCGCTCTAATCCTTTTGTGTTCATCCCCTTCTCAAACAAAAGGAGTTTTCCTGTAATTACTTGCGTACTACTCAACTAAACAATTATCTTGATAAGATTTAATTACTCAGGTGGAGCCGATGTGAGAATCTGATATATTGTGTTTTTGTAGTTTGACTTGTCAGAAGTATACAAGTGCCACCTGTGTATTTTAAAATTTTTTTGATCTTTGACTTTTTTCTGCGATCAATAAATTTTAGTTGTATAATAAATTGAACAACCAAGGTATTTGACTTGATTAAGAGTACAACCTTAGGTCTATGATGTTCGAGGGTTCAAAAAAAATAAAATGGAACAAATATTTTACTTGTTTTTCAAGTTCTTGTGTGAGACCTACTTTTTTTTTTTTTATGGGTATTCATACATTACAATAATCTTAACTAGTATTACAATCAAGCCCTGAGACATTGTTACAATTTCCTAACAACAATCTTCAAATGTCTACCAATATTCTAAAGTTTCCTAACAGTATTTTTAATTTATCTAACTGGTTGGCACTCCCACATGATAGGGGAGGACAACGCCATCAGACATGTTTCTTGCTGTGCCAACTGAAAATTGCAGCTGCCGCCATTTGAACTGAGGATGCCTGACAATAGGGCATGTCCTTGTACCATGTGTGTGAGACCCACTTGAGTTAACCCTTATCAGGACAACTATTTAAATTAGGTCATATGCAAGGAGTTGCAGAAAATTCTTTTTTATTTGGGAAGGTGACGGACAAAAAAGGGTTAGAGCTTTAGTAGATTACCTGTTTACTTCATCTTATTCGAATCACTAGTGTTGTTGCTATAGTATTATTATCAGTGTTTGGGAATTTATTTCCTTTCTCGATTTAATGAATGAATTATTGTTATTTCCCCTAACCTAATTGGGACTTGGGAGTGTTAGCTATTATTGAGTTATGAGGGAAAACCATTAAAATGCTGATTTTCCACAATAAATTTAAGGGGCTTTGGACTAGCTATGAGATTTATATTATTCCGAAATTTGGAACATAACAAACTTTGACGAGGGAGTAATACTTTTTTTTTTTTGGTAAGTTGACAAGGGGGTAATATTTTTTTTATAAGTGTGCAAATTAGGGATCTTGTAAGCGAAGTTAATCATTAAAATATTTAGTAATAAAAGGGAAATATATATTATGTATGTATAAGTCCAAATGTTTGCAGAAAGGTTCAGGAAGAAGAATTGGGTTTTTTGGAAAATCTCCTTTGGCCCAGAGATTCTAAAAAAAGCCAAGAAGAGGTTCTTAAAAAATATGGCCTGTAGATTTTAAAGATTAGGCCAAGGAGAAGTTTTGCAATCTGATCCTTCACGAGGGAGGGAGGAAGCCATTGCCCAGTTCTCTTGCGGTTGGGCTAGGGCCTAGGTCGAGCTCAGTGCTTGGTCCAATGCTTGGGCATGGGTTGGGTGCTAGCCCTTAGTTGAGGTGCCGGTAATGGCAGATGATTGATGGTGGTGGCTATTGGTTTGAGCCAAGAAACCAAGCCCAGGAGAGGCCTAGCATTGGCTTGCCCTCTCAGTGAGCTAGCCAGGCTCTACCTAGTACGAGCGGCCCATGTCTAGCCTAGTGGCAGTGAACCTAGCCATCTGGTGATGGTGGCTTCATGGCCACTCGTCAAAATGTCATCTGTCAAACTTGTTTTTGATGTAAGTTCCTGTGAGGAGGCCTGATTTGGATCTGTAAATACTCATTTTCTATGTTTTTGGGTCTTTCGAATCTGTTGGAAGGATCAGATTGTTCATTTGCGGTTAGGATTTATGTGTTTATGTGGACAGCTAAAATGGATGTTGATGTTTTCATTTTTCTTTTAGGCCGTGGGGCCTATCTACTTGCTTAAATGATATTCCGTGGCTTTATTTGTTAAAATTGATAATAAGTGCTTCCTTGTGAGTCTAATTGATCTTCATTTTCCCCATTTGCTGAGTGTTATGACTTTCTTTGTTATATATTTTATTTAGAAAATGCAGGATAAGAAACAGAAGGAAAGGCATGAGAAAGAGATTCTTTTTTACCTTATCTCATTCTTTTTCTTTCTTTCTTTATTTTTTTTTCAAAAAAAAAAAAATTTCTCTTCTTTTTATGTTTCAATTGTGAACAGTCGTGGCTTGTAGGAAATTGACTTCATTGGACATGAGTGATTGTAATAATTAAACCCCTTCTGCAGTTCTATTCTTATTATGTAGTATATGAAGACTTTTCTATTCTCATGATGTAAAAAGAAGTCATTGATCCTGGGAGATTGACACCTAGTCCCAAACTTAGTGTCTAAGATGCTATTTAGGGGCATGTTTGTTAATCACGTGGGTTGGCATGCTAATAATTCCTCAGTTAATAATCATATTTGCCCACTTTTATCCCTATATTCTTATCATTTTACCTACCAATTCCCCTCTAACAAACCTATTTATTCCAACTTTACCCCTATCATTTCTTATCAATCACACAATTTTCAAAATATTCCATTTCCTACTCCCCACCTTCCGCAATCTCCATAAAATTCAAATTACCAAACAACCCTAGGTGGCTGGGTCTGGGGCGTCATATTGTTAAATGTGCTGAGGCTGTATAACTTCTGTCTAGACCTTGTTTTGTGGAATAATTTGTTTGGAAAATTGCGAAATTGTTTCACACCATGTAAAATGGATAACAGGTGTTGTTAATTTATTCTGGCTGCTCTCTTGAGAAAGGAAAGGAAAAACAAAGAGGAGAACCTCCTCAAGAGCCACTGGAATGTCTCAATGGATTGGATCATTCGTTGTCTTTTATGTTGGAGTTAGTAGTGATAATATGATCCGTGTCACTCGATTCAGTCTGCAATTTTCATGTCACACATAGTAATTGCATATTGTGATTTGTGATATGCCTCGATGGAAGTAAATGATCTTGTTTTTGCTGCTGGTATCATAGGGATATAAATCCTTCCTATTGCGAGATTTGCCATTTGATGCCATCCAGTTCTGCATATACGAGCAGCTTCGGATAGGGTATAAGTTGGCGGTAAGCTTCATACATTGCTTTTTTGTTCTAAAGTATTGTGCTCTTTTGCCAATAAAATTTTATACTTTTTATCTTGAATTGAAATTTAAGCTTTGTTATTTTTCTTTCTATTTTTGAAGTTTGAGATTTATTATGTAGACAAATAGGCTTTAAATAACATTATTTGAGGTGACTATTCTTTTCACTGCATAATTTGGCCTGTGGTTTTTCTATCTGATTTTCCTTCTGATTGCTTCTTCTTGAAATGAAATTGCTCCTGTTGCTCCTGCATCTTCTGGTGAAGTTATAGTGGCATAGAATGTAATTAACATTGCCAAATGATATGCTGAGTCTATGTAGATATCTTCTTTTGTAGGCAAAAAGGGATCTGAATGATCCTGAGAATGCTTTGATTGGGGCTTTTGCTGGTATGTATTCATTCCTGTCAACATATTTACCCATGATTTCTTGCTGCCTTCTGATATACCTTAGGAATACCTTCTAATGGTGAAATAAGTGTCATTTTCCCTTGCAAACAAAGAGAAACATGGCTCCACTTGCCTGAGGCTTTATTCTGCTAAAATTCGCTGGAGGAATGGATATATTTGATCAAGGGCTATGCTTCTATGAAACCACTCTTCTATATAATCCCTTTCATTTTTAATACCTTCATGATTGATGGAAAATCCTCTCCATCTATTGTATTTAGTATCACGGGTACTCTTTCATTTGTCTAGTATCACTATGTATGACCCATGCACATATTTGATTTGAATGAAATTTAGTTTCTTAGCTGAACAAATTATGTTAAATACAATGAATAAATTTGATTTTTGGTTAAGTTTTAACATATTAAAATTGAGAGAGGTTACATGAAACCGCTTCTATACATAGGAGCAGAGCCCTTTGATAAAGGCGAAGTAGCAAGATACTGGATCTTGCTGACAGTGAATTGCACAATAGATATCACGGGCAAGGCTTGGGGATGGCATTTCATGAAATAGTTATCATCATATGTAATGAGAAATTCAATTTGAATGTTGTTTTCATTTGGAAAATATTAAAGGTGGTTTCTGTAACTGTGGGTCTGAAATCCTCAGCTCTTGATTTCAGACTCTGGTACTTGGCAGCATTTGCCGCATTGCTCTTGAGGGATTGATGATTGATGAGGAACATCGGTATGCAGGTGCAATAACTGGAGCTATAACGACTCCTCTAGATGTAATTAAGACAAGATTGATGGTTCAGGTATTTCCAATCTCTTGCATGTTAGTACTCATTTATGTGCAGATAAAGGCCTGATAAATGCAATTTCCTCAACTTACTCTGCAGGGATCTGGAAACCAGTATGGGGGGATTTTAGATTGTGTTCAGACTATTGTCAGGGAAGAAGGACCCACTGCGCTCCTGAAGGTTTGCAAATGTTCTCTTTAGCTTTCATCCTTTTGAGATATCTGAGAATGTGGTCCATGCTACGCTGGAGTGTTAGGTCCTAATTCATGTTAGGTTGTAGATATATCTAGTTCTCATGGATGACATTCAGATGAAAAGTTTAGTGGTAGACTGACTAATTACTAGAGATGATGCATATAGATGATCTCAACCAAATTTCCCCACTTGGTTCACAGAGTATGCGTCTACTATGAATGTTCACACTTCCGAAACCAAAACTATATAAGAGAGGAATTGGGTTGTCTTCCGCATGGAACAAACGTATTTGCTTAATGAGCCTTTTTGCTTTCAGTATTGTCCTGTGTGGATCTCAATGACATTTGTGACTTCATTTTTTTCCCATTTATGGCTTTGGTCTTCCATTTTGTTGTTGCAGGGGTTAGAGCCAAGGGTGCTGTGGATTGGTGTTGGTGGATTTATTTTCTTTGGTGTCTTAGAGAGGACAAAGGCGTCACTTGCACAGAGGCGCACTGGGATGCAAGACTCACAGAGTTCCAAAGGAGAGTGATGGTGGCATAGGAAAAAAAAAATGTATACAGTTTACAATTTTAGTACAGAAGCATCCATGTATGCTGCATGGCTGACTAATTTTTGAAGTTCCATTCTTTATTTAATAGTTGCTAGCGATGCAAAAGTGATGAATGCATTATGAATACTTTATATCACGATTTGATTGTAATCAGTGTATTGTCCTCTTGAGCGATTCAAAACTTTTCTGCCGGTTCCCACTAGTGGGGGTGCAGAAGTTGCTGCTAATAGAAGAGTGCTCTCTTGAAATAGCCAAACAACTTTTCGTGTATATGCGTAAATTTTGTTTGAAAAGTGGTGCGAGCAGCTGTTTGGTGCTTGTGAAGCTGACATTTCCGGCAACAACCACGTTGAATTGTCGGGTTCCTACCTCGAGCTCAGGGAAAGCTGTATTCTTTTGATGGTAGAACGTTAGTAGCCATGATTGAGTCAGAACCATGGTTGTTTATTGCTACAGGGTTGTCACGTAGGCCTCATTTGAATTGCATGAACAATTTTTCATGCGAGTCGAATTGTCGAATTTGATAGGAATGCATGTTGAGTTTGATTCAGACATACCGCTGTTTATAGTTCACTCGTAGTTAAATGTGTAAGTAGGTGTAAAATGCACAGGAAAAATCAAAATATCATATTGTAGGAAGAAGAACCTTTTAATAGATGCTTTAACATTTTCTAGTTTGGTGGCTTTTGCAAAGTAGCTGGCAGATATTCCCTTGTTTGCCACCCTATTAGCGGGTAACTCGTCCCAAGATTATTATTCAAATTACGAATGTACGAGGGGTTGAAAGAATTATGGGTTTGGGCAGAAGATTTGCACCTGTGAGGCACAGGAATGGTGAAAGCAGCAACTGGGGACAAACAGGATCGCCTCGTCCAAGGTCTGTACTAGCCAAGCCAGGTAGGCCCTCAAGATATTTTGAAAGCTGTGTAGAAGTGGTTGTCTATCTGTGTACGTACGTGGACAGGTACACCATACATGTATCCGTGCGTGAGGTGTGTCTCCTTCTAGGACTCAGATATTGTGCCCTTGGTGCAAAAATTTATTTTTTTGAAAATTTTATTATACGACTATTAATTTAAGTGTATTTAACAAGTATGTCAAGTTTTACTAATGCCACTGATTTGAAAAGATCCAAAAAAAAAATATAAAAATCTCCGAAATTGGTAAACTTTGATACGTATGTTAAATACATTTAGATTAACAGTTGTATAGAAAATTTTCAACAAAATTAAAAAATAGATTAAATACACTAGAGTGCATTGAAGTTATGTGCAATAAAAGTAATTTCATGGAACTCTACTCATTTTTAAGATGTTAATCATTAATGCAAAATTTAATTCATTCATTGTATTTAATATCATTTGTTTAGCTAGGAGAACAAGTTCTATACAAATCCAATATATGCATAGGTTACATTTGATCAAGAATATGTACATTTATATGCAAATTAGGGAAAAGATTTAAATCCATTCACATATATATAGAATATAGGAACATTTTATAAAATTATTTATCCTTATAGTAGTGATATTTTAGATATTTTAGATATTGAAGATACTATTTAAAAATGATATTTATCATTAAATTATTTTAGTATGTTGATTTATATGTTTGTAGATGAGCTTATATATAGTGCTACTTGACAAATGAAAGGGTTTCTACGATAATATAAATAATACTAATAGTAATAGATAAAGTCGATTTTTTATCAACACCTAGATATTAAAAATGAAAATGATTTTATAAAAGAAGTGTTTCATAGAAGTATCCTGTAGTTTAAATGTCTAAAGTAGTCAACCACAACATTGGATGTATGAAAATTAACCTATTTTAAAGAGGGATTTTTATAAATATGTTTACAAAGTTTCATCAAGATTGCATTTGTGTTCCTAAATTTGCCAAATTTACAAATATGCCTAGAAAGTTTATATAAAATTGCAACCGTGTCCTTTCTGTTAGGATTCTGTTAAATTTTTATGTAAAATGATGGTAATGCTCTTTAACCCAAGTAATAAATTTGTAATTTTTCAAATATTATAGATATATTTGCCATTTCATTATTTTATATATTTTTGCATGTATCAGTATTTTAGATTTTTTGCGAACATGCTTACAATATTTTCAAAAATTGAAAGTATATAATTTAACTTAAGGGAATTATCGTAATTTTACATAAAAATCTAACGACATCATAATGAAATGGACATGGTTGCAATTTATATAAACTTTGTGGGCATATTTGCAAATTTGGTAAACTTAGGGACAGATGCAATATTGGTGAAACCCTGTAGCCTTATTTGCCAAAAATCACTTTTAAGATTTATTTTGCATGGATAAATTTGAGCACAACATATTTGAGGCTTCATCCAGCTTTTAAAGGTCAAAGTAATGGCCCGTTTACTCGTTTAGCCCTCACGGTATTAAAATTACACATTAACACTTCTTCTTCTTCTTATTAGTAACATCTACACGTTTTTTTTTTAAAAAAGCTTTGATTGCGTGCGGATAACTGCATGGGGTAAGCCATGCGGTCAAAGGCTGAAATCAGCCGATTTTTTTTTTTTTTTTTTGTCAAAATAAAAGGGCAATTTTCATGCGCTTCACTTGAGAATAGCACTGTTTTTTTATTTTTTCAAAAAAAACCGAATCTCCACATGCAAAATTTTTAATACAAAAATTATATGAAGCTATCTAATTGGAGCCCACAAAATTTTTTTTTTTTAAAGAAAACATGGGCCTCATTAGAAAACCCTGGACCACAGGTGGACACGCCTCAATATGAAACGAATTGCACTATGTCAGGTTGAGAAAATCAAAGTTTTTTAAAAATGGAAACATGTATAATTTTAATATCGCGGGCGAAATGGGATGAAAATTGGACTTTGGTCTTTAAAAGCCTAATGGAGTCCCAAATAACACTATCGTCAAAGAAATTTGTTCCATGGTACCCTACTAGGTTGCATTTTGTCACCCTTCCGACAGCAACAAGGCTTGGGTTTCGGCAATGTAAGCTGTTTCTGCAGTGCTTTTGCTTTTGAAAAATGCCATCTGCGCTTCCGGTCGACTTGATATTTTCAACTTTCAACCTATTTATGCTTTTGGGTTAAAATATTTGTCGAAAAAAAAAAGCCGAACCAAAACTGTAAGTTATCATCGAGCACTGATCTTTCCAGACCGACCATATCAGACTGGTCAAAAATATATTTTTATTTGTTTTATTTGAATTTTTTTATAACCTCGTTAATTTAGTTATATTTAGTCTGTAAACTAAGTTTTACTATTTTTAAATATGTGTGTATATTTATTTTGAATTTTAAAATATAGGGGTATTGATTTAAATAATTTAAAATGACTTAAATATCACTATATTTAAAAATCTAAAATAAATATATATATATATACCAAAAAAAGTAAAACTTGGTTTATAAATTAAATATAACTAAATTAACATGTTTATAATTTTTTTTTTAAAAATATTTTTTTAGATGGGTCGGAAAAGATCATTTGACTTTATCATTGTTGCGTGTAGAAGTGCTTAATCGCTCAAAAAGGTGAGACCAAACGAAGCTCAAAGCCGTGGGAGTTGCTGTCGGTGGTGAACACATGATAAAGAGAAAAAAATGCGAAGATGTGCAGAAAAGAAGGGTGTGCAAAAATGCCTGAGTTCTAGTTTTCCAGACAACATGTGCATCTCATAAATGCGTGTGGTACATGATCTGAACGAAGAGATGGTACGTGGATGGAGGCCTTCCATGCATCATCAATCCCCATAACTATGTCTCTCTACCAGGCCAGACTTCACTCGTTCTAATTAATTAAAGCTTTATAACTGTTGATTTCTCCAGATCTTCTGCACAAAATAGTGAATACAAATTAACTCCTAGCCCCCCATGCATCAATCTAATTAGTTAATGGTGGTCAGTTTTATTCTCTGAGGGCAGTTCTAGGTAGGTAGGTCCCAAGGGCACTATACATGTATTAATGGGATCATGTATGGCAGGCACTTGTAGGAATTAGTTGGCATGTGGGGTGTTGGAATGGTGGATTCTTGAAAGCACAACTTACACATCCAACAGGGAATTCGTATTGATAAGCTAGCGTGCACTTGTCCCTTTGCATGGCCAACCACATGCTCAATCGAGCCCACTTGATCGTACATTGTCCAAATTGTTCTTGCTCATTTGAAAAACATACACACACACGAAAGGTAAATTTGGGCAGGCCTGTTTTTTTTTTTTTTTTTTTTTTTTGCGTTTTTTCAATAAAGAAACAGAGAAAAAAAAAACTAGGTAAACCTGTTATCAAAGTGGCTGAACTTGTTAGCTTAGGCTAATTTATATATTTTTTATTTTTTACTTTTCCATGTTACACTGAAATTTACAATGTTTAGATATACATATATTTTTCAAGTTTCAAAAATCAACAGTTTTAGGAGGTATGCAAGTCATTTTCACACTTAAAAACCGTTGATTTTTAAATTAAAAATATATGCATATATCTAAAAATTAAAAAATTTAGTGTATAAATTAAATACAATGGGAACACCATTTTTATAAAAAAATATACCTATTATTAGACTGGCTAACGGGAAATATCTCCCAAACGTTAAAAAGGGTATGAAAATATGTATATTATTTAATATTTTCTGATTTAATTTTTTATCCATTTAATCTTTGATTACTTGCGTTGTAGCTTGCACCGGATCATTTTATCTCCTCACACAAGTACGTGTATATATATATACACAGCTGCAAATATCCTAACTTGCTATATATGGATACCTCCCTCGGGAACAGCCTCTGGAGCAATCAGAGGAGACTGATGTACGAGCGAGGGGAAGAGGCAGGCATGCACATGGTTTCTGGCTGCAAGTAGTACCAAGATAAATAACCTCATCATTTATTGCACTTAATTTCAGGGGCCAATATTATCTTTTTCTGATTAAGGTATAAGGATAGGGTATTTAATTTGGATCAAGCCAAAATGAGTAGTTTTTTTTTTTCTTTTTTTTAAGTAAAAAGAGTGATTAGAGACACAGAGATGACAATAGAAAAAAGTAAATTATTTAAATAATTAAAATATCAAATTAAATTAAAAGTTTATAACAAAAACAAGTGAAAAAGGGTGAACAAGTTTTCAAGCCTGGTTAATTTCCTCCTTACCAAACACAATTAGGAATAGTAGGAATGAATTTTACCATCATCATTATCATCATATACCAACTCAATTTATAATTAGTTTATACTTTATAGAAAAATTCTATTGTTGCCTGCACTCTCCAAGGGTAGAATTCAATCTCACGTCGCATCCAACGGTTGAAAACCGTAACAAGCCATAAAGGTGGAATGTTGTGATAATAATAGCAATAATTTATATATTAGTACCTCTCTTTCTTACTCATGATATGTAACAATCATCTTACCGGATTGGATTTCAAAATAGAGTCCATTCAAAAAGGCACATGTGAACCGAACGATTAAAACCGGAATCCCAAACGATGGACCACCGTCCTTTTATTTATTTATTTTTTAGGTTCTATCCATCATATAAAACATTTTAACATTTTTAATTAAAATTATTTAAATTTAAATTTTAATATTTTTTAGTCGACTGTTGAATTTTAAAAAGTGACTTTTATTTTAATGACAACACCTCCATAGGCATTTTTGCATATCAGTCCTAAAGTTTGTGAAATTTTTGCTCTTGACTTTAATTGTCATATTTACACTTCAGAAATTTGCCGGCATAATCCCTCCTTTAAGTGAGCCTATGAAATGACTAAAATACCTTGAATAAAAAATACCCTTCTAATAATCCTAGTCTCTGTACACGGGACTTTCTTGTAAGAAGAAATATTTTGAATTTTATATGGGACTTTCTTGGGGTTTTTGCATTTTGGACTCTCTAAGTTTGCATATTTGCGTTTTAAACATCGAAGTTTGGATCTTTGCTTTTTAAACCTTGTAACTTTGAATCTATTGCTTTTTGGACCTTACTGTTTCACACTATTAAAAAGCCCAAGTAACATCCATTTATGTGAGGTAAAAAATAATAAAATGCTCTTAAGCTAATATCTTGCTTAGCCCACAAATAAAGACTCATTTAAAATATTTTTAAATTTTTTCTTCATATACTTGTTTATCTAAGTGTATTTAACATATAAACTAAAATTTACCAATTTTGGATATTTGTATATATTTTTTAGAGATTTTTAAATATTCTTTTTAGTATTTTCAACTCACATAAACGGACGTTACTTGGGTTTTTTAACGGTGTGAAATAGTAGGGTCCAAAAATGAATAGATTCAAAATTATAGGGTTTAAAAAGTAAATACGCAAACTTTGAGGTTTAAAATGCAAATACACAAACTTAGAGGGTCCAAAATGCAAAAAAACCCAACTTTCTTTCTTGTAAGAAAGAATATTTTGAACTTTAAATGAGACTTTATTGTAAGAAAGAATATATTGAACTTTTGATGGGACTTTCTTGTTAGAAAGTATTTTGAACTTTAATTCCACTTAAGAGGAGAGACTGCACCTGCAATTTTGAAACTTCAAACCATTCCGAGCGAGTATAAAATTTAAGAATCAACCTGTACAAATTTAACAAACTCGAGGCACCCATTGTAAAAACACCATTACGTCAGTTGCGAAACCACTCATGCTTAAAATTAATGGTGAAAATTGGGGCAGTGACCATACGTTTAAAAATCATATCTAATTTTACTTTTTATACTGAGTTGGGTCCGTCCCACCCTCATATTTTTAAAAAAAGAATTAGGATGAACTTCGGGTTGGTTTTGGATTAGTATCGGCATAACGAGTCGGATTGCAAAAAGCGGATTAAAGTTTAAAAATTTACATATTAATATAAACTCATATTTATGATAAATTTAAAAGTTAAATAATTCAATATTTTACTACTTAGAGAGTAGAACACAATTCTCATAAGTAGAACATAATCTCATAACAAAGCATTAGTAAATTTTTTTTAATAATTTTGTTTACAACTTAACCTTGATAAATATGTGTATCAACCTTAAAAAATATTGATGTAAACTTTGAGTTACAATTAAAAATGTTAAATTGCAAAATCATAATATTCATTCTTGTAAGATGTAAACAACATAGATAATATATTTTATTTCATTGATAAATATGTTAATGAGATAACTTGAACAACATATATGCAATTAAAAAATAAAAATGTAACATTATAAATAAGTTATAAAGTTAAATGTACATCAACATAAATCATATTCATGTTAATAAGTCATAAATTTAAACATATTTATCCAATAAAATAACATTTACATAAGTCATATAATCTATAAAAAATAATTTACACATTGCGGATCGGGGCGGGTTAAAAAGGGTTGAGACATGGTTGACCTGCCCCGCCTGTTGGAGTTAAAACATGAGTTTAAAATCCTGACCAGTCATATCTTCTGACCTTCTATAAAATTGGCATAGGTGGGGTGGTCGACCCTATTTTTACCCCCTATTTAAGATGATTGAACGAGATATGGATGGAAGAGGAAATTAGAGAAAAAAATACTCCTGTTATTGCGACGTGAAGAATTATGTTGGAAATAAGAAAAATGGTATTTACAATTGAAAGAGTAAGTTTGTTTAAATTTGTTATTTGTGGCATCTTTGGATATCACAAAAATTTGGTTTTTCTAAATATACTCGCATTGTTTTCAAAATCTCAAATATCCCCATTATATTTTTATTTAATACTAAAAATGCCCATTCTGTTAAAAATTGTTAGTTAGATTTTTTATAAATGGCCAACATATCCCTATTATAAAATAATAAAAGATAAAATGAAATAGAAAGAAAATAAAAATAGAGCTCTTTAGAGCTCATGAAAAATTAAGACATTAGTAAGTTATGACATTTAATTTTTTAAATTTTATTCTAAATTTGATGAGCATATTAGTAATTTTATATATTAACTAATGATGTTAAATCACCAAATGAGTATTTTTGAAATTAAATGCAAATGTAATGAGTATATTTGGAATTTTGAAAACATTGTTGGTATATTCGAAATTAAAGTCAAATATATGGGTATACTTAGGAAAAATGCCAAAAACTTTTTAATCTCCACAACAATTATATTTTTTAATATTTCTCCGTATCTTTCTATATAGCTACTTTACTTTTTCAATTAGTTTTGCACAACTACTCATATAAATAATAGATTTATTTTAATTTTATTCTTTTTACTCCTTATCATCATTATCCCTATCATATCATATTAATTTTCTTTTAATTCGAATACTTTTATGCTAAAAACTTTTCACTCAACCTTTAAAAAAAAAAACTTTCATTCAAAATTTTTATCTCTTCCGTAAAAACACCCTTAATAAAAATGAAATTTTTTCTAAAAAATAGAAAATATTATCTTGAACAAGCCACACGTGCAATGAGATAAAATTCCAACTTAAATTTTTTTCTTGATTCTGGTGAGTGACAAACACACAGATATCAAATAAATCAGCTGAATCATTGATTGGGCCTGATTATTGTTAGGTGAATGCAGGCAAATAAATGCCTGCTGCCAGGTTCAGATGAGTTCAGGATGTGGGGCCTGAGCATATCAGGCTCTGCCTGAGTATGAACTCAAATAATAATTGGAATGTGAATTTGGGAGGGGGTAGCAATAGTACTTGGTACTTGTGATGGGAACATTTGCATGCATGGTACTGTCGGCAGTGCCTCGTTTCATGATTACTCAGCATGCATGCATGGCCCATATTCGATGTTAAACTTAACAACTACGCAATCTAAGTAATCTTGGAGTAGAGTTCCCAATTACTACTTTTCAGTAAATAATTAATCGATAGAATTGCATAGGGGCAATTAGTTAGGATATATATGATAATTAAGAGAAACACTTCCATGAAATTTATGATTTCACTCATGTTGGAACCAATCACATCGCTTCTTTTAGCAAAAGTCATTTCGATGAAAGTTGCGCCATACTCACTAAAAAGGATTTATGATTAAAATATGAAAATTAATTACATCCATTTAAACCAACGGGAGATTGTGAGAATTTTATATCTCTTTTTGTGTTCCCCTGGACTAAGGTTTTTACGGTTGGTTCCCCTTAGTGTAGTTTTTACGGTTGGTTCCCCTAAGTGTGAGAGTGTTTACAAAAAATGTCCCTCCTGAATGAGGGTTATGAATGAAATTGATTTGTAATATCATATATCACAGTGTCTCTTTCTATGTGTCCCCCTTGTAATGGAGGTTTTTATAGTTGGTTCCTTCGAGTGTGGGAATGTTTACAAAAAATGTTCCTCCTGATAGTATATGTAATACTAATAAAAAATTACATCCATTCAAATGCACTAAAACATTTGTGGGAATGGTTTTCTACTAATAGTTGTATAACATGTTTTGTACAAATGGTTGGTCTTTCAAAATTAATTTTTTTTACAACTAAACATGTAAAATATATTAAAAATTTAAAATAAATAAATTACGGGTTGAGGGTGAGTTTAGCCTTAGTGCACCTAGGTGGATTTAATCTATTTTTTAAAATTTTTGAAAATATTTTTATACAATTGTTAATCTATTGTATAATCTAAGTATATTAGACATGCGTATCAAATTTTACTACTTTTGGAGTATTTAAATATTTATTTTTAATTTTTGAAAATCATAGGCATTTTAGATAATTTTATGTGTTAAATACATTTAGATTAATAGTTGTATAAAAAATTTTCAAAAGAAATTATAAAAAATGGATGAAAGCACTCGAGTGCACTGTATCATCATCCATAAATTATATATAACAATGATCAAAGTATTTAGATATTAGATATTAAAAACCATATAAGAAATGAAATAACCAAGTATTTGGGCTAACATTTATAAGGAATGATTATATTCCCTGAGTATTAAAATGATTTATTTACGAACAATGTTTTAATTGGGTAATATAGATGTTGAACTAACAACTTTAGGTAGATAAATAAAATAAAATTTTTTTATATAGATTTTACCCTCTTATCTTTGACAAGGGTCATGAAAATATTTGATTCGAATGTAGATGTTGATTTTTGATAACATAGGTATTAGGGATGTTAACGGATCAGGTTGAACGGGTTGGAGCCTAATCATAATCCTAACCCATTTAATATATCTCAACTTTAATCCGTTTATTAATCCATTTAAAAAATTTCAACCCTAATTCATTTACAACCCATTTAATAAACGGGTTAACAGGTTGTGTTTGTTACTAATTTTAATGCTAAAAACCTTCAATAAAGTATGTAAAATTAAATAACTCGAAGTTAACATACTTGAATTTAATTTATTTTGGCTTGAAAACATCAGCTCCAATCTCAAGTCATCTCTTTAATGCTAATTCCTATTTCAAAATCAACATATTTTATTTCTATCAAATAATTCAATCAATGCTATAAATATGAAACTCATAAACATATATTTGAGAAGAATCAAGTAAGACTTCCATTAAGAAAGTAAAACTTTCATTATAATAAACTCAAACAATCATATTTCAAAAGTTCAAATATCACATATTGTTACACATTATTGTTTTAAAACACATAACAATAAGTAGAGTTCAAAGTTCAAACAACTTGGATCTAAAAATAAAAAATAAAAAATAATTGTCTTATGCTCTCCAAACTTGATAGTTCTTCATCCGCTTTCTCCATTTTATGCAATATCATTTTAGTCCTGAAAAATATCTAGTAAAATGAAACAGATATTAGAAAACAGTTAAACATATAAAATTAATTTGTAAAAGATTAAAGAAATATATAAACTATCTAAATTTTTATTATTACCTCAATTAATATTCAATAGTTTGAGAAAATCAATACTCGTCTTAAGATTAATAGAAGTTGTTATAGCTGCAAAATTATTGAAAAGTGTCAATGAATATGTGAAGAGAAATAAAATAGTATAATATAAAGTATGAAAATCAGTTTAAAAAGACAGATGTAAATACTTGATTCAGTTGCTTCAATTTCTGTCAAGTTTTCCTCAACTTCTAGAGGCTGCAATGATGCTTTGATCCAATCCTATGTACATACCTTAATCGCCACAAGTCGTGGTGTTAGAGAGCTTCTGAATTGATTAATCACATGTCCACCTATGCTAAAAGCTGATTCCAAAGCAACCGTAGACATTGGAATTGCTAAAATATCTCGTGTTAGATGAGGTAATATTTTGTAGTCCTTATTTTTAGACTACCATGCCAAAATATTAAACCCAAGTGCCTTGCCTGCACTCGCTTCTTCTAGATATTGATCAACTTCTGTTTTTGAGTGTTCACGCTTTGAGAACCAATCACATTGATACCATGTATCATCTTCACCAATATCATCCGAGTTTATGTTAATTTCGTCCATCTCATCATTATTGCCATCCTTAGATACAATCTCACAAAGCTCAGTTTCATAAATGGTATACAACTTATACAATTTTTCCTTCATATTTTGACCAATTTCTAATTTTTTGTCTAATCCATGACTCATTTCATAACACCATTCAACATATCCTAATTTGTATTGTGGATCTAACACAACAACAATGACTAATAAAATATTCATCTTCTTAAAAGTCCCCCAATACTTATCAAATTTATCTTTCACTTTTATAGACATTTGCCTCAAGTTCACATCATGTGACTTTTGAAGAGAGAGCAAGAGCCTTTCGATCTTACAAATTTTCACAAAATAAATATTTGAAGTGCAATACAAAGAACTGGATACACGAGTAGTGATGTGATAAAATTTCTCTAAAAATTTTCAAATTACTCTAGCATTCTCCCAATCTTCATCAGTTGGAGGATTGTCTAATCTAGAAACACTATTTTTATCAGCAAGGCAATCAAATGCTTTTTGATATTTTAAAGCAGATTCCAACATTAAGTATGTAGAGTTTGAACGAGTTGGTATATCCAAACATAGAGAATGTTGACATGTAATTTCTTCATCCTTAGTGTACATTTTGAATTTTTGGAGTCTACTTAGAGAACTTTTCATATATCTAACAGCAAACTGGATTCAAAATATTGAATCTTTAATTTCATCTATATCATCTTTGACAATTAAATTTATAATATGTTTAGCACATCTAACATGTAAATATACCCCACCACATAGAAAAATATATTTTTTAATATTCTTCTCCCAAAATTCTTTACAGCAACATCATTAGAAGAAGCATTATCCACAACGATAGTGTGGATTTTCTTAATGCCCCAACTTTTAAGACCCGACTCAAGAGACTGTGCAATAATATTTTCTGTGTGTGGTGATGGGAGAATACAGAAGTAAATAATCCTCTTTTGTATCTTCCACTTTACATCAATGTAAGGTGCGGTGAGATATAAGAATCCTTGATTTTGGTTGGAAGTTCATAAATCAATAGTAAAGGAAATATGATTAATTGATTGTTGAAAAAAACTTTCTAGTTTCTCCATTTCTGACATATAAATATCCACACAATCTTTAGTAATAGTAGCTTTTGTTACAATGTTAAATCTTGGTTGCAAAGATTTACAAAACTGACGAAAGCCATTCTTTTCAATAAACTTAAAAGGTAATTCATCATCAATAATCATGCGTGTCATTGCCTTCCTAGAGAATTATTGATCAATTTTTTAGTTAAAACATTTTCATCTCCTGATCCTGCATTAGTTGAAAACGTCAATAATTACTGTTTTTTATCTCTATCACCATGGGGATAATTGAGTCATTGATTATCCAAATATCCTTTAAGTGTCGTTGTACCATGACCACCGTTACATTTATATGATTTCTTGCAATAGTTGCATTTGCATGTCCCTAAAAGCTTATCGTTTTCATCTTTATCTTTAGTAAGATGTTCCCACACCACTGAAGTTAACTTCATAACCCTTTTTGCCTTAGATTTAATCATAGATGATGAAGCAACTTGGGATTCAAGTGTGGGTTGATTAATTTTTGTACATTTTTCATTCATATACAATACCTAATTATATACCAGATGCAACAAGACAAAGCATACATTATACAACCATGGCATGATAATGTAATTTACATAAAACAACCATAATTTCTAGTATTCACAATTATTTGACTGTTCACATGTTAACACAGATCGAAACCGATAGATAAGACGAGTTTGCAAAGTAGAATTACCGAAATGAGAAAGAAATTTTAGAATCAAAGAAGAAAATCAGTTGTTGAACCTGAGCAGAGCCACACAGTTGCTAGAATCTAAGGTTGTGTCCATAAGAGAGAGAAACTGAGAGATTGGGGCGTGGTGAGAGTGGATAGAGTTGTGTGGAGGACAGCAGAACGCTCGGCTAGTTTGTGTGGGAGGTGGGGCAGGATGGAGAAGATTGGCTTAGTTGGGATACAAGGCTGTGCGGAGCAGCGGAGGACGGTAGGACGCTCGATTGCTAAGAAGCCATAAGAGAGAGTGGGGGAAGGATTGCGCTGAAGGACCATGTTCAAGTCGCCGTGGGAGGTGGGGCGGGATGGAGAAAATTGGCTCAGTGGGATTTACAGGGGCCAGGGCTGTGCGAAGCAGTAGAGGACAGGGTAGGGCAGCCGAACACTGTGAGAGATAGGAGGTGGGGTGGGATGAAGAAGATTGACTCGCTAGAATTTGCAGGGGCCAGGGCTGTGCGGAGCAGCAGAGGACGGGGCAAGGCAGCCAGACGTCGTAAGAGATAGGAGGTGGGGCGTGATGGAGAAGATTGGCTCACTGGGATTCACAGGGGCTAGGGCTGTGCGGAGTAGCAGAGGATGAGGCATGGCAGCCGGATGTCGTAAGAGACAGGAGGTGGGGTGGGATGGAGAAGATTGGCTCATTGCTCACTGGGATTCATAGGGGCGAGGGCTGTGCAGAGTAGTGGAGGACGGGGCAAGGTAGCCGAACGCCGTAAGAGACAGGAGGTGGGGTGGGATGGAGAAGATTGGCTCACCGCTCACTCGGATTCACAGGGGCTAAGGCTGTGTGGAGCAGTGGAGGACGGGGCAGGGCAGCCGGACGCCGTAAGAGAGAGAGATTGAGAGGGGGCGTGGATTCTTGCGGGCGCAGTGCCAGCCAGCGGGATTAGGTTATTGTTGGCTAGGGCCCACATTACGTGGGCGGGATAAGGGAGCGGGAAGTGCAAGGCTGGGCCAAAAAAATTTCAAATATCAATAGATATATATTATATATAAATGGGTTAGACGGGTTGAACGGGTTAAATAAATGGGTTGGACGGATGGACAGGTTGCGACACCTTAACCCTAATTCGTTTATTTAATTAAATAGTTGAACGGGTTGGCGAATTATAACCTATTTATTCAAAAATCCCAACCCAAACCCATTTATTAACGGGTTGGACGAGCAGGTTGACGGGTTAACCATGACCATTAACACCACTAATAGGTATAGATATGTATGATGGAGACTATGAAATATAAAATATTTTACGTTAGACTATGAAATATTTGATTTGAATGGAACTTGGTTTTCTAGTCAAATAAATAGAATTTTAAATGCAACGCCTGCAACAAATGTCGTGTTATCATCAAGCTAGGCCCAAAAGAGGGGCTAATACTATTGAAATTGTTGATGTTATTGACACCATTAAGTGTTTCCTGATGATTAACAATTTAATATTCAATTGGAAGTACAAAATTATTTGTGCAAACGGTTTTTTTTCACTCCCAATATGTTCTTTTACTGTTTATACCCTTCCACATATTCATCTAAATGGATTTTATTAATATATCAAAAGCTAAATACGTCGAAAAATCTAACAAATTATATTTTTATTTTCAAATCTTAACCGTTTCGTATTCATCCCCAAATGATGTTAAATATATTTGTAAGACAAAAATTTCCAATTAAAATGTCTTTTGGCATTACAAACATATATCCATTTATTTTACATTCTTTAAATTAAAAAAAATTGAAATAAAAAGGAAACCAAATTTTATAAACCAGTACTCCATGCAAACGTTTTCCAGAGGAAGTGTTGATGGAGAATGGAAATGGTTAGTGGTCAGTATCAGAAGACCTGGGCTCCTGTATATGCATGTACGAATGCACCATTCCCAACCAGTCAACTAATCAATCTGAATTCTGAAGCTAGAATTAAAGATATTAAGAGAAATATCTCTTTTAATTATATGACTTTATTAAGCTTAAGCAGCGTTAGCAACAATCACGGGCTCAAGTCACATCTCACATGCATGTGTCCTGCCTGCAGTGCAGTGCATGTCTTTTGGTGGCCCTAGTACACAAAATCTAATCCCCGATTCTTGGCGTCAAAATCTTAAAAAAAAAGTGATGCTCGTGAAATGATATGACAATATATGTATGTATCCCTGCCCACCTGGATTGACACCCGGCATATATACCTAGTGCTTTCCACCACAGACATTCATATCTGGGTCAGGTAATTAATTAATCATGGATCAGGCAATAAATTAATGATAGCTAATGACGATTTTTCAAAATCCTTAATGCCAATGAACAAGTAAAAGATTTTTTAGAAAAGTAAGAAAGTGATAAGATGTAATATAGTAAGAGCAAAGTGAATAAAGTTCAAAATAGACGGGTAATTCTTTGGAAAAATACCAAGAAATGATAAAAAAAAATATGATACTTATAGTTAAGATGTCGTATTGACAAAAAATATGCAGAGAGAGATTGTGTGTGGATAGATAGACCGCATGAATATATACCGGGTCAATTATGTATGAATTACAATCGTTTATTGGAATGATAATCGGGCACTCTTTTTCTATTTTATTCGGACCACAACGGCCAGGTAAAATGAATTTTCAATGAGGCACCCAATTTTTATAATGAAAAGATTTCCCTATTATGTAATCAGGTTATAAAGAAATAGTTTTGTATAACCATTTTTCTTTTTAATTTTTTAATATTTGATGAAAAATTTACTTTATTTATTATATTTAATATTATTTAGTTAGAAAACCCAATTTTATTCATATCGGATATGTGCATAGCTATATTTCTTCAAAAATATGTAAAATATAAAAAATCTTAGATTATGTATGCATTAGAATGTAATAATATTTTATAGAATTATTTATCTACGTATTAATGATATTTTTAGATAGTTCAAATGTTAAAAATATTATTTTAAAGTTAATATTTAATGTTAAACTATTTTATTTCATTCTTTTTACACATTTATAGTTGCGCACGTTCAAAACAATATTAGATAAATGAAAAAATATCAATAATAATATAAATGATGTTAAATATAAATATAATAAATGAAATGAAATTTTCATCAACCATTAAAATATTAAAAATCAAAGAGATTGCATGAAAAAAGTAGTTTCGCATAACCCAACCCCAAACAAATACGTAGAGAAGATGAAAAACGCACCTTAAAAAGTTGTTGAGTCCATTGCTGCATGTGCTTCTGAATGCCTGCTGCAGGCTCATGAAGTCATATTTCCCATCTCCTCGCAGTGGAGGCTGGAGATGCAGCGACAGACGTGCAGTCAACCAATAATACCTCCCTGTCACCTAAAACACGTGCGCACACCCGAAATTATGGGTGGAATATTGTTTCACTTTTTCTCCCCACGCTCGAGTTCTCCGCTTTTCAAGCCCGGCCCCGACAAACCAACATCTTTCACGGAACTTAATCAAAATGTTAATAAATGCATCACTGCAATAAAAAAATTAATCCTGACCTAATTAATTTGTTTAACGAATTAACCACACTTACGTTAATTGCACTGCATTTCGTTTTATACACGGAAACCCATTAAGATATATCATACATAATCCAAGCAATCGTGACCTCCACTTCAGAGTATTGCACTCATGCTTATTGCCAGCTCCCTAGGCAATGAATTATGCAATTAGTAGAGTGGCATGCATGTGATACATTTCAAGTTGTCAACTGTATACATATGAGATCAACTGGCCAACAACCATTAGCCAGAGAGAATACCACTTCCCCCCACACACAAAAAGGCATGCAAACAGGCTACCAATGTCAAGTTCTCACACTACTCACATGATAATATATAGATGGACTTCTAAAATGTTAGGTGTGTATTACCTTCTTAACTCTTAAAGCTAGTCTAAGAGATCAGACTTTCCCTTACACTTTCTTTATTTATCCAGTTTCTTTCACAATCAATGTGCATGACATAACCTCACTATCTCTCCTTCACATATCAAGTTCTTAGGTGGAGTTGTTGCATGTAGGCTCTGAAATTTTACTATTAGGGTTATATGTATTCTTAACGGAGCGTGATCTCTTGCACCTGGGAGCAGGCAGCGTTGCCTACTCTCAAGTGCACACACCTTTTTTTTTTTAATTTTTTAATAAAAATGTTAATATAGGTGTATTTAACATGTGTATAAATTTTTACCATTTTTGGAGTATTTTAGATATTTATTTTTGATTTTTGAAAATCA
>JAXCLR010000050.1:47536644-47558577 GCA_035584095.1 Annona squamosa | reverse complement strand
TCACCTACTTGTGCTGTGAATTGTTGATGCCCCATAGAGCTGGAATCTAGAAGAGAGCAGTGACTCTAGTTGTATTTTATAAAATATATAGTGGAACCCAAGTCACAAAGGGTGTGAGCTTGGAAGAGTGGAGTAGGGAGGATGCCTGAACCACTATAAAATCTTATGTGTTGATTTTTGTTTCTGCTTTCTATACTATTGCTTTCTTTTCGTTTCTTCATAAAGGGGACTAGATCAATTCGGGGTAAAGTTTCTGTTTAAAGTTGTAAATTTTTAATTACCCAATTCACCCTTCCCCTCTTGGGTATTTGCCATTAACTCGGAACCAACAATATGTAAAGAATGCTTGAGCGCATATCTTAAAATAGGTGATGACTACTAGCTGCAAGGTTGTTTAATGTTATGAGGTAATTACTTTATTGGCTTAGTTGAATCATAAAGATTCTTATTGAAGCTTCTGTATTATTGAAATAAATGTAAAATTTTTATTTTGATTGAAGAATTATGTGTTGCATAACTATAGTAGTATGAAAATTAACGATGCTAAAATTTCATGAATTATGTTTTTGAATCAATAAATGTTTTGCATGCTCGCTTACTAAGTTTCATACTCATACTTTCTAAAAATAAATTTTAGGTATATAAGAAAAATAGAATGAGTCAAGCATCAATGCGATGCAAGGATATATATATATATATATATATATATATATATATATATATATCTGTTATATGACTAGATTTTCATGTTTACTTGCAAGGTAGAATGTATCTTAAGAAATGATTTATATTATAATATTAGAGAAGATGAGAACAACATAATACATTTTTTGTACATGCGTGTATAAAAATTATTGTGAATTTTACGTAATTCCATGAATTGATTTCTCCGGGAAGATAATTCTGGTAGCATCTTACGATTTGAGAAACTACAAGTGTATATGAACACTTTTATTCAACATGAGTGCATGAGATCATTAGTCAAATGGAAATAAAGAGAAAATTTCCGATGATATTAGAAATTAAGAGTGTGTTTGGTAATAGATAAAACTTTTGATGAAAATTTTTGAAGCATAAAAGTTATCAAATGATGTGATATTATATGAGTAATGATGAGGAGTAAAGAGAATAAATTTAAATTAAATACGTTAGTTGTATAGAAATGATTGAAAATTAGAATTGTTGTATAGAAAGATGTATAAAAAAATAATTAAAAAAAATTAGTTATGAAGAATGTAAAGTTTTAACTTGACAATTTTTGCAAATTGACAAACACACCCTGACCTTGACTGTGCAAAATGAGGTAGAAAGGGATGTTATTTATTTAGCCTTGTCTTGTCAAACCACAGAATCTTGTTTCATAGATGTACGGTAGTAATCTTTTTTGTTTAGAATTGTCTCACTGTCGGCAATCAAATCATAAACTTTTAACCGCATCTGTTATGATATAAGGTGAATGATGCTCTTACGTCTACAGCTGCGTAGTGAGAGGGGTGATTCGTAATATCAACTGGACCCTTATCTTTGGATTTGAGGGTTGATGACTACAGACGCAAGTGCACTTAATGTTGGGGCATCAACACAATGCTTCGTCAGTAAGCCCGTGTGATTGTTTGCATTACTGGATAACAAAATTATTTTTAAATTAAAGAAATAAATTGTTACACGATAATATTTTTTTTATGAGTATTCACACATCATCTCAATTAATATTATAAGCAGGTTCCTAAGACATTCTTATAATTTCATATACACATCTTATCAATATTTTTATTTTTATCTAACAGTATATCCTAAATATGCTCGACTGACGGACACTCCTACAGAAATTTGAGGAGAAATTAGGCCACCATAATATGCTGCGTACACATCTGTTGACAAGAGGATTTGAACTGGGGAGTCCCACTGCATGTTGCAGTCCCCAGTACCGCTACGGCAACATTGCATGGTAAGATTTAAATTGTAGTGGTTCTTTACACTCAATCATTGTACTAGCTACCAACCGAGCCGTCAGCGCCTGTGTTATAAGAATCCGAGTAAGCGCTGGTCATGGGTTCGAATGAGATTTCGGCCAGAAATGAGAAAAATCATTAGTGGGAGCTTTGGTCTCCCATCCGGTTATTCGTAGGAGCAGTGGTCTCCTGTCCGGTTATTTGTGGGAGCAGTGGTCTCCCGTTTAGTTGTTAGAAGCTGTGTCTTTCTAATTATTTGGTGGAGCAGTGTCTCCAAATTTGTAAGAATGTCTCAGACCTTCAGTGTAATATGTATTGAGATATATGTAAAATATATTCCAATAAAAAAAATCATTGTCCTAGCTAGCACCAAAAGAAGTGATCCGGCCGTACATGAAAGTTTCTTTTTACAGATTAATACTATATTGGTAAGTAATCAATGACAGCCATATAGTTGAAATTTTAACTAGAGTGTGTTTGGTACCTTTGAAAAGTTTACGGTAGAAAAATTTTTAAAAGAAGAGAAATGATGTGATATAATAAAGATAATGAGTAGTAAAAAGTATAAGGTTAGGATATATTGTATGAAAAATTTTGAAGAAATATCAAAAATAGGATGAATATATAGAAAGAAGTTAAAAATGATTAAAATAAGATAGTTATGGAGAGAAAACAATTTTATATAAAATTTTTTTCGTTGGTGGATAACAAATACACCCACTTTGATGATTCAATTAAAAATTTAATTCTCTAATTTTGCTACAATTATTTGTTTTATTATAGTATTAAAAATTATTTTGACAAAAATTTTAGGTAGGCTTAAAAGTTTACAATTGTCAATAAAATATAAAAGTCACAGATGTAATGAAATATTACAATAGTTTAGAGCATCATTTATCCATGCAGAAGGCCAACTAGGCACTGCCCGGTTGGCAGGTGCTTTGGGCAGCAAACCTGCAGTGATACCTTCAAATCTCCTCACCAGTGAGAGGTTATTTTTCTCCCCTAACAATGGGAGTTTGTTATTTTCCTTCAGTTATAGGGGTGTGGCTATGGGAGGTTTTATCTCTCTTGATTATGGGTGTAGCTTTGTCTTCAAGAGAAAAATACAAATGAGTTTAAAGTTATAATATCACATGTCATTGTAGATTAACAAACCCAAAAAAAAAAAAAAATTATCTCGGCAGAAGAATGTTTTAGATGGTGGGTACGTTGAATTAATTACTTTAAAATAAAGGTAACGTTGATTCTATACCTTATCAAATGGAGCAAACACTAATATTTGATTTGTATGACATTTAGTTTATTATTCAAATAAATAATTCTGAATGTGATTAGGTATTTGATTTTGATTTAATCATTAAAGTGGGCGAGAATGAGGCAGTATCGATATCGTAGAAGTATTTTCCAATACCATATAGATGTGTATTTCGAATTCGCTTCAATGGAACCTAGATACATAAAAATGGTTTCACGCAACCTCCACCATTTGTAACATATTGATAATTGATAGAAAATTTAATCCATCCATTTTATTTAACATTATTTTTAAAATTAAGATACTAAGTTTCATTGAAACCAAATATTTGCATAGGGCATATTAACATAAAAATGCTTAGATTCATTTGCATATATTAGAATATAACAATACTTTATGCAATCATTTATCCACATAAGAATTATATTTTAAGTAGTTTAGATGTTGTGAAAATGTAACTTTAAAATTGATATTTAGTAAAAAATTATTTTATTATGTTGATTTTATAAATTCATAGATAAGATTTATATACAATGATATTAAACAAATGAAATAGTCTAATAATATAACTAATGTTAAATATAATGAATGATGCAGATTTTTCATTAATCATCATAGATGTAAAAATGGATGAGAATATATAGAAGAGAGGTAAGTAGAGCCCTTTTATCACATCAAAAATCATATTATTTTAAAATTTTATATTATAACATCTAACTCTAAAATTACAAAAGGTTTACTTCATAAAGATCGAAAACGAGATTTATTTTGCAAAATATCAAAATACATGTGTTGAAATGCAATTATTTAAATTATAAGGTTTATTTTTATAAGAAAGATAATTTAATATTGTTTGGTGATTTCATGCTTAATTCATCTTATAATTCATATTTTACATTTTTATCAGCAATACATCAACAAAGGAAGAGACCCACGATCGGAAGATGGAAAGCTCTCCCACTGGGGATCAAACCTAAACAAGGCTAGGACTTCATCCACCACGTCGTGTCTCAATACTTATGATTCAATACTTAGGCTTTCATGCTTACCCTTTGTTTTTAATTTTAAAATATTTTTTAAAAGTCTAAATTATTTGTCATATTTATCCATGTATGTTTATCTATGTTTTAAAAAGCCAGATGCGTTGCAAACTTTTATGTACTATATTATACTATATAATTTTCTCAAAAGTTTTAGTGGTTAGATATTCACTCTCGAGATATTATTTGTTATAAGATATTAACTTTCAGTAAAAATTGTTTCTGATAGCATATAAAACAAGATGTTTTAAAATGATTTAGATTTTAAAAATTATATATCAAATTTAAAAAATCGAAAATTTCTATATTTACATAAGTACTGAATCATTCCTTATTTTATAAAAAGTTATTATGGAATGGGTTCTATGAATTTAAATTTATAGCATCTCTCTTTTTAAGAGCCGATGATTATCTGAAATCCATTTCATTCATTACATTTAATACTATTCATTAAATTAAGAAACAAAGTTTCTTCCCAATAAAAGACGTGCATGACCTCACAAATAATAAAAAAGCAAAATGTACATTAGTACATAGCAAAGTTAGGATAGTGATCACTTACCATAGGTCCAAAATGGGGAAATTTCCCACGTCCTCAAACACTCAGTTTTTGCATTTTTTTTTCTTTTTATTTTTTGAAATTAAAAATTTAGATGTATTATCTATAAACCAAGATTTGCCCTTTTTGAATATATGTAAATATTTTTTAATTTTAAACAATTGTAGTCATTTTAACTTTTAAGATGACTATAATAACCCTATATTGAAAATTCTAAAAAAATATTTACACACATCCAAAAATGATAAATCTTGGTATATGGATACTGCACATATAGATTCACAATTAAAAAAAAAAAAAACTAAAAAAATCAAAAAATAAGTTTATGAGGGCATCTTCACAAAATTATTTAATCTACATACCAGATTTAGAGCTATTAATTCAACATCAAAACCATTCCAAACATTCTTTTATATATATAAACGAATGATTTGATGAATTATTAGATAATCTAATACATCTATTAATAAATGGAACTAACTATCTAAGTATTTTATAATTTATATATGGTACTGATTAAAATGATTGTTGGTACACGATAAATCAAATGATAGTAAACAATGTGACCCGTTGTATGGTCACATTGTATTTTATTTTCATCATGAAGGTGGGCAAGGTTCCACGGTTGCATAAGATAGGGATCCTTTAATAAAAGCTCCCTTGCAAACGTTTATGATGTTAGATGCAAAATGTCAAACCTCATGGGTGCCTGCCAAAAAAGCCGATAAATTAGTTGACGCCATTTAACGGTACATGATCATATGTGGGGCTTTGCTTCAACTAAACCCTTGTTACATATAGTCTTCTTTATTTTTAATATTTTGATAGTTAATAGAAAATCTACTTTATTTATTATATTTAGTAATGTCTATGTTATCATAATTTTTTTTTCATTTATCTAATATCACTATGCACGGGCTTCATTTCATACACAAATGTGCAAAATTAACTACAAATGCGCAAAATTAACTACATAAAATAGTTTAGTGCTAAATATCAATTTTAAAGTCCTATTTTCAACATGTAAACTATCAAAAATATCATTATTATGTAAATGAATGATTCAATAAAGTATTATTAGATTTATAAAGTATTATTTTCTTTATTTAATTGTTTATGTAAGTGTATTTAACATATAAAATAAGTTTTATCATTTTTAGATATGTTTATATATATTTTTTGAGATTTTAAATATCTATGTGTATATATGTATTTAAAATATCTTTATCTTTAAAAATCTAAAAAAACTATATACACATATACAAAAATTGTAAAATTTAATTTATATGTTAAATATACTTAGATAAACAAGTATATGAAGAAAAAAATTGTTGCAAATGGAGTTTTTGAGGTAGGCTAAACAGACTATTTGCTTATCCTAGACTAACATGATCATTTCTCATATATATACATATATGAATATATCTATTTTTAAGCTGATGAAAAGCTATGCATATGTAACCGAATTATATTTTACATCAATGATCAACGTATTAGAAATACATAAGCCGGCAACGTAAAGCGAAGCCATATGATGTAAGGCAGTGGGCATGAGAAAAAAAAAGACAAAATTAGTTTTATAAGATCTTAGAAAAACTTGATTTGCGTGTTTTTTAATTTTTCATGACATAGATTATTCCAAGTGCATTTAATTTGTTTACCAAAAATTATAATTTTTAGAGATTTGTATATATTCTCAATAGAATTTTAAAAACAACTGCTTTTCTAGGTATTAAATTCATTTTTAACCTCAAAACAGTTGTTTTTTGAAATTTAATTATAAATAGATATTTCTTAAAAAATTATACAATTTCATCTATCAATTTTCGATGAAATTCGAGATATGAATAAAATACACTTAATATTCCATATCTCAAGGAAAATAAAAATAAAAACATATAAATCAGGCCGGCCATGTAAAAGCTCCTATGAGGCTAGCCTATCAAGATCACTGCTTAGAAAAGAGTAGGAGTTAATTATAAAAGTGCAAACTTTGTAATTGTGAATATTCCAAAATCTCAAGGGTAAGTATGCAAAAAAGTCATATATTCGGATCAAAAGCCGCGTGTGCAAATTCTAGATAATAGACTATACAAGAAATGCATGCCTTCCATCTGCCAGCTACCCTAGGAAATTAAAAAAATGTCTCCTCTTCAATTATTTTATTTTACCTATTTCTGTTCCATCTCTCTCAAAATGGTTGGTAGACTTAAATGCATGCCGCGATTCCCGGCCTCAGGGATTTGGTCAGAGAATTAAGTCACACATTGATTTTTTTTTTCTTATAAAAATTTTACTATTATCCTTATATTATTATTGTTATTGTTGTTCTCATTATTAGTATATTAGTTAGATAGATATTATAATAGCTTTTTTACATTCTTTCATCCTGCCATGCATTCTGCGATATTCAATGGTGTTGACTGTTGTGGATTGTGTGGGGGATATATATCGATATTTATGGAGTAAATGCCGGAGAAATAAGTTAGGAAAACAGCTAGCTACTGCTGTTTTTAGGTGGATTGGACGACTCTCCTCCATTTCCATCCAGCTCGGCCAGTGCCACCGTTTGCTTCTTTGTCATTTTTGGGTACCAACCGGTATCGAGCCTGTCCTACCTTCTGCTGCCAAATCCGAAAATGTCATGTCCGTTTGGTAGAGAAGAAAAAGAGTTGGAAAAATTTTCATCCTTCTACACTTTTTTTTAAAATAGAAAATTTGACCTGATTCTATTTTTTAATTTCGTACTTATTTTATCCATTATTATCTATATTTTCAATTGTTCTTTCGCATTTTTATCCAAGTTTTTGATCTATTTTGTTTTATTTATCAATAGTCGATCAATTTTGTTTTATTTATTAACTTACTCCTATCTAGGACCCTTTTACACTCCAAGAAAATTTCTAGGAAGCAACTGTGTACTTGTTGGATATATTTGACAAGTGCTAAAATTTTTGGATGTAAAGCTTTTGACGTAAGAGTTGTTTAAAGTGAAAGAAAATAATGTAATATGATAGATAATAATGAGCAGTTAAAAAAATAAAGTTGAAATAGATAGATTAATATATGGGTAGTTGGGTAGTTAGGTAGAAATAATTGAAAAGTAGGATGTTTGTATAGAAAAATGTGAAAAATAATTAAAAATATAATTTATACAAATACACCCTTCATAAAATAGGATGTGGATTATAATAGTTCCTAATACTTTTGTGAGATACTGTCACGGTGGTATAATTCACAAACTGTCTTGATTTGCCTTCGGTAAAATATAAATTTGGTGGCAAATAATAAAAATATAACCAACTTTAAAAACTTTTGCAGGCAATGCTTGATTGCTTGTTGAACTATTTTGTAAGTGCATAGATCTTATCATCATTATAAAATAAGTTCATTCCCTCGAGAGTTTAAGCAATAACCCATTAAATGAGATTGTAAATTTTATTGTCATTAAGATGTTTTGTCATAGTAGTAGATGTAGTATTAATATATGAGTGTGGTAAGTGTTTGTAAAATTTAAAAGTTTCATTATAGAATTTTTATGCTTAAAATAATTGCAAGCGCCATATCAACATTATTCACTTTTTTCATTCTAATCTAATATTTGAAGAAAGTGGGTTCCCCACTTTTCTATTTTTTGTATACACATTTTTTCACTTTAATTTGACATTTAAGCACTTAACTATCCTACTTTTCTCTCACAATTAGTCTATTTATTCATACTTTATCTATACCATATTTCATTTCCATCTTATGATTCTCACTTTTACCAATTCCCGAACACGTGCATGAATTTCCATCTCTTTGAAAGCAATTCTATGGATATATATATATGGGAAAAATCTTCATTGCAATCAATTGTAAAGTACAATTGCCTGATGTTTTGATTTTTTTTTTCAACATCTTTTCATTTTTTAAGATACAAGACATGCATTATGTTGTCTTTTAATGACATTTGTATAATATAAAAAATTATTTCAATTAAATTGTTTATAATCCACAATAAGTGTAAATGCATAAGTTTTTTTTTTTTGAAATTTGTAAATGCATAAGGTTATTTATAATTATATTTTAAAGATTATTCATTATAGATTACGAGAGGGCTGTAACAAATGTGATGACCATTAGTGAAGATATTAATATTTTTTTTAGATAAAATAGGTTTACATTAAAGCTCAGCTTTGAGTCTTTACCTATTTTACTTTAGTAATAGATAAAGTTACTAGATATCTATAAGAAAAAGTCCTTTGATGTATATTATTTGCAGATGATATTGTTCTAATAGATGAAACTAAAGAAAGATTAAATTTAAAATTGAATAGGTCAGTAGATGCCTTAGAATGAAATGGTTTTAGAATTAGTTGCATAAAAACTAATATGAAATGCGATTTTAATAATAGTGAGAACTTGAATGAGAAACCAATTAAGATTTCAGATCAAGTAAAGAACTAATCACTCTCAATATTTAGGATCAATAGTTTAAGAGAACGGAGAAATTAAAAAAGATATAATGCATATAATTTAAATAAGATAGAAGAAATGATGAAGTGCGTCAAGAATTTTATTTGATCGTTGAGTCCCAATTAAATTAAAAGAAAAATTTTATAAGACTACAATTAGACCTGCTATACTTTATGGGGCAGAATATTAGATAGTTAAAGAAAAACATATGCATATAATAAACTTATTGAAAATGAGAATGTTAAGGTGGATAAGTGTTAAAATAAGAAAAAATAAAATTAGGAATGAAATAATTCGAGATAATATAAAAGTGAGACCAATAGGTGATAAAATTAGGAAAAATAGATTAAGATGGTTTGGTCATGTTAAACGGAGGTTTGAAATAGCACCAATTAGGGGGAAGAAGTATATTCAAGTAGAATATGGTGGGAGAATGAGAGGAAGGCTCGAAAAAATAGATGAGAATAATTAAACAAGATTTGAAAATTTTATAAATTACTGAAAATTTAGTCTCTAATCGTCAAGAATGACGCAACATAATCCATATAGTCAACACCACCTAGGTGGGAAATGACTTATGATGATGATGATTCATTTTAAAAGTTTTCAATTTATTTGATTTTTTTACTTATCGGACAAATAAAATAAATAATTTTCAACATAATACATGAATTGGATGTTGAAGGAAATCAAAAAATCAAGTGATTATGTTTTACAACCAATTGCATTGAAGGTTATCCCTATATATACTGCATGGCAAACGTATATTGTGCCTCTCAAGTGTGAGAACCTAGTATTTTGTAGTTGGAGGGTGAACTTGTAAATTAATAACTAAGTAGTAATAATGTTGTTTTTTATACATTGAGTCTCATAGATGTGACACATATGAGCATGTGTGATGTATTTGTGTGATGCATTAATGTGGTTGTTTTGATTGCTATGTATTAAGTTTTGGAATATGGCACATGTCAACATGTGGGATGCATATTTTGTGATGAATGCATGTGATTGGTTTGATTGTATTGATTGAGTTTTATGAGTTGACTAATTAAGTATTCGATTTGGGGAGTATGAGTAATGCACTAGTTGGATGCTATATTTTTGGCGTTGTAGAGTAGGTATTTGGGTTTGACTTGGAGGAAATTTTAGTGGATGAATTGAATTGAATAGAATTGTTAATTACTAGCAAATGGTGTATGAATTGATAAAGACATGGGCCGGCTTATATGAAAGTGACATGAATACAATTGAGGTGTTTTGTAATATACAAGTTGAGTATGAGGGTTAAAAGTAAGTAAAAAATCAATTAAATGGTCATGTACCTAAACATATAATAACATGACCCACATTATTAGAAACATGACTTGTGTTTTTGTTTTGAGGGGCTCGTTTCATAAAACATGGTCCATATTGCGAGTGATGATGCATTTGTGGTAGAGAATAATACAAACCTATGTTATTAAAAACATAGCTTGTGTTGTTGTTGCAAGCCTGCTTAAGTGGGGTGCAAGCTAAATTATCAAGTTTTTCTTTTTCCTTTTTTCTCCATTTCTTCTTCCTTACTACCCACATATTAAACCCATCTCAAATCTTTATAAAAGCCCTCCAAATCATTCTCCAAATTGTCAATCCATATCAAGGACCTTGGGTTTCAAGATTTAAGAGGAAAAATCTATACCTAGATAAGTAGATGTTTTCTATTCGTAAATAAATGGTTGAATTTGGTTCAAGATGGATTGTAGAACTTGTTATAAGATTTTAGGGTAATGGGATAGGGCTTTGATGGGGCATTTGGGGATTTGGAGTTGGGTTTAAATTTTTCATGGTTATTAGTATATTTGATGCTTTTTTCGGCTTGTTTAACATGGTTTATGTTGGAATGATTATTAATGCACTGGCACTATAAAGGCATGTGATGGAAGTGAGTGTGTTATTTGGGTTGCATAGGATTATTCATGACTCTGTGTTAACAAGAGGACATAGTTCTTTGACATGTGGATAGGGTTACTTATGACCTTTGATTGATATGAGGATATAGTTGTACATGAACAGGAATACTTCTATGAAACTGGGTTTCGTAGAAGTGATTTCATGAAACTCATTTTATTTTTGAAATGTTAATCCTTAATGGAAAATCAAGCCTATTTATTGTATTTAACACAATTTGTTTAGTTAGGAGACCAAGTTTCATTTAAATCCAATTTATGGATAGACCACATTTGCTAAAAAATAAGTGCATTTATGTGTAAATTATGAAAAATGCTCAGATCCATGCACACATGTATTAGAATTAATAATACTTTATATGATCATTTATTTATATATTATTGATATTTCAGATAGTTTAAATGTTGAAAAAACTACTTCGAAGTTGATATTTTATATTAAGCCATTTTATTATTTAAATTTTACACATTTATAGATGACACCCATATACAGTGAAATTTAAAAAATAAAAAGTTTTCAAAATACTATAAATGATACTAAATACAATGGATGAAGTAGATTTTTTTTTATCAATTATCAAAATTTTAAAAATGGAGGGAGTTTCATGGAAGAGTAGTGGGTACATGAATCTTAAAGTATATACGGTTTAAGATAAGGGTGCAACTTGGGTAGGGTACCCACCGACCCGATCCTAAATTGGGTAGGTAGGGTAGAAATTATTACCTAACCTCCTAAATAAGGGAAGAGTAAGGTATACATGCCGAATACCATAATATGTAAATAACTATAAATATGCGTATGTAAATAAATACGTAATAGTTTGTATCCCTCATTCACCAATAAATTATTATTGGTTTGATTTTCTTATTTATTTTTTTATAAATTGTATAAGGTTTATATTTGTAATGATGGATGATCATAACATGAACGTGGATGATGATATTAGTATAGATAATGATGCTACAAAGAATATGGAAATAGATAAAAACAACAAAAAAATAAAATTAATTATAAATTGTAAATTTTAAAATGTAAATGACTATTATTTTATATTATTTAAAATAACACAAAAAATATTTCTTCTTACTTCATCATTAGTTATTATAAGAACTGATTTAGAACCGGAACTAGAATCGACCGTATGGGTAATGGGTAGGGTATGATATAGTAGGAACCATCCCTATGAGTGGGTATGATAAGCTTTTTGAAAATAGAGTACGGGTAGGGTAGACTATTACTTGAACTGAACCGACCCGAGTTGCATACTTAGTTTAGGGTGCATTCGTGTAGGTCTTATATGCACATTCAAGCTTTGATTTGATTTTTTTACTTTTCACTAATTGTTACTTACTTATTGAGTTTGTCGGGACTTACGTATTTTGCAATTAGCCTAGATGATGGAGTGCCAGATGGGACCAGGGGAAAGCCCAACTGTAGTGTTAATTTTCAATAAACTTTAGGTTTTCTTTTTGATAACTCATTTACGTGAATTTTTTTTTTTGAAAAATAATAGATGCAAATGCCTATTTTCTCATTGTAGATGTTGCCGAATTTGTATAAAGTTGTGAGGCATCTGATGGTTGGCCATTCGTGAATGCTGAGCCAACAGGCTGCTACATCAAGCATGTGTGTCCAAACAAAGGGATGCATGTGCGGGTTCATGGAGTGTGAATGTACGTGCTAACAAGATGTATATGTCCTTTAACGATGTATTGGATTGGACGGACAGATGATCAAAGTTGAGTAGTACAAAATTATAGCTAGTGAGTTAGGTTGGGGATTCGCATGGGATACAGAGGGAACATAAAAACATGGGAAGTGAAAGAAAGCGGAGATATCATAAAAGAATGTAAAATAAGTCTTCCATCGAATTATAAAAAAGACAACATTTTGAACTTAACGTTTTTATGCAAAAGACCTGATTTAGCAACATAAATAATTGTTATCATTAAAACCTAGCTCTTAATGACTGTAATATAATTTATGTTGCAAAAAGTAATTTAGTGACCAAACTTCTCACTAAAAATTATATTTTTAACAATTCAAAAAAATGTCATTAGAAATTTTTTAATTGACTCACAGTGATTTAGTACTGCGTTGGAGGAGAGCTAGTCCTCGACAGGTCCTCTCGGCCGATTGATGCCACGTCTGTGGATAAATGAGCTGAATTGAGGATCCGTTTGAGGAAAAGGTATAAAATAAAACAAAAAAATAAGAGCGAAATTTTTTTTAAAAAGTTTGAAAAAGTAAGATAATAATAAAATATTACAAGCACAAATTAAGATTAAAGGGAATGCATACAAAATACATAGTATAGCTGTAAGGAAAAATATAAAAAATAATCGAAGCGTGAAGATAATAATAGAAAAGTAAGGTACGGTAATTAAGTACCAAAGGTGTCGCTCATATAAAAAATATACAGTAAATATTGAATTTTTATTTAAATTATTTTTTACATCATATGAATGAGAAAAGAAATCTCGGTCAGCACATGAAAATGAAATGCATGTGTATTTGTCTATCACCCCATGTGGCAAGTTGGGAGAAAAATCCTTTTCCTAGCTAGAATGTGAAAAGATATATCATGCGTGTGCATGAATGCAATTTTTTTTTCAAACTAGACCCGCCAAGAAATGTGCGTTCCAGCTTAATTACTATTATTATTATTTTTATATTCCAGTTTAGTTCTGTCTCAGTCAACAGTTACGTCAGAATTTACGTGCAGCCAAATCACAAACATTCAAATTAAGGGTGTGTTTATTTAGTATAAAAAAGTGTCAATTAAAACTTTTCAATCTAAAACTTTTCACTCTTCATAATTACTTTATTTTTTAATTATTTTTTTACATTTTTCTACACAAAATTATCATACTTTTCAATCATTTCTACACAACTACCCATACAACTAACCCATCTATTTTAACTTTATTCTCTTTACTCTTTATTATTACTCCTATTATATCATATCACTTTTTATTGATTTGATAACTTCTACTCCAAAAAGTTTTACCTCCAACCAAACACACCCTAAGGAGATTCTTGTTCTACGTTCAGTTGAAACCAGTTCAAGTGTGCTCTGTTTTCGCCATTTTATGAAAGCCGTTCTGTTTGTAGTATTTGAAGTATTATTTTCAATTAAGAATATGTTAATTTGATTATAAAATGGACATAGATAGGCTACAAAATAATTATAATTTTAGAGTAAATAAAAATCCGTTAAAATCCTTATCTTATGGGTGGCCTTCACATTCCTGATTAAAATAATTTTAAGTGTTACTATTAAATAAATAATAAGGGCATGTTTGACAAAAGCTAAAACTTTTCACTCGTTATGACTATATTATTTTTAATTATTTATTTACATTTTCCTATACAATTTCACCATTTTTCAATCATTTTTACATATATGGTACAATTAATCTATCTATTTTAACTTTATTTTATTTACTTTTTATCGTAATTTTTGTCATATCACATTATTTTATACAATTTCAATGGTTTTTACGTTTAAAAATGTTCGTATAAAAGTTTTATCACTTTCTAAATACACAATAATAAAATAAATCGAGTTGTTGCTATAAAAATCATGCTAACGAGGCTATTGTTTTTCACCCTCAAAAGAAAAATAAACATTTTGCATTTTTCAGTCACGAGGCTAATTAATTTTATTGTAAAAGGATGCTAATTAATCTCTTTAGTGAGTATTGTAAGAAAAGCTTAACTTAATTAATATTATTGCAAAAGGATGCAAATTAATCACTTTAATGAGTATTGTAGGAAAAGCTTAACTTTTAGTGATCATAATATTTTTGTTGGTAAAGATAATATTTTAGAGATAATAGTAAAGCAACCCTTTTTCACAACATAACTCGTAATGCCCTGTTATAAAAAAAAAATCGTCATGCCCATATTTTAAATCATTATTGCATTTTTATATAAAAAGTCAAATTGTTTTGTCTTTACTTATTTTATTTTAACGGTTTCCTTTAACACATCTCGTCACATTGTTTTTTCTGGCTCTTTTAAATTCTTTTCTTTACCATTTTCCCCCCTCTTATTACGAAATGGAGGGTGACAATGTAAAGAAATTGCTGGTAAATTTTTTTAAGGTTTATTTATACAGACTAATAAAAATCAAATAACCCAAAAAAATAATAATACAAAAAAAAATCTTTATAACAATGTATACTTATAACTTCCCAAATTTCCCTTTTCTTGGAGTGACATTTCACTTCTAGAAGCGATACAACATTTTTTAATAAAAAAACTATGGAAGGTTTCTGGATACTTCATCTTAATGTCTGGAATAACAATTAAAATAATAATAATAATAATAATACCAATCGAGCAGATTTAAGGCCATGGCTGCGTGCTATGTGAAGCTCCAGTCCAGCGATGGGACTTTGGCCAAAATTTTATTTGCGGCTTTGGTTTCCATTAAAAATTGATGAAATAGTTGGTTTCTTTTAACAAATAGATGAGAATTTGTCATTTTTTTTTTTTTTTTTTTTTTTTTACGTAGACCGGAGCTTATGGTCTCCTGGTTGAATGTGCTTGAGATGTAATATTGAATGTCGCCATATACAATACTAATAATGACGATGATGAAAAATAAAGTAATTAGAGTAGCTAGATAGATAAAGTACTTAATATCTAATGATGGAATAAAAGACTAAGAGTAAGTCAGTAATAAGAGACAGGGGGACACAAGAACGTGCTGTGCGGTCCACCTGCGATATGCCAATGATCCTTCGGAACTAGTACGTTTTACAAAATGTTGCCAATCTACTACACACATGTGAAAGAATAATGAACATTGTTAATTGGCTAGATATAGGTAACTATGTATATAATCTATACAAGTGCCGATTCATTAGAACCCATCCTATGGATGGAACTTTTCAATTTAGGCCCCTTGGTGATGGATTGTTATCGCATGCCCCGGGAGCATGCAAACCGGGCACATATACCCATCGTTTTAATTTTTTTTAAATTTTTTTATAAAACTGTTAATATAAGTATATTTAACATTTGCATAAATTTTTACCATTTTTAGAGTATAAATTACCTAAAATGACATTGATTTTTAAAAATAAAAAATAAATATCTAAAATACTCTAAAAACAGTAAAAATTTATGCACATATTCAATACATATAGATTAAAAATATTGTAAAAGCATTTTGAAAAAAATAAAAAAATAAGCGTATGCGCCTGGGCGGATGTGATAACGATCCCTTGGTGACTGAATAAAAATTTCACTATTTCATTTAGAATAATTAAATTAAGAAGTCTATTTTCACCTAAACTAAACAATGACATTCGGGCGTGATTTATTATTATTTTATATTAAACAGAGACATTCATGCGTGAGTTATTATTTTTATTTTGGTTAATATTAGTGTGATAAATTGATTTGATTATTATAAAAAATTCTGAACTTTTAAATAAGAATTTGTATATTGAAAAATGTTCTTATGTAGGTGAAGAATTCCTTGAATTATCACAATATTTTAATTAATGCTTGGGTGAATAAATCTAAGAATTCTGATGTAATTAGCAAGATAAGCCCGGACCAAGAGAAGTTCAACAGTGATACTGTTTGAAGATATATACCAGGAAATATTAAGTACATTGTATCTGCACCATAGTTATTGTATAGTCCACTGCAAACGGTGTCCAATTAATCATGAAATTAATATCTAACTAATTGATTATATTTAGAATGATTTATTTTAATATTATGTAAATTTTCACCCAAATCATACTTGTATGGGTTCCATAATGCAAAATTATCATGATGAAATATAGTTTGATATAAATATTATTTCTAAAGTTATATTTTTAAAATATAGACTGTGTAAACGTAATTTTATATGGATAAATAATTGGCAAAAACACTAATCTATTGTAATACTCATTTTACATTGAAGTGCACCACAATTACCATGTTAATATATTTTGGTTTGAAAATGATCAAAATACTATTATGTTTAAAAATCCAAAAAATATATACGTATCTTCAAAAATAATAAAACTAAGATTATATATTAAATACAACTATATTAATGAGCACATCAGAAAAATAAAAATACAAATAAGTTGGGGTTTTAGGTTGGGTTAATAAATCCACTAACAAGATCATAACAATATATATTTGTCGGGTCTCTATTTTTGATCATTTTATTTAAATCCAAACATGCTTCTTACTCAAAATATTTATTTACTCTTAACAAAAAAATTTGACTTGACCGAAAATTTTGACAATCTATGACATCAAACAATATAATTGTATATATGGATATGCATCTGAAGGGGCCAAAAAGTGCGGAGAAAGAAAGTGAATAATCCACTCCACATGAATTTTGGTCACAGAATGGCGGAAAGTTAAATGGTGGGTTCGGCTAAGTGGTATTGATTGGACATTTGGACGTCAGTCCTCACAAAACCGCTTTCTTGCACTCACATTTCACCCTCACACCACAAAACCACGCGCTAGCTTAGCTACCATGCACTACTATACAGCATCTAGTGGCGAGCTTCTGGGTCCTACAACTCATGTGTCAGTCGCCAGTGACATTTTGTACCATCAAACCTCTATTAATACTAACCCGACCTCCCTCTCATTCCCATCACACGCCTCCCCCATCCCTCCCCCCATCTGCAACCCTCCCTTCTTCCTTCCAGTGTAACCGTCTTCCCCTTTCCTTCATTATTGTTTCTTCTATAGCTAGCTGCTGCCTGGATTCGCTTTCTTAATAATACTCATCATTTATTCGTACTAAATACTAGCTCCTTAATTGCTCTTGTGCAGGAAAATGGCCCTTCCAACGAACATTTTCTTGGTTGCTTCCCTGCTCTCATTCTTGAAAATTGCATATGGTTATGGTTATGGTGGGGGTTGGATCAATGCCCATGCCACCTTCTATGGAGGTGGTGATGCATCTGGAACAATGGGTATGTTATATACCATGAGCTCGCATTTTAATTAATTTAATTGCCTTCTCGACCAGGCTATATGTTATAATTGGATGATACTGCAGGTGGAGCTTGTGGGTATGGAAACCTGTACAGCCAGGGCTACGGGACTAACACAGCAGCGCTCAGCACAGCCCTCTTCAACAACGGCCTCAGCTGTGGGGCTTGCTTTGAGCTGAGGTGCGTGAACGACCCGAAGTGGTGCCTGCCGGGCACCATCGTCGTCACTGCCACCAATTTCTGCCCGCCGGGAGGATGGTGCGACCCACCCAACCACCATTTTGACCTCTCCCAGCCCATCTTCCAGCACATTGCCCAGTACAGGGCCGGGATTGTACCTGTTGCTTACCGGAGGTATCGTTGCTGATGTTCTGTTGCTGCTGCTCACGCTAAAGTAAAGTTATATATAAAATTTATGCAGAAAATAGTTGAATAATATGGGATTTGGGATGTGGGTTTTTGTAGGGTACCGTGCAGGAGGAGGGGAGGGATAAGGTTCACCATCAATGGGCATTCCTACTTCAACTTGGTGCTGATAACCAACGTGGGGGGTGCTGGGGACGTGCATGCGGTGTACATCAAGGGATCGAGGACCGCATGGCAAGCCATGTCCAGGAACTGGGGCCAGAACTGGCAGAGCAATTCATACCTGAACGGCCAAGCACTGTCTTTCAAGGTCACTACCAGCGACGGCCGGACCGTGGTTTCCTACAATGTCGCCCCTCACAGCTGGTCCTTTGGTCAGACCTTCGCTGGCCGCCAATTCTACTGAAATTTCCTAGCTAGTTCGAAATTAAAAGCAGAGAGAAAAAGGCTGTTATTATTTTAAAAGCCTCTAAATCTAATTAATTAATTTGGGTTGGGCTTTTCTTTTCGAAATCCTGGTCCCTTCTATGAAGAAAAGGGCATTAATTATTAATTAATGAGAGGGAGTGAGAGAGGATAAATGTACGCAAAGCAGTAATGCTTTTTTTGCTGGCAGAGGTGGATTTTTACCACCCGCCAGTGGTAGTACTAGTATTTGAATTTCTTTTTTTTTTTTTCCTTTGGGCTGAAAGCGTAATTTTGCTGTCAGCTCACTGTTTGTCGCATTCGTATGTGGACTTAATATATCCGTTGATGTTTTGTTATGTGGGAGTATTTCTAGAAATGGAAGGAAGTTTGTCTCTTTTAGCTTGATATTTCTGCACCGAATTTCCTGACTTTGAAGGACACGATGCTTGCATGCGGTTAGAGTGAAGTGGGCTTGGTTAATTTGTTGGCTCCTTTTTAATCTTTTACCAGCACCAAAGGCCGTCCATCCATGGTAATTAATCAATTTGCAGAATTGATGAAAGACCATGGCAATATAGACACATGTAGACCCAAGTCACCAACGCATGCATGGTTAAGGGCAACCTGATATATCTTGTTCTTTTTAATGTCAAAAGCGCCTGGAATGTCATCCACAAAGCCGAAGTGGCTACGCGTGAGAGGTTTTGTATTCAACTATTGAACAGATGTAATGACTTGGTTATTCTTGGCTAGTCATCCAAAGTGAGTGACTAGATAGAATTTTTTTTTAAAAAAGTGCATAAAATGTACTCAACAAAGCTTAAATTTTCATTTTAAGAAGTCGGCAAAAATAGATCTAAATTTAAAACAGTTGTCTCCTATAAGTTCATAACAACGTTAGCTTTATCATTTAAAAGTTTTCCACTTTAAAGATAAACAAAGTGGCAAAAAAGTCATGTGTAGGAAAAGCGTTTTGTACAAAAAAGTAATTAGATGTCCATTTAGGAGGGGGTGAAAACGGGTAGGAGCAAATTTGTTTGAAAATTTCTTGAAAAGAACGATAAATGTGATATATCAGCGTAATAATTAGGAGTAAAAATAATTTAAAAAATAGATAAGGTTGCTATACAAAAAATGTGAAAATGATTTAAATATAGAAATAACGATAATAATAAGTTAGTTGAGTAGTTGAAACATCAAATTATATTAAAAAGTGTATAGAAAGTAATGAAAATTTTTTAAGAGCCTGGATCGAATGCACACTTGTGCAAGCCGCTTCGCACGGTTACATGACTCCTTTTTTTATTTGTTGAAAATTTTTACATCTTTATGTGGGCCTAAACAAGGAGTTTCTAAATATGTAATTTGACATTTTTTTTAATTTTGAATTTCAAAAATAAAAAATAAGTCACCCGTTAAGCAAGTTATATCTTACTCGAGTTGTCCCCCTCCACATATGCAAGTAATGCACAATCGTTATCACTTTTGGGCATCAAGTGCAAAATCAAAAGGTTGTGGGGAGGTATACGAAAAAATTTCCAATAAATAATAATAATAATAATAATAATAATAATAATAATGGTAAGGCTTGGAGCTGCAATGGACGTGCTTTTGTTTTGAATCTGATTGGGACGGCACAGATTGTTGGTATTTATTAATTATAACTTGGGATTGAAGGTGGCTGCTGCTGCTATTGCTACCAGTCTATGCGCGGAATAAATAAAATCAATGGCAATTCTGCAAGTACTCGCGGTTAATTGCGAGGGATGAAAAATACGCCATTGGCGCAGAACCATGCATACGGATGTGTGGACCACCAGCTGGCTGTGAGTGTCTAAAATATCCCTATTGTATTCAGAATTTCAGATGCCTTTTTTCTCCCACGTTAGAAATCATCATGTCATAGGCAGCTGGTTAACTGGTCCACACATGCATGCATTTAAATAAAAGTTACGTAGCTGTAATATTTCATAGTTGAAATGGAATTAACCATATCGGTCCAATTTCCAGCCGATCCATGTATGTTGTGAAAGCACGAGGCATTGGAGAAAAAAACAGGAGACTTAACTCCAAATTAAATATATTCCGTTTGCAATTTGTCTTTAGCGTTGGCATATTTGTTCATTCAAAACTCAGGAGAGTTGGCTACTAGCCATTAAGATCTCTTATAAAATGAAATAGGTAAAAAAAAAATAATAATAATAATAAGGAAAAAAATTCTTGTTATGGATATAAGGAGGGAAAATTTATTAATTAATAAGGAGCATTTTTTTTCAACACCTTTTTAGCTTTCAATGAACACCCAAGTAAAGGGATTAGTTTATTTTTTAAGGGGGTGTTTGTTTACATTAAAAAAATTTTAGACTAAAATATTTGAATTTAAAATTTTTTACTCTCCACAACTATCCTATTTTAATTAAATTTTAATTTTTTCCTATACAAGTACTCTATTTTCCTATAATTTTTAATTTTTAATTATTTATAACTTAAACTTTTCATCAAAAGTTTTTTCACTTCCTAAACACACTCAAAATTTATTAAAATATTTATAATGAATTTCTATGGTCATGCGAGCAGGTAGTGTAGAGATTAGAATGATAGAAACAGAGAGAGAAAAGCTTTATTTCGTGAAACAGGTGAACGTCGACGGAGCTGCTGTTGCAGCAGCAAGCTAACAACCTGACCACCTGTTCGGCCTTGCAGTAAAATCGCCGGAAAGATGACCTTTGAGCGGGAAGCTCTGAATTTGGAGCTTCGGAGCTTTTTGTAGCTTTTTACTACAAAAGTTTTGAGTAGAAATCATAAGCCCAGCAAAACAGTCCATTAAACGTAGATGAAAGCAGTGATTTTCTTAGTCGGAAACATGGGGCCAAACAGACCCTTAAATTACAACTACTACTCTATGCAAATTCTATTCCAAAGGGAACCTTAGTTACACATTTCTGCTTGGTTGCAACCCTCCATTTAA
>JAXCLR010000050.1:47526148-47536431 GCA_035584095.1 Annona squamosa | reverse complement strand
GCTGTAAAATTACCAAAATGCCCAGCTTCCTTTTTTTTTCCCAAAGGAAGTGCTTCCTATGGGTTGGGTCTCTTTTCCACACATCATTTGAGGACCCAACAATCCTATTTTTTCAACTTTACTACTATATTTTAATTATTTTTCCTTTCAACCATCATAATATTCTAACTCTATTTCTATCATTTCATATTAATTACGCGATTTCTAAAATATTTCCTTTCTTACTTCCCAATTTATCCCAAAGTCCCCATCAAAATCACGTTACCAAACATGCCCTTATCCTACATTTTAACAATTAATCATGTTTCTACACATCTCACAGTTTCTTCTCTGGGTCCATCATAAGCCACTTCATAAGGAGCCACCCGAAGCAACTTGAATGACGGTTGTAAGGATCTGATGTATCGATACCAGAGACAACAAAAGCTTATCTATTCAAAGCCATCCCAGATCTTGAGTCATAAAATTAGCCTGGCCCAAGCTATCATAGGAGCATTGACAATGAAATAAGCCTTCTACTTGAAAAGGTTTGCTGGTTTGTGTTCTGTTAGGAAGGGAACCATGACAGAAGTGACCACGTGGTTGTCCTTCAGTTGGGTCGTCTTCCGTTTTCAAAATGGGCCCTTTTCATGTGTCCTAGGACCGACGTTTTGCCGATAAAATCAAAGAAAAACATTTTACATCATTTGAATTTTGCAGTGGAGCTTTGTGGAGGTCATTTATATATGGTGAAAAGGGAATGGTGAATTGTTCCTCTTTTACTTTCGAACAGTCTTTATTAACACGGTTTTAAAAATTATTAATCACTGGAATAGTCGCAAGGCCAAAACATTCCACATTTCTTCTCAGGACTAAAAAGGTCAGTGCCAAAGCTTTGACCCTACTATCATTCTCCCAATGAATAGAGAAATCTCTTGGCTCGCATGACTGAACCATTTACTAATCATCACAGTCATATATGGGCATAAGTCTAATTTCAATGCTTCATCCCAGCAACTGAGACTATCCATCTCGAATTCATCAATGGGATTTTCGTTTGCAGCTGAACAAGAGGCCAACCAAAAGGAGAAACAAATCTGACAGAAAGAAACATCGATTTGCAACGGTTAAAACATGTGATTCAAATAGTTAACACTGACATGGGTAAGTAATGAATATAATGTACATGATCTGGTTGTGTCAGTTAATTTACAACTTAAGTCAATGAATGTGTATAAAGGAATCTTTGATTTTTCTCCCCTTTTTTCTGTTCTAGTAATCAACAACTCAATGACCTGGATCACATGAAACAATAGGATACAATCGACTTGCTAGAACAGGTGCCTTGTAGCCCAAGTGCCTATGCATTGTGTGAAAGAAGCAACTCAACCCTTCCACGATTTAACATCTTTTTGGAATGTACAACAATGGTTGAATCCAGACTCCATCCGTTATGCGGGAAGAAAAGCAGCCAGACCTCTAAGTGTAAATTTCACACTATTGCAGGATACATGCAATCTGTTGATGATCACCAGGTCCATGGTCAGGTCCATGGTCAGATCCATAGCTAGGCAAAAGGAAACCCTCCTAACTTCAGTTTGGTTGCTGCAAAAAAAAAAAGAAAAAAAAATCATACCAACTAAAAAAAAAAAGAAAAAAGAAAAGACCAGGGTGATATAGGCTCAAAAGCAACATTCGTTTCTTACAGTGCAGAGACCGAATAAGGATTTGTTCATGGAAAGTCCAAAAATGGCTGACTAATTGCAATGGAAATATAAATAATAAATCAATATGATATTTACTAATGTAATCTACCCAAAAAAAAAAAAATACTATCTTTTATTCTTCAACCTCTTACTGATTGCGACTTTATTCATCTTATAACTGATAAGACCACCTTTCCACAAACATCATTTACATCTACACTTCTATTTTGTTCCTTTCCATTTGCTACTATCCAACCACTAGTACTAATTAATATTGTAAATGACACATGAATGTTTCATAGGTATAAAAAGCAATATCTTACAGCAGGTATACTTGAGAATAATAAAAGCAGTGTTATACAACATTACCTTTATGTCTCCATTGTGGATTCATATCTACACACAGGCCCACAAATAATCAGGTGGAATATAAGACCAAATGATCTGGCATGAGATTGAAATGGCCAAATGGGTCTAATATAGACTACCTAACTGGCTGATTCTGTGCACAGCTTTATTTGGTAGAAGAAAAAGACACGAAAATCCATTTTATTTCCAACCCCTAATCAATCTGAGATTTACTAAATCTTACATACTCAAACAATCACATTTTTCCACATTACTTACATTTTTCAATTATCTCACACAGCCAAATAACTATGTTTTTTTCTCATCATTAATTATATTTCTAAGTATCTCATCAATAATTACATTTCTAACTACCAACATCTGTCTTACCATAAAAAAGTTCTATCTTTTCATGTTTACCATGTTCAATTCTGATTATAACCATCAATGTTGTCACAACCATTTCGAGCCTTTCCTTCTGACTTCCAAACAACACAAAATGAAAAAATCATGCATAACAAGGAGTAAAATAGAAATTTCTTCTCAATATCCATTGTTATGTCTAATTGAAATTGATCCAATATTGGTCTCTCAAGCCTTGCAAAATTCTACATTGAATTGTTCTTTCTAAAGAGGCACATCTTTCAAGGGAAGGATTGGACTTAAGAATTCTCTAACCACAAATCAGAAAAAAATTCTTATATAACCGAGGGTCCAGATCTTTACAATTTGAATGGAAATGAATATTGCACATAATCACCTGGGGATACGAGTGGTGATCAAACACAGCGACAGCATAAGGAGCTGCTATGGAAGCCCAATTACGATCGCAGGTGTTGTATTCTGGCCTTGGTGGCTCAAATGTGTTGGCTTGATACTCCATAGGTGATTCTTGTATGTTCATTTCAGGCTCAGCCTTGAAGTTTTTTTCACTGGGAAAGTTGAGATTATCAGATTGGTAATGACGCTGCCCTCCTAATTGTAGCCTCAAGTATGTGTTTCTGCTGCACTCATCCAGGGAACATTCTTGCGCTGAACTATCAATCTCTGTTTGCTTATCTGTGTTAAAATAACCAGAATAGCCAGAGATGGAGGTGCCTGCAGAGTAGTCAATATCCCTAAAAGTGCAAGGATACAAACCGATTTATAAAATATTAGGAAATATGCAACCAAAAGCAATTGAAGTAAAATCAACATGTCAAGATTTGGTGCTAAACCACAACAGCTATGTTAAATGAAATAGCATAGCTAGTGTGCATGGGAGCTCTGAAAAAGCATCAAGCCATCAAATGACACTACTATCCCTGTGCCTAGAAGTGAATTGTTGAACCACTACTCACTTGTCACTGCTTCACTTTTCCAAGTGATTGGTTGCAGTAAAACATGGATCAGCGAATGAAAGAATCAAATCAGACAGTGTGCGTGCGTGCGTGTGTGTTCATGTGAGCATGCTACTTTCAACAGCAGGCTAACCTTTGAGGCAGCAAGTTGGGGTCTTCTGGCAACATCATATGCTGACCATTATTGCTAGGAATCCAAGATAGAGATTCAGCTTGTTGCTCACTTGCCATTCCTAGAGGCAAATGCACACCATTCTGGAACTGCAAATTTTCAATAGAAATTCTTAAACATAGAATATAATACTAGTCCCAAGATGGAAAGCATGCAAGTAATTATGCAGTAGTGACACTTCCAAGTATACGAACATCGTGTCTCAATCCCAAGTGCAACTTTGCCCTCATATTTGTCATCCATATGGGCTGATTTGAGTAAAATGCTTAAGAGAGACTTATTTAATGATTGCAATACGTCATTGCTAAGCTTCTTGTTGGAAGGAATCCCAAGGAACTATGAAATTGATAATGCATTAATTTGATGCAAATAATGATTGTCTCTTTATCATTTGTATATAACTGAAGCACATGGGGAGAGTTGGAGATCAGCAGTGCTCATTTTGTATGATGCAAGTTCACCTTCTTTAATTCTTTCATCTTCCCTGACCTACATTCATCTGTGATCTCATACGCTTCTTCCACAATCAAGCTGAGATGCAGTCAAGTTCCCATCCACATCCAAAAGAAGTCATAGAAGCCAAAAGTGGGCTGTAGAGTTCACAAATGGATAATGCATAATGAAAACTTGCTGTGGTTTTCATCACCTGTAGAAATGCTTTCATTAAAAGCATTGCAATCGTACAATGGATTGCAAAACGTGCGCATAATTTCTTGAAACTTATTATAATCTCATATAACAATTTAATCTTACTGCTACATTTTCTGCATTTTTGAACCTATAAATAGAGACTTGTATGCACTTCTCTAAGATTACATTTCGTTAAAAATGGTCTAAACACGTCCCTAGGCTTCTCACAAGTTTTATTTCTAACAAGAATTTCTCTAGTACTTTCCCAATACTGCCTTGAAGTCAATAAAAATACTATGTAAAACCATTGATGGCACCAACTTGTTGTTTCACATTTGAAATCAAGATACCTGCAATGATGTTGATAATATGAAACTTGTATGACACTTGGAGTTGGCAGAATGATAAGCATTATCCATAATGTACTCTTTATTACCTGCCCAGGCCATTCAAGTGACATCAGTTGTTGCTTTCCAAAATCTTCCTGTCCAGCAAAAGTAGAATCCATCAACTTCTGCTATATAGACAAACTACCATTGACCGAACTGGAGATTGAAATTATCACATACACCAGAGAACAAATAAATCCAGAATTCAACAGAGTGAAGGATGAATCTAAGGACTCATAAACAGCATTACAGCATTTTAAGAGTATTCCTAATAAAAAAATCGAATTTAATACAAGGAAAAAGAGCAGGCAACACAAGAGTCACCATGCCTTTATTACCATTGCCAGCTTTTAATTTTCTCTACTACCTCCCAAATGCAGCAATACGACACTCATATGTGCAAACTTTCCCTACAACTGAATGGTGGAATCATTGATCATTCTTGTGGACAAAATAACCAAGCAGGTCAATGTGACATTCCTGGTTTCTTCTCTTGCAGCAATAGTTTATTAATAATCTAAACACAGCAACGATAGTGTGAGTTGTAGTTGACTGTCACGCAATTTTTTATAGCAATTGAGTATGACAACTACGATGACTAAAGACCTATCAAAAAAAAAAATGCCAAGGGAGTTTTAGTTCAAACAACCAAATATATGAATACAAACAAATTTCAAGACTTCAACCAAAAGTTATCAACAAAATAATTGCTTCTCTACAACTTGCTAGGCAAGTGGATAGATAAACGCACTGGGAATCTGTTAATCCAGTAAGCAGCCACTGAACAAAAGAGGCAGCCAAGTTTACCTTCTGCCTTCGAATCTGACTAATTGAGGTCTTCAAAGATTCTTCCATTGCCCTAATATGCTCAACGTCGTCAATCTTTTCTGGATCCTCCCAACAGCTGAAAAAAGTGTAGTATGATTAATGCACTCTACTAATCAGTTTAATGAATTCTGTAAAATAGAAACAATAGCCCGAAGTAGAAAAGACCAGAATGTAAGGATGCGTAGCAAAAGATGATTGGAACAATGTAACAAGATGCATCCAGCAGCCCTCATTTGTGTGGAAAATAGCACATAATTATGTTCATGTTGTGAATGATGGATGTACTGGCAGAATAATGAAGTACAGAGACAATACAAAGACTAGCATTTATGGAAACAAGGACAAAACTTTCATTTAGAACAAATAAAAACTACACACCAAGATGACATGTTTGAAGTCCCAAGTTCTCCTGCATATGGATGCAGTATAGACCAACCATAGGTCAATCAAATGGTGACGCTTTAATCATACCATCAGAGATGTGAAAAAAATTCAGGTCAAGAATTTCAACAAATTAACTAACCAACCACAAGTGAAGAAGATGGTTAACGATTTAATATTAAAAATTCTTCTCCAGTGACCAATGAATGTTGAAATAGTTGCATGAAAAGAGATCGAAGGGATTGAGGATGCAACACAAAATAAATATTCCATAATCCATTTCTTTCAATTAATTAAGAGGCAGTGCCAAGAGCAACGCAGGTTACTCAAAAGGTATCGATGTACAAATGTTTTCCGCAGGACATCATGAACGTCACAGACAGTGAAGGGTTGCAACTTGCAAATGAAGAAAGTTACTGAGATTGATGCGATTTGGTTAAATTTCCAGTATTGGCAGCAGGACAGCAACCTTGCAAGAAATGCTAGGCTCCTGCAACTCAGAGGAGCCCAAACAATCTTTTATATTTGCAGATATAGAATTCGTTCCCTTGCCAATAAGGGTAACTTAGCACTCATGACAATAGTTCCAAAGCTACAGAAACCTATGAATATGTAACAGGCTGGACATGATAAATCAGCTGAAAGGAGCATTCGTTGCCAAATACCATATAAAAAAAATCTAACCACAAATTTTCTTCTCTGAACTCAACTATTTCAGTATTCAAAGCTAGATTCAGTAGGTGCTATGCAGAATGTATAGGACATTTATTGCATTCCTTTTGTCAAACCTCATGAAGTTCCTTCCCTAGACGTCACAAGGATGAATTGAGGCTAGGAAGTCAACAGAAAACTTAGATGGCATACTTAGCTTCCATGATACAGATAAGGGTCAAGCAGCTATATTTTCAGCACCCATTCTTTGTATTGACAAAGATCACTAATTTCCAAAGAAAAGAAAGAAATACTTTCTGCAAAGAGAGCTACAAGATAGTGAAGGAGTTCCAAGATGTACCTTAACCTTTTCTGTATCTCTGACAGTTGAGATTGTAACAACCTTGACTGGTTGCTCAACTCCTGCACACAGAATGTGAAAAACGTAGTAGCACACTAAAATAACTAAACTGAAGAATAGGAAATAGGAAGGTTTGCCTAAAAAAATTAGGTACTGTGGTAGTCATATGAATCAAGATACATACCTCCATTGTCAGCATGCTGCAACAGAATCCAATGAATGTATACAAGGTCAGGACTGATGATTAAACTAATTCTAAGGGCAAAGAACAACTCAATTCTTTCTTTGCATACCTAGTACCCAAAAAATCTTGTATATTGACGTCATGGTCCAACTTCTTGAATGTCTTTTTAAGCGCCTGTAAGTCCAACACAAACATTGAATAGAGGCATAAGATCTTCATCATGAAGTTGTCGTACAATAATTAGAGCACACACAGGTAGAAACAATGGTGAAGGAATTACTCACTTCAAGGCTTTCCAGCTTCCTGTTCGAACAAAAAAAAAAAAAAAAAAAAAAAAAAGAAATGAAAGGTTCTTCTTGGGATATCAACCATTGCAAAACGACATAAAAAAGATGGGGATTTGAAATGAGTTTCCATGTACCTTTTGGCCCTCTCTTGTGGAGTTAATTGAGCAAATTTTGCAAGAACATCCTCAATAGTGCTGAAAATTTCACAATGAGAAGAAATGGACGAAGTTGATGATGATTAAGAAGAATGAGAATTCAAGCTAATTTTTTTTGCTTGCGGAAACAAATCAAAGGTTTCAAACAAGAGGGAAGAAAGCAAAAGGAGAGAAGATGTAAAGATCTCAACATTTGTCTAGAAGATTAAATAATTTTTGGTCACTGAACCATAAATATTAGGCCTATATTGAAGCTTTTATCTCCTATTGGACGAACCATTTATTCTTCCATGTGGTTTGAACCCAATTAGCAGTTGCATCTTGGACAAGGGTCCCAATGTTCTGTTTTAGTGACTCAGGTCATCTTTCCACTTTCACTACCCTCTTCACTGCCATATTTGTAGAAGACAAACAATCCTAATTAGACTAAGAAAATTACTGAAGAAGTACATAGGCAGAGTGATAACCACAGGACCACAAGTGTTGTTATTGGCAGTAGCAATGTCTCCATCGCCAATGGGTCTGTGCAACAGTTTGATAACATCGGCCAATACAACATTACTAATGCTTGCCTCTATTGTCATGGTTCGGAATATTGGTATGGGGGGCGAATTGGCCCTCCTCCAAACCTATACGCTACAGTTATCCAACCATATTGGTCTTTATCAGATTATTTTTTAAGTCAAACAATATGAACAAAATACCCTAAAAATTGTGAAATACAACTAGATATTGTTATTTTTTATTTAACACATACAAATAATGTTCAAGAATTTCACTCTATATCTAAAGTAGCTGATATACACCTGAAATAAAAGAAATTAGGCTTTTTCAAGCACCACCCGATACACCCCTATCGTGTATTGAATATGGCCGATATCTATACAATACGGCTGTATTGTATCAAAAGCATGCTCCATGGCACTACTCTTGGGAGCACTTGAAAGCCACAATAGATGTGGTTCTAATCAAATAACTATGAAGGCTACAGGAAATAATGGCATATATTCAGCAAATACCTTTGCTCTCCAATGCAAAAGGCAGGCTTTCCTGTAGGTGAAAACATGATCAGCACAATATCCACATCGCAGAGTATTGAAAGTTCCTTGGCTTTTTTCAGGATCCCAGACTTCCTTTTGGAATATGTCACTTGCCGAGCGTTTGGACTCTCCAATCTCTTTATCTTTAGTTTCACCCTTCCCATCCTGCACACTTGTCTAACAAAACAAAATCACTCAGTACCTGTTCTTCCATGGTTACCATACAAACGAGTCTATCAAGCCAAATCAAAACATAGAAAACAAGTATCTAAATTCCCCAATGTAATTTTCGCACAATTTTTTTCAAAGGAAGAAAAATAATCGAAATCTTTTTTTTTTTTTTTTTTTTGATTGGTAAAAATAATTGAAATCTTAAAGAACCAAAACTGTGAAAAATCCGGAGGCAGTGAACAGGTCTGAAACATATCAAGGCCATGAACATAAATACATAGAGCACGGAAAGTATGCATAGAGAACCAACCCGATGAGAGGCAAGAAAGAGAGAGAAAAGAAGAAAGAAAATCTGGGATGAATGTAGTATGAAAAATGTTAAGGAAAAACAGAAAAAAGAAAGGGAGGGAAAGGCGGGGAGAGTGCATTGCATGGATGGTAGAGCGGTTAAGTCGGTCTTTAAAATGAAGCGGGAGAATCGGGAATTATATTTTCTTGACTCATGCATCCAGACCGTTGCTATGTAACGACCCCACCCAACTTCCTTCCAATCACATGGTCACTGAGGATGGGGCCATCCGCCATCCAGCATCTGGTGTACCTATTGGTTTTTTTTATATGTAATACAAATCGGGGCAACATAAGCTTGGATATTGGAAGTCGGAATAAAAACTTTTAGGGAATAATTAGAAAGGGTAATTTGCGTATTTACGTACATAGTTTGATGCTAATTGAATATATACTCGCTTAGTTTTACGAATTGCATATTTTTCCGATATAGTTTCACCAAAATTGCGTATTACCCTCACGCCGTTACCCACCGTTAATACCTTGCCTAAAATGACGAAAATGTCCTTGTTAGTAATTTGTAGATATGCCCACATAGTTTAACGCTAATTGCAAGTATACTCACATAATTTCACGAATTGCATATTACCCAATATAATTTTACTAAAATTGCATATTACCCCCAAACAACGAAGTTATATCTTCAATTAGCTTCAAACTATGTTAGTATATATGCAAATTAGCGATAAGGACATTTTCATCAATTTTTTAAAATATTATGCAAGATATTAACAGTAAGTAACGGCGTGGGGATAATACGCAATTTTAATAAAACTATGTGGGGGTAATATGAAATTTGTGAAACTATGTTAGTATCTTAGCAATTAGAGTCAAACTACGTGGGTATATATGCAAATTACCCGATTAGAAATAAGCTTGAGACTACCGACGAAATTATTTTTTTCCATATACTTAAACCATTAAAATTCCTACACAGATTTAGTTATGGTGCCAAAATTTACAGTGGCGTATCCATGATCAGTGGTGCAAATTTTACACTTGTTTTTAAAATTTTTGTATGTTTAAGGGTAATTTTTTTATCACATTTTATCACATAAAAATTTAAAAAATATTTTTTAAACATCATCCTCAATCTCAAATTAGGTAAATGAGATTATAACACTTAAATACAAAAGTGCAAAAAGTTAATTTCTATTATTATTAATTTAAAATAAAAAAATTTGAATCATTTGATCTAAATGATGCATTGTGTTTTTAATTATTTGTCTAAAAAGGTAAGTTGATTGAAAACTTTATAATATAATTTTTAAAAATATGATTTTAAAGAAACTCACGCATTTGAACCTACTGTA
>JAXCLR010000050.1:47507962-47526135 GCA_035584095.1 Annona squamosa | reverse complement strand
TATATATATAATTATAATAATTTTTAGCATTCTGACATTTGTCTATAAGAATACCAAAGGGGAGACAAGTTTTGTCCAGTGTCGTGATACTATATAATAACATCAACACTACATGAGAGATGGGAGAAAATTTCTAACAAGAAAGACAAGTAATCATTAAATATATTGAAAATAATAAAAATTAAAATCATTGAAAATAATTATAATATAATGTTGAATGACTAATAATTGTCAAGCGATACACATGATATATCGTTTCAACTTTTTAAAATCTTTTTCCTTAATTTCTAGCCTTCGAAAATTAAATAATGGATGGAAAACTAATTTAACATTTCATGGAGTTTGCTTATTAGCCGTTAATGGCTGAAATTGTACCATCATCTACAAATGTGGTTGAGTGGCTTAGCCGATGCGAGTAAATTATGGGGTTAAATTAAAAAATGATCTCAATCTCATGGAATCAATACAATGAATTCAAATTCATGAAATTTCTACATTTAACGCTTACTTTTAAATAGTATTCAAGCATTTCTCAACATATACAATATATGTATTAAAATAAAGACACTTTTTTAATAATTATTTGAATTAATGATAAGAATTTTAACATGAGAAATACATATATTGAGATGAATGGTGATGACATTAATATAGTAAAGCCATGTATTAATAATCCCGTATGTTTTACCATTGCATTAATACATTTCTTCTAATAATTATTTTTCAAATATAAATTACTTGTGTCATAATATTTTAAGCTAATAATTTAATTTCTATATATATTTTATTTACTTCTATTTACTTTACTCATACTCATACAATTCCAATTGTGATTGATGCATATTTAAAACATCTTACAATATTAAAAATTATAGTTAATAGTACATGCTATCAATCTATCCAACATCTTTAAAAATATAAATTTAAAATAGAGAAAAATAGAATTCTATTTTCAAATTGTCGAAGAAAAAAAAGAAACGAGACTATAAAGAAAGGAAGTAGGAAAATGAAAAAGTTTAGCTTGAGAATGACAGTAAAATATAGTAGTAATCTATCCTAAAGCACTCTCAAAAAAATTTGGTAACTTCTACTAATTAATTATAAGAATTAAAAGCATGCATATTATAAAAAAATATTATTGTTGGAATCAATGAAAAACTAAATTCAAAAAGAATATTATTAGAACCAATATCTAATAGCATTTTTTTTTGATGAAATATATCTAATAGAATATTATTAGAACTAATAGTAAAACCTTAAAGAAATCAATAGTGAAAATAAATATATACAGCTGCATTAAATTATAAGTTTTCAATAAAAAGTGAGGGTAATGAATTTTGGCCACTAGAGGTAAGAAATTCTAACTAGTAAGGGCAATTTAGGAAAAATAATATAGTCTATAATACATATATCAATATTTTTTAAAATTACCTCCACTCAAATGTACCGGGATCTACCCTTTGCCAAAACTAAAATATTTAAAAAAATTTTAAATATTATATAGTTGCTTTCAAAATTTAACAATTTCATATTCACCATTAAATAATGTTAATATTTATATCATATGTCTTCGACATATATATAGAGAGAGCTGCTGCACCAGAACAGCAGTGCAGTTGCCCAAAAAATGGGCCCCATACATATTAAAATATAATGAAACTTTATACAATCATTTATCTATATATAAATCATACTTTAAATGGTTTAGATGTTGAAAAAATCACTTTAAAGTTGTTATTTAAATCAAACTATTTTATTATGCCGACTTTGTACCATTTTCAAATGGGGTCCATACATATATCCGATTGGCATAAAAATTGATATAGTATAGAATACGTTATTCTAAATACAATGAGTTTAAATACAATGGATGAAGTAGATTTTAATTTTATCATCATGTGTGGCCCATATCAATGCCATTGCTTCGTTCTGCACCTGAATATATATATATATTAGGATTTGATCATTTCAAATTGGTTTGAAAGGAATTTTTTCAAAAATTTTATAGAATTGTTATCTAAGTGTATTTAATATATAAATTTATTTCTATATTTTTGGAAATATATACATGTCTTTTTTTTATTTTTAAATACAAAGGTATTTTAGCTGTTTTCAAAATTTAAAATGACTAAAATACCTTATATTTTTATTAAAAAAATACCCCTATATTAAAATCTAAAATAAACATATACATATTTTAAAAAATGTTAAATTTAGTTTATATATTAAATACGCCAAAATTAATAATTTTACAAAAAATTCAAAAATAAATAAAAAATAAATGTTTTTTGGTTTGATCGCAAATGAGGACGTTTGCGAACGTGCATAAATGATCATATACCATATTAAGTCTATATTTTTTAAAAGTTAAGGTGCAATAATTTTTTTTTTTTTGTTAAAAATATGAAAACAGCCATTCTTTTATACAACGTTTGTTTTTGATGGTGCCCCAACCTGTGTCAGGATAGACGATTATATATTATAAGCGTGAGGATTGAGCTTTCAAGAACAGTGAAGCATGGCGTCATGAAAGGTTAATAAAGTAATAATAGCTTCCCAGCAGCAGCATTTAGCAATTTATCACCAAACAGCGAATCATGACGCCATGACATTGTATTTGGTGTACGTTCCTCCGATGATGCAATGGTTGTAGACTGGTAATAACCCTCTAAATTAATTCAATTAATGCGATGATTTAATTAAGAGGCTATTTGCATTTTTCTCCTAAACTTTTACCTGAAACTATACTTTTAATAAGGTTCTTAAAATAATTCATAGACGGAACGAGAAGATTGGGGGAAAAAGTGTAGATTCCGTTTCGAATTTGGACTTATTACACGCATATGGTCATTTAGGTGTTAACAATATTCACATTATTCAACATTGGTTTATCATAATATCTCTATGAAAGTTTTGGATGGGCTATTCTTGCTTAAAAGTATATAATACTATGTGAAAATTGCGTTAATCTACGTAAGAATAATATTTTATAGATGTTTTTAAGGGTGAATTAATAGCTTTGATACTAGTGTATAATCACATTATTTTATTATACTGATTTTAAGTTTTTATTAGATTGATATCAACCATATCTTTGATTGGTATTGTAATGGTTTGAATTGAAAATCAAGACTTGTGTCCTAATTTTTGGTCCAAGTCATTTAAATCTTCGGCATCTTTTCGTACATTGAATAAACCATCTAATAAAGGTAATCATAAATAAACTTTATCATTACATCCAAGTAATCCATGCTCATAAAAAAAAAAAGATAAATTCATTATGCCACCACTATCTCATTGGCCGCCATCCATTGCGACATGGGAGAGTCAAAGGAAAATAGTAAGTTCACATGAACTTAGTAAGTAAGATCATGCCCAGCAAATAAGATCTTAAAAATGTATCACATTCTCTCAATTGCTCAATTTTTAAAATTTTAATATATTTTATATGTCATCATCCTTTCTTAGAAGTGCTCATTTTTAAGTTTGGGGACTACTCTAAAACACAAACTTCTAAGCCTCATTTGACTAATTTAACCCTTCTATTAAACTAAAAATGTCTAAATATATGGGAAACGATCCCTAGATCGCTCAAATCGGATGTATAGAGCTCAACTTACATTGATTTGAAAGGGGACACACAAATGGTGTCATGTGTCTCTTGCCACCAATAATCTTGCCTGGCTTGGCTTCTTAGTGGGCTATACTTGCACTTCACTGTCTGAGCTTTAATGTTTGGGCTTCGCCTAGGTTTTGAGCTCTGGGTTCTTAAATTTTATAAATTGGGCTTGCCTTACCCCTGACCCGCGCAATGGCTGTGGGCTTCTCAGCATCTGGGCTTAGATTGGGTTCAGCCCAGTTTTGGAAACCCTCTTCCAGCTTTTGAAATTTATAGAACCTCCTGCTATTTCTTATTTTACAGAAAACTCTGTGACAAAATAGGATTTTTTAAAAAACTACGAGGCAAAATCGCAAGTACACAAAAAATACAAAAATGGGTAAGAAATTATATTCTTGCAAACAACAACTTACATAAAAGATATATTAATAATATATTAATATTATTTTCATATATATATATATCTCCATTAATTCTCTTAAAATCATCTTAAATGCATTAAAAATTCTCCTATTAATAATTTGGCTAACATATTTAATTTTAGGTCATCCAAGAGTAGTATAACGTATGTAATTATTTATCTTAATTTATTTTACTCAAATAAATTATAACTATGCCATTTATGCTTACCACCTTGCCCAAAATTATCTTTATGTTAATAAAATTCTCAAATTATTGATAATTCATCATGTAATTAATTTAACGTAAATAATACATTCCTAAAATAATTATCTGGCATCCATTCAACTTATGCAATTAAGCATATAATATCTCAGCATGATTAATGACCATAAAATCACATATTAGCATAATCACTAATATAATTATGTGATAAACTTTCATTAAATCATGCTATAATAGGAAATTAGGAATATATTAGGGTTATGCTTTGTAGGTTTCAAGAAAAAGTGCAAGAATAATTTAGGATTTATTCTAATTTAGCACATAATATCCAGATTAAATAAGCATTTTACGTATTGGTTGTAAAAGACATATGCAAAATCCTAGATTTTAGGTGCTCTCAATTCTATGATTTTTAATCCCTATTCTACGTTCTACAGATTAACTTTTCTTTTTGTCATTCTTTCTTCTTCTTATCTTATTATCTTCATTTTGGTTATAAAGAGTTTAAATCTAACATCTTAAATTCCAAATTTTTCGTGGATTGATATTTTATATACTACAATCTATGATCCGTATACTTGCAGTGAGATTACAAACACAAATTAATTACCAAATGAGCTTCCACCTATGAGGGATATTTAACACGCTATTGATCTTATACCACGATCTTAACTTCCAAATTTGACTCATTTTCGAATGAATCTTACTGAGCGTGCTGAATTAAAAAGATAAGTAACTAAATTGCTTAATATGGGATTTATTCACGAAAGTCTTTGCTCGTGTGCTATATCAACTTTACCCACTCCTAAGAAAGATGAATCTTGGAGAACATGTGTTGACAGTCTTCAAATCAACAAAATTATTATAAAGTATAGGTTTTCTATACTAAGATGTGATGATATATTGGATCTTGTGACCGGAACACAATGACTTTCTAAGATAAATCTTAAAAGCACCAAAAATTCAAATTAGAATGCAAGATGAATAAAAAAAGCTACCTTTAAAACTCAAAATGGATTGTTTGAATGGTTAGTTATGTCTTTTGGATTATCAAATGCCCTAGGTACATTTATGAGAATCATGAACCAAATATTTCAATCTTTTGTTAAAAAGTTTGTGGTAATTTATTTTGATGATAGTCTCAGTTACAACTATTCTAAGGTAGAACGCTTGAAATATTTAAAAGTTATTCTTGAGATACTTTGATTTAAAAAGTTTTTTTTATAAACTTCAAGAAATGTTATTTTTTGATAAATTAAGTGATTTTCTTAGGATTTGTGATATCAACTGACGGAATTTTTATTGATCCCTCAAAGGTAAAATTCATTAGGGAATGATCAGAACTCACATATATTTTTGAGGTGTAAAGTTTTCATGATTTATCTACAATTTTTTTATTGGCATGATTTGATTGTATTTTATAGGCACTTCATTAGAGAGTTTAGTTCAATTATGACTTCTATCACAAACTATTTGAAAAATAAAAAAAATTTAGTAGTCAACTTTTACATCTAGGGCATCTAAGGGGATTAAAAATGATTGAGACACATGTATTACAACTCCCTAGTTTTACTAAAGTTTTTAAAATTACTTGTGATGCATCAAGGGTTGGAATTAGGGTGTTTTGAGCCAAGAAAGTTATCTAATTGTGTACTTTTCTCATAAACTCAATGAATCAAAGTATAAATATTCAACATATGATAGAGAATTTTATACTATTGTGCAAACACTTAAATTTGGGAGCATTATTTACTACCTCATGAATTTATATTGTATTCAAATTATATGATTTTGAGATATTTGCAATAACAAAAATCCGTAAGTGCTAGACATGCAAAGTGGATTGAATTTTTACAATGGTTCACATTTGTTCTCAAACATCAAATTGAAATTGAAAATAAACCTGTAGATGCTCTCAACCGTGTCGTACACATTTTTTATGCTATGGATGCTAATATTGTTAGATTTAATAGGTTAAAAAATAAATATCCATGATTTACTGATTTTGAAGTAATCTTTCATGAAACATAAAATAGAAATCATTATAATTATGTGGTTCATAATGAGTATTTTTTTAAAGGAATAAAGTTGTGTATTCCCAACATATCACTTTGAGATTTTTTTAATTTAAGAATTACATGTTGAGGTGTTGCTAGTCATTTTGATAGGGATAATCATTAGTGGAGGATAGATTTTATTGGCCACATCGAAAAGAGATGTATTAAGAGTTGTTTCATAGTGTTGTACATGTCAGCTAAAGCTCAAAAGAGAAACACTGGATTGTATATTCTTTTATCTATACCACATATCCCTTGAAAAGCTATTAATATGGACTTTTTTCTTAGATTGCGTAAGGCTCGATGATTTGATTTAGTTCTTGCGATAGTTGATTATTTTTGAAAATGACTAATTTTATCTCATGTACTAAATTTGTCGACGCCTAGTATGTTGTAAAATTATTTTTTAAAGAAATTATTAAGCTTTATGGTCATTGTTTCTGACCAAGATGTTAAATTTATAAATTATTTTTGAAAATGTTGTGGAAACTCTTGAGTATCAAATTGAATTTTTTATTTACTTTTCATCTATAAACTGATGGCCAAAATAAGGTAGTTAATCAAAGCTTGAAAATTTTGCTTAGGACTTTGGTGAAGGAACATATTGAAACTTGAGATTCTATATATATTTTTTGATTGGGTCCTTATAATCATCTGAACTGGTATTACAATTAAACTCTATGATCAAACTCCACATACTAAGAAGCAAACACTGAGTGTCGAAGCAGAGTCATCCACATATAGAGGTCATGACTCTGACTACTAAGGCAATGCCTTAATGGTGGGATTCTATATTGGCTATTGTTGAATATGTGTATAGCAATTTAGTCAATTGGTCTAGTGAGAAATCTCCTCTTGAAATCATCTATAGTTATTTTTCTCGAGCTCCTATTGATTTAATACCTTTACCCAGTGATACCCGTTCATCTGCTACGGCTTAATCTTTTGCTCAACATATTCAAGATGTTCATACTGATATTAAAAGAAAGATTACTCTAAGTAATAAAAATTATAAGCTTAAAAAGATGTTCGTCAAAGAAAATAAGAATTTAATATTGTGGATTACGTTATGGTTCGTGTACGACAAGAAAAATATCCTAAAATTTCATTTAAAAAGTTATATGAATGAGCCGCGGTCCCTTTCATGTTTTATGAAAATTGGGATCTAAGGCATATGAACTTGATTTACCATTAGATATAAGGATTAGTTTTACTTTCGATATAGAGGTTGTTTCCTTATCAAGGTACTTTTGAGTTTTCGAGTTTGGCTATATGAATTTTAACAAATAGCAGTTCAACATCAATACTAGCACCTACACTTTCATGAGTACCAATACTTCCTTGGATTAGAAAGAAAGTACCCTATAAGATGAGTTTGTCACTATTGGATCGATATTATACAAATATATCTTGTCAAGTAGAGAAATAAGCTTGATTATGATGTTACATAAATTATTGAAGATGAACTTCCCGCTTAGATCCACATATTCTGGTGCATTATCAAAGCCAAAATTCTTCAATGACGAGTTTTTAGAAGTCGGGAGAATTGTTGAAAATAGAAAGAAATATTTTAGATCTATCTATTCCAGGCGCAAAAATATTAAGATTGGAAAATAATAGGATATTTTAGAAAGATTTTATTATAATATTTTGTCCTATCTTTGACAGATTTGAAGATCTCTTATAATATTTTAGAAGCTATTAAAATAATCTTGTTCTTATTTTAAATTTAATTCCTTAAGAAGTTGACCGAAAATATACAATTTTTTCTAAAAGATTCATCTTTAATATCTGTTGCTAAAATAAGCTAGCATGTTCTTCTATAAGTATCACCCTTGTAAGTTTTAAGGAGCATCGATTTTGAAAATTATAAACAAGTGTTGATCAAGTTTTCCCTTTTACTTTCTTTCTCCTTATTCTTTTATCTTTCTGTCTTTTTTCTCTTCTTATATCTCTAAAAGTTCATTCATCTTTCTCTTTACCCATCCTATATAAATCCGAGATCATTTTCTTCATAGTCGAAACTACATTTTCCACATGTTTATCACCTTTAACAAGAAATTTCTCTATAGTTTATTTTTTGAAACCATTTTCAAGTGGGCCCTTATGAGAGGCCTTGGCTCCAACCATTTTATTGTGAAATGGTTTCAGCCTAGCCACAAATGACCCAACCAAAACCTTTTCTAGACTTCCTTTCTTATGCTCATCTAGACTTCCTTCCTAATACACCTTAATCAATTCCTCCTCCATGACACCTAATATGGATTTTCAATTGAAGTATAAGACCTTTACAGAATTTATGCCAAAAAATTTATCGATTTTTGAATGCCTGATAAAACTAAGTATAGCCTCACCTTCTAAATGATACGGCATCACCTCCACCTTTGACTTTTTGGGGTCTTAGTGAGATATAAAAAAAATCTGAGCTCTTAAGATTCAAGAAGTAAGATCTCTAGAAGAAAAAAATTTAAAAATTCGACCTGGCTTGTTGAAATCCAAATTTTGACCAATTAGAGCAGTTACCTTCTCCTTCCTAGATCGACCTCTCCTACGACTTTCCTAGGAAGAAAACGAATCCACACTACCAAATTCGGAGCTACTATCTGAAGGCAGTTTCTTATATCATCTTTTATTATGAGATTTCCAAGAGTATCAATCTTCCCAACCATCCGACTCAATAAGTCTTCTTCTTCATTTGCAACTTCTTATTTATTTTTGAGAAAATCGAGAAGCTGATCAACACCTGTTTGCAAAACTTCAACCACAACATCACATTTTCCACTCCAACTCCAAAATTGTCATACCCTAATCTTGTTGACCACTGCCCTGCTCTCTTACCCATCTCAGCGCACTAGGTGGAGCCTAATTTTGGGAATTAATCACTGTTTGCATTTTATAAGGATTTGAATTCTATGTAGCCACTTGCTTTTTTATGAGCCAATGCTTCACCGGATCTCCTAGATTCGACGGCTTTAATACAAATTGATACAAACCACTTGAATTTAAGAAGAGTAACTATCAATTAAACGCAGATCAATAGAGTTTCTCTTTTGGAGGAAACATTTCCTTTCTAGCTTACTCCAAGTAATAAGACAATCACGAAAAAATAGAAAATGACTCAACCTTACACTTATATGACGTCAAGAAGCTTATGAAAGAAGCTAGCAGAGAGTACACGTATAAGACTCTTATTGCACATCTTTCTATATGTATTTCTTCAACCTTCACAAATCAAGTCTGTCTCTAGGTTTCAGCTTCACTACATGGCTTCAGAACATGTGCGCCCTCCTTTGCATGCCCCGAATATAGTCGAGATGACTTTTGCTGACTTATGTTTAGCCGAATTATATTAATTTTAGTTGCAAATATTAGTATGGAAAAGCGCATTGCAAAATACAAAAACAATCGTATCTCTTTCTTAAGATGTTCAGTTAGTCAAAAAATTTAGGGATGAGATATCATCAAATTGCATAATAGTTTATGCATATATAAAATAGTTTAATGATTCAATAATCAATACTGTCATCCTTTATACAGTGCGTAAGCATCCACCTTCGACACCGATGAATCTGCCAGATCTGGAGAAAAAGTCAGATGATCATCATCCAACTGTTAAACCCATCTCCGATTTCTATGGTTGCCTATTTTCTTTTCTTACTCCGATGACCCTTAAATCAAGCCAAAAAATCAATCAATGCTACTGTAATTCTTGACCATGGTTGAAGCGTTTATTCATGACCCTTGCCAATAGCAAGGAACCTTGCTCTAATGATTTTGTCAGGCTAAATATATCTTCTTCTCATTGTGCATTAGATTTAAGGTAATTTTTTGCTTTTATTGATCGCTGGCTTACTGCCTTTTCCTATCCTCCAAAATGCAAATAATGGCTATTTGATTGAGGGAGAGTAATGTCTCGGGAAAAGAAACTAATGTTTGTTAATCACGTAGGGTGGTATGGGATGGGGCACGATTTCCCCTACCAATAATTTTCTTAATTAATAATCATATTTTTTTCGCTTTTATTCTTATTTTCCATTCATTTTTCTACAAACTCCCCTTAAAAAAACCCATATATTCAAACTTTACCTCTATTATTTCTTATCGATTATACAATTTTTAAAATATCTTATGTCCTACTCCCCACTTTATCCTACAATTCTCACAAAATTCAAATTAACAAACATCCTTAATGGACCTTTTCGTCTTTTCAAAAAGAATTTTAATCATTATTAGTATTTTTGCAATTGACAAGACAACTGCTTAAGTGCCACTATTCTACTTTGAATCTTGACCCTATGTAAGGGGTGCAACCCCGGTCAGAGTGTGTTAGATTTAGGTGAATCCAAAGCTTACATAGGTTTTGGTGAACCCAAAAGTAAGTCCTAAGATTAAAATCCGATTATGTATTGAAATTCAACTTATTCTTAAACTAACAAAAGTTGAAATCTTCCGATAAACATAACTAACTCTTTGAATATTATTTCATTCATACTAATTAATTCTAAAATATACTTTTGATTATTATAATTTATTTATTCATAATTTACTCATAAATATACTTATATAACCTACGATATTTTTGATTTCGATGAAAGTTATTTTTCTAATTAAAAGATAATGTTAGATACAATAAACATAATGAATTTATCATCAATAATCAAAATAAGAAAAATAAATAAGTTTAATACAAGTAAGACTTGTATAGCTCATAGTTAATTTATATGTATGCAATAATTTTAAAGAATTAGTATATTTATAATTATTTACAAATTAAGTTAATGTAGATGTAATAAATCAACTTTTATGAAAAATGCATATGATGTTTAAGTTTTAGAATGAACATTTTACAATTTAATTAGGTTATGAATATATAGAAGAACTTTTATTATAATTATAGTTAAATACTTAATGTGTATATCAATAATTTTTTAACAGATTAGGAGTATATCAGCTTTGGACTAGGTTGGGTTTTAGTATCAGGTTGATGTAAACCTGGTATTCTATTTTGAAAAAATTCTAAAAAATAAAATTATCTGATCAACCTGGTACTAAGTCGCACCTCTACCCTACATCCCAGAGGCCCTTATACATACTCACATCATCAAGTTATCCAACCAATGACATTCCTCTTGGTGTTTAAATCCCTATCTAACTTGCAACAAAAATTTCAACAAAATGCCTTAGGAATTTACATTAAATATCCTTCTTTAAATTTTCATTTGATAAGTATTCATGCTTAACGAATCTCATATTTAATAAATACAATTTTTCTTAGAATTTTATTTTCAATAATCAAAAATTAAATTGATAATAACTTCGTGGGAAACAAAAAATATCTCTAAATATTTCATATCAAATAAATATATCAACTTCGTAAGATTTAATCATATAATCTTGGCTAGGATTTAATTAAAATAAAATTTTAAAACTTTGTTAAATCTAGCATGAGCATATATATGATTGCTTCAAAAAATTCAATCACAATTATAGGATTGAAAATCATGCATTACATCTTCAACTAAGTCTAAACCACATGACACATAATTTCAACTTCAAAATATAAAATCCTAATTATAGAATTAAGAGTATTCTTCATCTTTAAATAAAATCCTACTTACACGATCAAGAGACATTCTTCAAGTTGAAAAATAAAGCCAACTTAACCGGATGATTGAATCAAGGGTCAAAACTTCCATAATCTAGAGCCTTTGACCACTCATAGTGCTTATAATTATCTAAGCTATATAATTCGACAAGATAAAATTTCATAATATATTATCTTTACTTTTGGGTTCAACCCAATGTATTAAATAGTGCACATGAAATGGTAAGTTCTTCAATGGTCAATAAGTCAATAGTAAAAAAGTGAATCTTGCCATATAAGCATTCATATAAAACTTTAAATGGTTAATCTTAATTTATTTTGGGTTATAACATTTACAAAAATTATCAGTAACCTTTGAAACAATTAAAATCAAAGTGAGATTACAATGCTTAGGTAGGATTGTTAATACGGAACAAACTGCTTAGTAGTAATAGTGGCATTACTTCCCAATCAGTTTCCAATTTTCAGTTCCGTACAAGTCGCAAGCTAAGTGACAAAAGATGCTAATTCTTGTGTCGTGAGAACCCTGGTGGATGGTCCAATGTGCTTGGAGCATCAATTTCTCACACAGGTACAGGTCTTACAGTGAAATGGTTGTTGAAAGCAACGATTGTCTTCTCAATGAAAGTACTATTCATTGGCAAATAATCCTTCGTTAGAAGAAGAAATTTAGCATGTTTCTTGCCAAACAATGCCAATTAACTTCTAATCTTTTATTGACAATAGAAGATATATTAGTGATCAAAATTATTAAAAGGAGCACCTGTGAAGATGTATTAGTAATCAAGGCACACTTTTTTTGGTTAGTATATATTCACATTATATCTCAACTTATATAACAATCAAATTCTGAGATAATTCTTATAATTTCTCAAAGGGAGATTATAAGATTTCAAATATCAATAGAGGAAGCTCCTAAATATCCAAGGGAAGGTAAGTCTCCCAAATTACTAGACCTAAGATTCCATACTTGAACTGCATCTACCAGGAGTCATGCCTCTAACCACCTGTGCTAGTCACAGGTGGTGCCTCAGGGCACACTTAGGTACACAATTTATTTGAACTTAGAAATTAAAAACTTCTAACATTCAATTTGGGTTGTGTAGTAAATTTCTCCATTCTTTCTCTTCTTAATAAAAAGATGATGCACTCATCCTCTTCATGTTATTTTTTTGATTAATTTTCTTTAATAGAGTTGCTTGTTCTTATCTTTTGAATTTAACCTCTTTCAAGCAACTTCGATTCATTGAGCTTAAATATTGAAATTTAAATTGATGAAATTTGGGATGGTTAGATTGAGAAAGTTAGTTGTTTTGATTGTCAAGATTAGGATTACATTCAACATTTGAGAAATTTTATTATTTTGCCCCTATAATTTACATATTATTAATTTCACATAATGTGAGCCTTGGGGTTAGATTGGGGAAGTTAGTCTTTTTTAATCGTCATGATTAGGATTATATTCAACATTTGAGTAATTTTATTATTTTGTCCCTATAATTTACACATCATTAATTTCACATAATGTGAGCCTTACTTTACTCAAGCTTAGCCTTGAACAAATATGAAGATGGAATTGAAACCAACAATAATACTATTAGGGGGTGCAACTTGGTATCGAGTTGATCCAAACCTACTTGACTTGACTTGATTTCAACATCAAATTTAAGTTTTATCGTTGAAAACTTTTCCAAAATAGACCTGGTTTCAACCTGACTTGAGAGAACTCGAAACCAATATCGAGCTTACATCAACCTGATACCGAAACCTGACCCAGTTTGAATCCAATATCCCCCTTGGTTGTTAAAAGAATTATATTGATTTATTATTAAGCATGTTAAAAGCATTGTATTAGTTTATATATTGAAGATTCTAATTATAATTATAATAAAAGTTCTTCCATGTAATTATAACCTAATTAAATTATAAATTTTTTATTCCAAAACCTAAATTCATCTATATTTGTCTATAAAAAGTTGAAAGTATTGCATATATATCAACTTAATTTGTAAAATAATTATAAATATACCTGCTCTTTAAAATTATTACATACATACCAATTAACTATGAGATATATAAATCTCACTTTTATAATGATTTTATATAATTCTATTTATTTTTCTTATTTAGATTGTTGATGGAAATTCATTATTACACTGTACTTAGTATTATCTTGTAGTTAGAAGATCAACTTTCATTAAAATCAAAGAAATCATAGGTTATATAAATATATTCATGTGTAAATTATGAAAAAATAAGTTACCATAATCAAAAGTGTATTTTAGAATTACTTGGTATAAATTCAATAATGTTCAAAGAGTTCGTTATTTCTACTAATAGATTTCAACTTCTGTTAGTTTAAGAGTAACCCGAATTTCAACTTGAAATCAATGCTAACTTACCCAAATCTGAATTCTAATATTAGGATTAGGATTTAGAGTCACTTGAACCTGGTAGAGCTTAGTTTTAGCGTTCGCCTAAACTCGGTACAATGAAACCCGAACTGCACCCCTAAGTATTTTTCCCTAGATTCCTCTCCATATTTATAATAAAAAAGTGATATCTCTTGTCTATAAAATGGAAAACCTATATTAAACTAATAAATCTAGGAGAAATAAAAAGCATAATTGAAAAAAAAAGATTTATTAACTAAGAGAATTACGGATGAGATAATTGAAAAGATGAAAAGGGAAAAGAAGACAGAGAAGTAGCTAGACTTAACATAAGATTAGTTGAGTTAAGCTATCATTTAAATTAACATGTGAATTTGAGAAAATCCTCCTCAACTTCTCGACCTAGTTAACAACACTAATAGGGAATTTTTGTATTTCTATTTACAACTAAGCTTCTTCCAAAATGGGTAGTTTATAGCTTCATCAAGAACTGCTTTCCATAAATTTTACAAACTCGTTCAAACCTATCCTATCATATCCCTTGTTGCTCACCAAGGGTGTTAATGGTTATGGTTAATCCATCAACCCACTCGTCCAACCCATTTATAAATGGGTTTGGGTTGAGATTTTTGAATAAATGAGTTATGATCCGCCAACCCGTTTAATTATTTAATTAATAAATGGATTAGAATTGAGATTTTATAACTTGTTAACCCGTATAACCTGTTTAACCTGTTTAATTTGTTCAACCTATTTAACTCATTTAACTCATTAAAGTTTTATATATAGAGTCCTGATCTTTTGAAACTAGCTTCACGGACCCAAAAACCTATTTTTTAAAAAAAAATTTAATTTTTTCATGGGTAAGTAAATCTAAGTGTATTAAATCTATAAACCAAGTTTTACCATTTTTGGATGTTTTGGTTATTTACGAAAATGCCATTGTGTTTAAAAATCCAAAAAATATTTAAAAACATCCAAAATTGGTAAAACTTGGTTTATAGATTTAATAACCTAGATTTACTTACTCATGAAAAAAAATAAAAATTTAAAAAAAATAGGTTCTTGAGCAAGCTTCATGGAGGCCAAAGATTAGCCGACTTATGTATACACATGTAAACTCCTTTGTTATTTTTCTTTTTGAAGTCTTCCTCCTGTCGCCTAATTTTCATTTTCTACTGCTACCCTAATTCCATTTTCCCGTTACTACCATATTCCTATTTCCCCTACGCCGAAAATATCATCTCGTATCTCTCTGCTAAATTATTATCTACTATAGTCTAGACTTTTACGTTATTTATTCTACAACTCATTAACAATCCACCAACTTGTTTATTAAAAGGGTTGTAAATGAGTTAGAGTTGAAGTTTTTTAAATGAGTTAATAAACAAATTAGGGTTGAGATATTTTAAATGGGTTAGGATTAGGATTAGGATTAGACTCCAGCCCGTTCATCCTGATCCGTTAATACCATTACTCACTGCTCCGATCATCCTCCCACAGGCACTTAGTTTGCGAAGAATCCCACTCGAGCATCGATGAATCCGTCTCCATTCGCATCAAACACACAAAGTACCTTCTTTAATTCATCCAAGCTGACTCCCAGCTCATCGAATAAGGCTGATAAGTTGTCAGCGCCTAAAGACTCGTCAAAGTCATTGAATTTACTGTCAAAACTGAGGTTTGCCATCACCATCTCCACCTCTTCTCCTCTTAAGACCACTGCATCATTGTTGTAAGTATTTGTCAACACCCAATACTATGGTTGTTTATTTTGTGTGCAGAAGGACTCTCTGCTCTTATTAACAATGCAGTTGCATGCTCTCGCATTCATGGGATCAAAATCAATCCAAGGAGGCCTATTCTTACCCATTTGCTGTTCGCTGACGATGCCATCATTTTTATGCAGACTTCTACTATGGACGTCACAAACTTTTTGGCTACCATCTGACTGTACTCGAAATCTTCTGGACAGGTTGTTATTGTTGACAAGACTGCTGTTTTCTTTAGTTCCAACACCGACTTGGCTTCTAGGCAGCATATTAATTCATTATTGGGTTCTATGGGTTAGAAAATTCTGAACTATCTTGGACTACTAGCGTGGCTTGGGAGGTCCAAGCGAATAATGTTTAAAGGCCTGAGGGAGAGTATTTGGAGGAAAGTTCAAGAATGAAAAGAAAGATTACTCTCATGGGGCGGCAAAGAGATCCTCATCAAGGCGGTGGCACAAGCAATCCCAACATACGCGATGAGCATTTTTTTGCTACCGAAATCTTTCTCTTCAGAACTTAATGGAATGCTGAGTAGGTTCTGGTGGGGCGAACATGGAGGTAGGCGCAAGATGAGCTGGGTGGCATGAAAGGATATGTGTAAGTCAAAATTCTTAGGCAGGCTGGGTTTCTGGGACCTAAACATATTCAATTATGCCCTCCTTGCAAAGCAAGTTTGGCGGCTTAATTCTCCTTCCAACTCATTATGTTATAGGGTTCTACAAGCAAAATATTTTCCGAATGAGGATATTTGGAAATGTCATGCAAAACCATCAGATTCTTTCACATGGATGAGCATCCTCAAGGCCAGATATGTGATTCGCTTCGAATGCATGTGGCGGATTGGCAACGGGGAGCGGGTTCAATTTTTTAACGATCCCTAGTTGGACACTAAGGTCACCAAGGCAGGGCCTCTCCCATTATCAATCCCAGACAATGTCAATGTGAGTTACTTTATCAATGGGGCCTCCCGGTCATGGATTAAGGAGCGCATTGAGGCAGCTGCGGGTGACAATGGATGGCGGGCAATATGTCAAATTCCCCTCCCCTCCCCTCCTCTGCACAAGAAGACCAGAGATTCTGAAAGTTTGAACCTCATGGTGGCTTCACTGTTAAATCTGCTTACAGGGTGCTTAGCTCGGGATATGGTTACTCCCCCCAGTCCTCAGTATACAAGGCAATCTGGTGAACAAAGCTCCCATCCAAAATCATCAATTTCAGCTGGAGACTCTTCTTGGATAGACTCCCGACACTTTCCAACTTACGGAACAGGGGCATTCATGTTGATCCTGTGTGTCTTTTTTGCAGGGCAGGTATCGAAGATACTAACCATCTTTTCTCTGAATGTGCTCTAACCAGGGGTATCTATTTGAGGGCTGCCTGACACACCTTGTCGCCTGCCACCGTTGAGGAGCTCGTCACTTCCCTGGTGGTGCGTCATAGGCCAAACGACCTCGCGTTCTTCATTCTATGCTGCTGGAGGATTTGGTACCTGCGAAATTCTCTAAGGGTTGAAGGGACAAAACCGGACTTTTTCAAAATTTTTGACTGGTGCAAGGAATATGGAGCAATACCGCAGGGCTACCCCCCTCACTCTTGAGGGTGCGATTGACCGCATCCTAGTTCCCAGATGGACTAAACCTCCGGATGAATCTCTCAAAATGAATGTTGATGCTCGAATCATTTATCAGAACTTGTCAATGGGTTTTGCCGCGGTTATCAGGGATTCCAGAGGCTTTTTCATTGCAGCTAAAGGTTGGAAACAACGTGGTGTTGGTCCCGAGTTAATGACAAAACCCAAGAGGGGAGGGGTGAATTGGGTTCTTAAAAAAAAATTCTTCGATAAATTAAAACTTAACCCCTTGTAAACTTAATCCCTTTGATTAAAACTGATAGAGAGCAATGAAGTAAAACAACAGGCAAGATTTATAGTGGTTCGGGCAACTTTTCCCTACTCTACTCTTCCAAACTCACACACCGTTGTGACTTGGGTTCCACTATGTATTCCGCAAATACACTTAGAGACTCTGCTCTCTTCTAGATTCCAGCTCTAGGGGGCATACACAATCAGAGCCTATGCTCTCTTCTAGATTCTAGCTCTAGGGG
>JAXCLR010000050.1:47483980-47504473 GCA_035584095.1 Annona squamosa | reverse complement strand
CGACTGCTTTTTTTTTTGGTCAAGGTGCGTTTGGTTAAACTTTTCAAATTAAAATTTTTTTGTTCTTTATAAGTATTTATTTTTAATTAATTTTTATATCTTTCTATATAACTATTTTACTTTTTAATTAGTTTAAGACAACTATCTATACAACTAATTCATCGATTATATGTAATTATATGTAACCTCATTACATGGAAGTGGAGCTATATAATCCCTTCAAATTTTAATATTTTGATCATTGATATAAAATCCAATTCATTCATTATATTTAATACTATTTATTTATCTAGGAGATTGAGTTTCATCTCAATCAAATATGTTTATGGGCCACGTTCGTTGAAAATTTGTGTTATTCATGTGTAAAATATAAAAAAATGATTCAATCTATTTACACATGTATTAGAAGTTGAAAATAAAATTTTAAAATTAATATTTAATCTTAGACTATTTTATTATGTTGATTTTAGATAAGTCCATCTATAGTGATATTAAAAGGGTTTCTAAGATAACAAAAATGATATTAATAACAATAGGCGGAATGAATTTTTTGTCTACCATTAAAATTTAAAAAATGGATGGAGTTACATAGAAAAATAGTTTTATAGAAGCAAGATCATTTATCTATTTTAACTTTATTTTTTTACTCTTTGCCATTATTACTATCATACCAGATTATTTTCTCCTATTTCAAAATTTTTTTTTATATTAAGGGTGTGTTTGGGAAGTTGTAAAACTTTTGATGAAAAGTTTTTCATGTAGAACTTGTCAAATTAGTAGAAAATAATGTGATGTTGTAGGAGTAATGATAAGAAGTAAAGAGAATAAATTTAAAATAAATAGGTTAGTTGTACTGGTAGTTGTATAGAAATGATTGAAAAGTATGGTTGTTGTATAGAAAAATATGTAAAAAATAATTTAAAAAATAATAGTTATGAAAAGTGACAAGTTTTAACTTGACAATTTTTCTAAATTGCCAAACACACTCTAAAAATCTTTTCTTTCAAAAGTTTTATTATTTTCCAAAAACATCCTAAACATGAGTTATGCTTTTGTAGAAACCCTTCTATGCAACTCAATTTATTTTTACTTCCTTAATGATTGATGTGAAATTTGGTTCATCCATTATATTTAACATTGTTTACATTGTCTTGAAAATCTATTCATTTATTAGCATCATTGTATATTAGACCAATCAACAAATGTGTAAAATCAATGTAAGAAAATAATTTAATGCTAAATGTTAATTTTAAAGTAGTATTTTCAACATATAAACTATTTAAAATATAATTCTCATCTCGATAAATGATTTTATGAAGTATAGTTATATCCTAATACAATACATATATGAATGGATTTAAGCATTTTTTATAGGCTGCATGTGAATATATATTTTTATGGAAATATCCCCCATGAATACCTTCGGTTACGATGAAAATTTTAATTTCTTAACAAAATAAATAATGCCAAATACAATAAAAAATAAATTTTTATTAATTACTAAAATATGAAAAATAAAAGAGGTTACAAGGAAGCGCTTGAATGAAGCCTATTCAATATATACATGACTTAGCAATTCAAGTTTTCTTTGATGTATTAGTTAATTAAAAGAAATTTGAGTATTGGTGATTTCAAACCGGTCCAAAAATAAAAAATTTTTAGTTTTTTGAAAAATTTTTCTACAAACATGTTATTTAGTTATATTTAATTTACAAATCAAGTTTTATCATTTGTTTGGATATGTGGATATATTATTTTACATTTTTAATTTAAAATAACTTAAATACAATTGTATTTAAAAATTCAAAATAAATATATACGTATCCAAAAAAGGTAAAACTTGGTCTATAAAGTAAATATAACTAGATTAATATGTTGATAAAAATATTGAAAAAAATAAAAAAAACGTGTTTTTGGACTGAAAAGATCATTCGATCAGAAATTCGGGAGGCTAGGCCCACATGTTTGTGTTTGGCAGACGAAAAATTAAGATGAAGCGATCAGTTTGGAGTTGGTCCGATTAGGTGTGAGAATCAGGGCGAGTCGGGACAAGTCAGGGTGTGCCCAACCCTAACCCTACTTTTCAAAAATCTTATTTGACCATTATTTTTATATTGGGTTGAAATAAGGTTGGTTTGACCCTTACTTTTTTTTACGAGGTTTCGGGATAAAATTTCGGTCGGTATCGTGTCAACGAGTTGGGTAAAAACTGTGAGTCAAGTAAGAAGTTTTTAAAAATTTATGATCCTATCAAGTATAGAGACAAATCTAAATTAAATTTAACTACTATATGCTTCAATCTATTATTATTCAGTCAAAGTAAAATATAAATACTTAAATAAAACATGAATATTAGAATTGAATAAGAATTTTTTTTAATGTGAGAGATAAGAAAATGGGTCAGCGGGTAGGTCCGCTCCGACCCGCCCTACCCCGACCTGCTATTTTTTAAAAAAAACAAATATCCTACCCGATCCGTCATCCTTAAAAAATATCAAATATCCGACTTGCCTCTAGTATTTAATAGGGTAGGGTAGGGTAGGGTAGGGTTGGGTCAAGTGGGTCACGGGTCAATTTGCCCCGATTCTTACCCCTAGGTTAGATCCGGTCTTTTTCGACAGATAAAAGTCGCTCATCCAGCTGTCCGAAACAGCTTTGTAATTGTGTTGAAGCATGCTCTTCAGTTGCTTAACACATCCTTTTCACAATCCTTAGTCATGATTTTGTTAGCCAAGACTAACCTCAAAAAATCTATTAAAATTCTTTTTTCTTTGTGCACTTCTTTATCTAAAAATGTTTAATATAATAATTACGTTCTATCATTTTTAACGGTCTTAAAAAACACCATTAAAATCTTATAAAATTTCTAAAATGACATTTGCAAGAGAATTTGTATTTTAAACCCTCTAACTTTGTATATTTGCATTTTAAATATTAAAACTTATGAATTAACATTTTAGACACTGTAAAGTTTAATTCTTTGCATTGTAGACCTGTGGCCAATTGGCCCTCATGGTATTAAAAAATATTATTAAAATCTTGTAAAATGTTTAAAATATTATTTGCATTTTAAACTCTTTAACTTTACATATTTGTATTTTAAAAAGATTGGGGCTGAATTGTAAACATAAATGGATTTCATATTGTAAAAATTGGCCAACTGTGCATGACGTGCAGACTCCTGACTAGTGGTGCAAGCAACCTGGCCGGTCTGTTACCTTAAAAAATTCGGTTTCGGTTTCTGCTAAGGTACCAATGATTTATTAGTACTGGATTCGACACGGTCTGGAGTTTGTTAGTACCGGGTTTGGGAAAACCGGACTCGAACCAGCCCTTTAAAAACCTGCCCTCCTTGTACTATCAAAGGCAATTTTTTTTAAAAAAAAATATTTTTATGCTATCAAATAATCCTAAAAGATATGAAAATTCAAGTTGTTTCAATAAGAATTACTACAACTTTTAAAAGAAAATCTAATCTACCCAATTTGTCTAGAATTATATATTTAAATAAGAAACTAAGTTTCATCTGAATAAAAAAATATGCATGGGCCAGTTTAAAAATATATAAAATCAATGTGGTAAAATAAGTTGATTTATATATCAGTTTAATAATTTGGTGATGCACGCCCTTTGGATTCTATAAAACTCCATGAAGAAAGTAGTCTCCGCATTTTCCAACTAATTATTTAATAGGCTAATAATTTAACAATCTTACTTTTCAACTTTACTCTTATAATCCAATAATTTTTTCTTCTAATTATCCTATTTATTTCAACTTTATTTTTATTATTTTAATAAATCGCGCAAAACCCAAAATATTCATTTTATTATGGGCAACCGTTGTACGCACCTTAGTGCATTTAATTCATTTTTAAAATTTTTTCAAATTTTCATTAAACTATTAATCTAAGTATATTTAATATGCGTATTAATTTTTACTATTTTTAGAGATTTGTAGATATTTTTTTGAATTTTTAAAAATTAGCGGCATTATTGATTTTTAAAAATCCAAAAAAATCTTTAAATTTTCAAAAATGATAAAAATTGATGCTTAGGTTAAATACACTTACATTAACAATTGTGTAAAAATTTTTTCAAAAAATAAAAAAAAATACGTATTTACACTCTAGTTCATGGAAGCTAAATGCACCCCGGCATATGAGTTTTCACTTTACACCAAAACCAATGTTATATCCCCCCTGGCCTCCACCATACGTGCGCGCCGTTCATGAGAACATGAGATATGTAATGATCGGAGAAGAGAACCACAGCAGATGCAACCCGGTCGTTAAGCAAGCAGGACCAAGGACGCTCTTTATGCTAGGGCCATAGCTCGCGGGCATCTAGAGGAGATGAAGGATAATCACCCACATCTAGACAAACCTTTGTAGGACGATATTCAAAGCTTGCTTATGAAGGGCGATGGACCAAAGGCATTAATGCGTTCCCCACCGAGCGGGCACACATCTTTTATGCCAAAGGTCACAAGGGAACTTGGTCCCGTATAATGGCTAATCAAGAAGTAGGATACTTATACGATGAATACTTACAAAGATCAGCACAAATCTAACCAGCAAGCACAAAAGAAATCATGTAGTTATAGTGGTTCGGTCAATCATTGATCTAATCCACTTTTAAATTACAGACACTTGGGTTTCATTAGTTAACTTTAATACAAGTTATAGTGGTATAGTCAATCAGATTATTTTCCAAATTGGTGCTAAGCTCCGGGTGGGCTCGTGAGACAATCTCTTGGTCAATCAAAACCAAGGTAATATAACATTTAAAAACAAAAATTAAAACTAAACTAGTTTAGCATATCTACAATTGCAGCATAATACACATATTGAGGGCAATATGCAACTTTGAATCATCTAGCAACTGCACTTGAGAAAAGGGAAAATTGTCTTCAAAATGTTTTTCATAAGAGAGCAACTTGAATTTGTCAATCTTGAGTACTTGATGGGCGATTCGCTTGATCTTTTTGCTCTCCTGCATCTTCCCTTTAAAGCTTTTCGATTACTAGAAATGTGTCCTAAATGATACCCATGAAGTCTCCATGCATATTCAAACTTTTGAAAATTTGAAAGGTCAACTTTTGTTGCTCCATTTGAAACAAATGTGTTTTCAGCACAAAAAGATTATTTTTTCCTGTTTTGCAGAATTCAAATTTTGAGGAAAAATTCTTGTTTCACACGTGTTAATCCACTCAAGATAAGCATAAACAAACGAACCTATCTTAATTCAAGGATCAACCATAATCCAAAAGCATATTCCATGATTATTTCAAATGAGATTATCAAATTAGCATATTCCAAAATTATTCCACGTTAACTAGCATATTCCATTTTTAACATATCTCTTTGTTTCAAGTTCAATCCCATCACGATTAGTATTATAAGCTCAAAAATGATAATTTAACAAACACATCACTTTTTGAAAACTCAAAACACAATTTCACAATAACAAGAGCAATAGCATAAAACATATATTTTATCATTATCAAAACCAATCAAAAAGGAAGTATTCATTAAAGTTCACAGAAAAATTCAATTCCCTCGTATTAACTCCTGCAATGGCAGGGGAGATCTCGGAGAATACACCAGTGGCCTCTTTGATGCTGTGACGACACCAGGCCCTTCTTTGGAGACTAATTGTGAGGATCTTGGTTTTAGTCTGCGATGAGTGCTTCACTCCACCATGGCGCAAAGTCTTATTTTTTAATATATCTTTTTGAAATTTTTTTATAAGATTGTTAATCTAGTTATATTTAATTTATAAATTAAAATTTACTATTTTTGGACGTATGTTTATATTTTTTTATTTTTAAAAATAAGGGTATTTTAGTCATTTTTAAATGACTAAAATATCTTTATTTTTAAAAAAATTAAAAAATATATTTATATATTTTCAAAAATAATAAAATTTAATAAATAAGTTAAATACAACTAGATTAACAATCTTATAAAAAAGATTTAGAAAAATATATTAAAAAATGAGGTTTTGCACCCTATTGCATTAAAACATTCCTTCGAGCCCATTACTAAGGTATTAATCGTAGTACACATCTTTTACGCAGGAGCTATGTTTGTTGAAAAATATTATACATTCATATGTAAATTACAAAAAATATTTAGATCTATTTATATATGTATGAGAATAATAATATTCTACAAAATTATTTATGCATATAATAAATATATTTCAAATGGTTTAAAATTTAAACATAAAACTTTAAAATTAATACTTAGCATTAAATTATTTTATTACATTGAATTTATACATTTATGATGACGTCATAAAAATCAACTTATCAAAAATTGAAAGAATTACATATAAGGTAAATTTTATAGAAACAAAGCCTGGTACAAGGTTCTCAAAATAATATATAATAATACGATAAATTAAATCGAGTAATTAAAAATTGAAAAAATTACATTAAGAGAGATTTTATAGAAGCAAAGCCTCTCAAAATAATTCGTGTCAGTACGACAAAATTAAACTTATTTAAGGTGTGTCGGTTTATTAAGAACATTTCAAACTGAAAGTTTTCACTCTCAATAATTATTCTATTTTTTAAAATCATTTATTCATAGCTTCCTATATAAACTATTATCATTTCTACACATCTATTTATATAATGGATTTTGATCTTATGAATCTGAGTGCACTTAGCTTCGGCACACATGCGTGTAAATACCTATTTTTAATTTTTAAAATTTTTTTACAAAATCGTTAATAAAAGTATATTTAACATGGTACCAATTTTGACCTTTTTGAAAATTTTGAAAATTTTATTTTTATTTTTAGAAATCAATGAATTACTAAAAAGCCACTAATTTTTAAAAATAAAAATAAATATCTAAAAATCTCCATAAGTAATAAAAATTGATATACATGTTAATTACACTTAAATTAATAGTTTTATGAAAAAGTAAAAAAAAAGGTTAAATTTACTTGGATGTACCCAAAGCTAAATACACCCGGGTGCGTAGGATCAAAATTTTTATATGATTAATCTATCTATTTGAACTTTATTCTATTTACAATCTATTTTAACTTTATTTTTTTTACTCTCTATCTTTATCCTTGACACATCATGTTATTGTTATTTTTCTTCTATTTTAAAAATTTGTAAAAAAAATTTTCATCCAAAAATTTTATCACTTTTCAAAATATGCCCCAAATTAAAACTTTTTATTCTTTATAATTACCCTTTTTTAATTTTTTTTTCATCTTCCTATATAACTACTATATTTTTCAATCATTTTTATATAACTACCAATGTAACCAACTATCTATTTTAACTTTATTTGTTATTTTTCATTATTACTCTTATGATATAACATTATTTTTTTCTATTTCAAAAACTTTTTCATCAAAAATTTTTCATCCAAAAGTTAAATCATTTCTTAAATACACCCTTAGTCATGCCAATATATGAAACAATTGCAAACAATTACCAATAGGGTTGCAACTCGAGTATTGGGTTCAGATGAACTCAAATACTAAACCTACTGGGTTTAGGTGAACCCAAACCATAGTATTAAAATTCGAATTTGAGTCAGGTTTGGACCGAGTGGGCATTAGTCTCCATCATGGTTTCAGGTTCAAATTCGGATTACTCTCAAACTAATATAAATTAAAATCTACAAATAGAAAAGACAAACTCTTTGAATGTTATTGTATTCGCCACTAACTAATTCTAAACATTACTTTTGATTATAATAACTAATTTATTCATAATTTCCATATGAATATATTTATATGACCATGATAATTTTCATTTTGATAAAAGTTGGTTTTCTAATTAGAAATAATACTAAGTACAGTGAATGTAACGAATTTATCATCAACAATCAAAATAAGAAAAAATAAATAGGATTACATGATATCACTATCCAAACAAATTTAATAAAAGTAAGACATATATATCATAGTTAATTGTACGTATGCAACAATTCTAAAAAGTTAATATATTTTTAATTATTTACAAATTAAGTTAATGTAAATGCAATAGCTTCGACTTTTCATTGATAAATGTAGATGACATTTAAGATTTAGAATGAACAATTTATAGTTTAATTAGGTTATAATTACATGGAAGAATTTTTATTATAATTATAGTTAAATTGCATTTGTATAAACTAATGAAATTTTTTCAACAAATTAGAAAGTATATCGGACCAGGTCAATGTAAGCTCGATATTGGTTTCAGGCTTTCTTAGGTTTTGAGCTGAAATCTGGTCTATTTTGAAAAAATTTTAAAAATAAAATCTAAATTTGATTTTAAAATTGAGTCAAATCGGACAATCCAGACCCAGCACCAAATTCCACCCCTAATTACGAATGTCGTCGACCAAACACACGAAACAAAGCTCACCAAACTTAGCAGTCGACCGCCCATATTAAAAACATTAATTATAATACGTTTCCAATTCCATGTAACCCGTGGCATGAATTCAAATTCAAAGAACGTCTCTATTTAGGGCCTACCTTAATGATGAAATAGCAATCGAACCTGTTATGCTGTTACATTATTTAACATTAGTTCATCATGGTAACGAAACTTTAAATGGGAGATCTGAATGGGCTATTCCGCTTAAAATGCATATTATCATGGGCAAATTATGAAAGACACTTATATGCATTATAAACGAATTAGATTGACATAGTAACGCATAAAATTAATTATTCTACATATATAGATACATGTTTTAGATGGTAAATTAATAACTTTGTAAATTCAATATATAAATTAAGCAATTTTATTACATTGATTTAAACTTTTATTGTAGCAGAGTAATCTTTTGTTTGGGATAAACTTTGTTCCGAATTAAACAAATAGAATGGATTTCATCTAATCAGCAGGGGCCAGATGGGCCAAATGGGGTGAAACTCGTTTGCATTAATTTCACTTTTTCCACAACTTTAGCCTTAACTTCATTTGTACTACCTGAGTTTTACCTCTGGCCCCAAATGGAGATGTTCCATAAATTGAAGTTCATAAAACCGGTTCTATAATAATGGAACCCGTTATAATATAATAATAGAAACCTTTATAATTAAAATATTAATGTGATAATATAATTAAATTACTTGAATATATTGATCTAAAAATAAATTTTAAATTTAATGCGGAAAATAAAGAGTAAAATTAAAACGAATAAAATTGAACTTGGAAAAAGTAATCTAAATACATACAAACTTATTTAAATGAATGAAAATAAATGTAACTGAAAAGTAGATAACAAGTACAGTTCAACTAGCTGCTGGGAGTCAAGGTACCCTAGAGAAAACCAATCATAATTTGAGCAACAAACCAACCATGATCCAAAAAGCCATATACTTTACCCAAGGTTACAATCTAATCACATTTCAGTATTTCATTAACACTTGGTGGCTTCAGATAGGAGGCAGTGACTAACAAGACTAGAACTGCTTCAAAATAGGTCAGCATCAAGCTGGGTACTAAAGAATGACATCGTATTTCTTCCTTCTCTTACTCGACATCCAAGTTCAGACAAGTGAATTAGGCAAATGAAAAGGAAGAGTAAACTTACCAAAATTATTAGTAAGATCTGGAACGATAAAAAATTACAATGAAATTACATTGCTTAGGCAGGATTATTCATCAGGACCACACAAAATAGCGACAGAGGCAATGTGGCATTGCTTCCCCATAAGTTACCAATTTTCATTTCCGCAGAACTCACCAAGCTTAAGTGACAAAAGCTGCCACTTCCTGTTTCGTGAGTAACCTGGTGGATGGATTAAATGTCCTCAGACAGTCAATTTCTTCCAGTGGTACAGATCTTACAGTGAAATGGCTTCTAACAGCAGCAACTGTCTTCTCAATGAAAGTACTTTTTGTTGGCAAATAATCCTTCATTGGACGAAGAAATTCAACATGTTTTCGTGCCTAACAATGTCAAATAACTTCCAATCAGATGTTGAAAATTGAAGATACATAACTGACCACAACTGTTAAACTGGGGGTACACAACTAGGCTCCATGCACGCTCAAGTGCTCTATGGCCATTTGAACTCACTCAAAAAATAAAAACTTTTTAACATTCAAATTGGCTTAGGATCTGTAGGGAAAAAACCTGAGCTGATTTTTCAAATTTCCCCATTCCTAATCCTTCTCAACTTAATCAAAAGATGATGCCCCATCATCCCTGATTTCTTTTTAGTTACAATTGCTATGTGATTAATTACATCACCATGCCTTTTCTTTTTAATTTTTGGTAGAGTTGCTTTTTCCCATTGTTTGAGTTTTAGCCTCTTTCACGCAACATTGATTCATTGACTCAAATATTTAATGTTAAATTGCAAGATTTGTAGTTAGATTGATGAAATTTGTACTTACATGGGTGAAGTTTATAGTCTTCGCACTTAATGGTTATGATCTAGGATTATATTTAACATTAGAGTAATTTTATTATTTTATCCTTATAATTTAAATAATGTGATCTTGCTTTTCTCAAACTCTCACCCATGTGCCTTGAGTCTAGAGCATTGAACAACGATGCTCCTCACACAATATTGGGATGAGATTCAAATGTGGAATATGATATGCCCTTATAACTTAGTTGAATATTCAGGACTGAAGAAGATGCCAGGGCTGAAGAAGAAGAAAGAAAGAACCCAAAAAGAGCAAGGAGGGCGCGCCTGAGTGACCACAAGTTTAGTGGGAAAGCCACATCTTGTAACATGAACAAGAAAATATGATTGCAATATTTGACATTCATTTGCAAACCTTGTTTTTCTTCTAACTTATTTAACATTAAAATAAGACCATGCTATGGATGGCTACAGGTATCACAGGACCCACGATGATAGTCCCCATTCATTCTATAGTCGAAAATGATTTTTTCACCATCAACAAGCAAAGTAAGTATATTTAATGTATTTAACAAAAGAAATAAAGTTACATTGACAACATTATGAAAAATGGGAAACAGATATCTCGTATATGGAATTTAGCATGAAATTTGGTGGTAAAAAATCTCAAGTAATTTGTTAAAAAATGGGAAAAGAGAATTTACTGAACGGTAGTTGGGAGCTTTTATAGGGATCTTCAGATATGCCATATTCCTCACGTCATAATCCCACAAAAATGACGTATGGTGAACCCAGCGATTTTTTGTTATTGACTGAGCATTCCCACCAAACTTGTAGTCGCCAAAAACATAATCTGAACCAAATGCAACAATCTTACTGTTTACAGCATTCGTATTTCAAAACAGCATCTTGCATTCCTACTAACTGTGTCCAGAGAGATCACAAAAGGGAAGTAGCAAATAGCATTGTTGGTTGAAATTCAAAAACTATAAAGAGCATCAACCATAAAGAAAATGTTAGAAAATCTCATGCTTAACATCAATTAATGAAATTCTAGGCACAGATCACCACGTATCGATGCATGCAATGAGAAAAGCAAAGTACGATTTATATTTTCAATAGGCCATGAAATTTTGTCAGCCCATTCAGGCAAGCGTGGCAAACGCATTCAACCCATTTTAAAGACTGCAATCTCAAATCTGATATGTAATCCACCTAGAAGCAATTGAAAGTAAGTTGTACAACCAAAGATCATGTTGTTAAGATCACTGATTATTCAATTTTTGCTTTGGCTCCACCCAATGGGATATATGTAGTGTATAGATCAACAAGAAAGTATACAACACTTGAGACATATTAGGAAGTATAGATATCAGGAGCATGCCACATGGTGTGCTTTGAGGGGGGCAATATAATGAATGTATTTCCATAAAGTACTTCGAATTCTTTCATGTTTCTCTTTTTTTTTAAAATAAAAAATAAAAATCATACAGTGCGTCATAATACCATTCTCACGGAGGTGAAAGTCACCATGCCCTTGGAATACTTCACCATATAACTTGCTTGTCCAGGACATGATGGGTCGAGGATATGCTTGTAAACCAGGAACAGCATCCTTGTTGCAGATAAAAGTGATAAAAACTGTCCCATCATCAACAATGACAGTGCCGCCTCCAGTAAACCTTCTAATGACAGGAACCCGATCTCTTAGCACAGATTTGAGTTCAATAAGTTCAGAAGGTTTCCTGGTATAAGGATTACATCAAGAGTTAGGTTATACAGCATATCATTACTATATTTCTCTTTAATATGTATAAAAACAAAATCTCATTTCATTGATAGAGATATTAAAAAAAAAAATAACAATAAAAAAATTGGGCACACATAACATACTAATAGCGAAAGATGTGTAAATATTTACTATTATTCGTACTAAAACAAAAGACAAAGTTGATAGTTAGTTTATACTTGAATAGAAGAGACAGATATTCACCCAGATATTCCCATGACAATGGTGGGAGCATTCGTTCCATCATTTATGATACACCAGTTATCAGAAGATGCTCGAAGTAGTCTTTCCTCCAAATGCAGTTGCTCCAAGATCGGCAGTGCCTTAAGTCTAATAAGATTCATTAAAGGCAGCTGAACATGTTTGCCTTGAGATGCAGCCATTGAAAGATTAAAGGAAGTTGGAGACTTGCAAAAATCTCAACCCAATCAGGCCAAGCTGAGGCCAACCTAACCTCAACTTTTTTAGCATTCAGGTATCTGGTTGACATCTTTCATACCTGCACAATTGACCTATTTAATTTATCAATCAAATGAATGAATATGCCTATAATTTATAAAAGAGATTTTGTAAGTAAAAATGCAAAAAAGTAAGAAGACAAATAAAAGAAAATGAAAACCATGATAATGTGATAATATGATAAGTTAGCTTATATGATTATTTTTCTCTCTTTGTTCTTTATATATAACCCATACATATGGGGAGAGTTGGAAATGAGTACTGCACCCTTTTTTTATCTTCATTTGTTCCATGCAAATTAACCTTGAATGCTATCATCCTCAAAGCTTTTTTCATCTGTGATCCTAAACAAGTTTTTCCATAACCAATCTCAGATGCAATGAAGTTCCCATCCACATCCATGAAAGGTCAGACGTGCTAAAATTTGCTCAAAGTTTGTCTTTCAGCATAGTGTTAGAACTTGACAGCCACACAGAATTTCTCAAGCACTTCATTTCCTCCATTCTGCTTGGATTCTATTCATAACGTCTTTTTTGATTTCTCTATTTTTCTTAAACTATTGACCCTTGATACCAAAAGTGATCAATTCTTAGTACTAGTTTGTCTGAAATCTTAATTGGTCTCAATTCTAGTGCTTGCTATTATTAATAGCTGTTAAGTTCCACCTAAAGAGGTTGGCATGGATGCAAAATACGTAAAAATATTAGCACTTGGCATAAATCATCATCATCATCATAAGCCATTTCCCACCTAGGTGGGGTCGGCTGCATGGATTCTATTGCATCATTCTTGGCATGAATGCAAGTACTCTTTTATAACATATTGATTTCAAATTTTGAAATGTGATACACGAATAGAATGTGTTGACCATGCAACTTCAGAAAATAATTTTCAAATTTTGTCTGAACAACAAGACTAGATTTTGCCTCTTGAAAGATGCATGTTAAAATTTTTAGCCAAAATTTTGTTTCTGTCAAATCTGAATTTTAAAAATGAAAACATATATTTCAAAATTTCCACTCCTAATAAGAAAAAGCCATATAGTTTGACTCGAGTGAAACATGTTTGAACTAGGGATATAAATCAGGTCAAGTTAACTTGGGTTGGGGTGTTCTCAATCCTAAACTTATTTGTAAAAACTTCAACTCAACCTTACCTCTAACCCTATTTTTCAATCCTTAATCCAATCCTAAATTAATCATAGAAATCAGGTTGCAAATCGGTTCAATAAGTCACCCAAATTACTGAACAGACTAATAAATACCTCAAAATCTGAAGACAAGTTGTGCTACTGCTAGCCTAGAAAATCACCTGGGACATCTCATGACCTCTAAATAGTACATCTCTCTGTTAGTATCGTATACGTTTATAATTAAAAAGAAGTCAATATGCAAACCTGTTGAACTAATTATACCGAAATCAATTTATAAACAACCTATTGAACAAACCTGTTGAACTAATTAAACCAAATCAATATACAAACAACCTACCGAGCAATCAATCAACCTGTCAAACTGAACAATCAACAGCAAATCAGCAACAATAATTTAACAATCTGGACAGAAATCACACAACATTTACTCAAACATTGCAAAACAGCTACTCAACTTGGCTGGAAATCATTTTTCAGCTACTATACCAAAAATATCACAAATACTTGATTTTAAAAGAACACTGTAATATCTCCCAAAAATCATCTACTCGAACAATGTAATATTTCCACTTTCCATACAAAAATAGAAGTTTGCCATAAAAAAAAAAAAGAAGTTCATTCGAGGCTATTAAAATGTATAATCTTTTCTTTTAAAAAGAAAAAAGCTAAAAACGGATCATGCATACCTGAGGTCAAGAGGCGGCAGTGGGCTGTGCGGCCCGACGGACCAGCGGAGGGTCGCCGGAGAAAGAAGGGAAGAAAGGTGGAAAAGGACCAATGGTTAGGGCAGCCAGACAAGCGGAGCACGGCAGGAGGCGGGGATGAGAAAAGCGGTGACGCTGTGATGGAGGGTAGAGGAAAGGCGCCCCGGCGAGGCACTATCGACGGAGAGAGACCGAACTCGTCCTTTGCGATAGGAGAAACCAAAGAGGATTTTGTGTCGTGGATTTTACGGGATCCGATAGCATGCGCCCGCGAGCACGCAGCACACACCCCTTTTTTATTTTTTTAAAATTTTTTTTTTATAAAACTGTTAATATAAGTATATTTAACGTGTGTATAAATTTTTACCATTTTTAGAGTATTTTAAATATTTATTTTTATATTTAAAAATTTCACTGATTGTCAAAAAATAAAAATAAATATCTAAAATACTCAAAAAATAGTAAAAATTTATATATATTAACAATATTGTAAAATTTTTTAAAGAAATAAAAAAAAAGATGCATGCACCCAGGAGCATGAAACGCTACATGCTCACGGGCGCATGCAATCGAGGTCTGGATTTTACGTATCATATTCATCCACCTACGAATTATTTTCTTAGTTTTGCTTATACTAAATTCATTGATATTAGTAAAATTAGAAGTAAAACTTATGATATTTGCCCCATTTATATTATAATGGGTCGCATACGCGGGCCTCATTTTGAATTTTTGACACCATCAAAATATTATAATGGAAAAAATTATAAATAAAAAATTATTTATAAAAATGCTTTTCACATTAAATAATTAATTTATGTTCATCAGATTTTAAATTTTCAACAATAAATAATTTGAAAATTGATTTTTTAGTATCTTAAAATATAAAAAGTTTTATTTCTTAAATTTATTTTACATTAAATGGATTAATTCTGTACGTTTGATCTTGGAGATTCCCAAAATAAAAGTTCAAAATTCAGGAAAATCCAAGAATAAGTTTAAAACATTTTATTTTTATAAATATTCTTTACATTTTATATAAAAATTATAACATTTTATTTTGCTCTATTTCGATAGAGAAATTAAAGAAATACCTTTAAAATATTAGAAAATACTAAAATTATTTAGTTTATGAATTTTAAAATATGAAAATGTAAAATGTGTCTATTTAATGTGAAGAATATTTTGAAAATTAATTTTCATATATTTAAGGTATTTTCTTGCATTTTTATATATAGGTGCAATTTTTTTTAAAAAAAGGAGAAATGACTGCAATTTTAGCAAAATTAATGAAAATCCAATAAATAAGAAGGATTCAAAGATAAACTAGCAGTATCATCTGGACTCCCTGTTGAAATTTTCATTAATAAAATAACCATTTTTAAACGTTTCAGCTATTCAATGCTCAATCGTTTGACGCTGACACGTTTTTCAGCGTTTGTGTTTTGAAATAAAATTTTGTTTTGAAACGTAAAATCAAAGCCTATATATATGTGTCTCATTTTGTTTGAAAATACACCCACCGAATTTGGCTCACCAGCTTCTATGACTCACTTATGTTCTCAAAATCCTAATGAATGTTTTTTTATCTGCTTTCCAATTCCACTCAAAGCCTGTTATTTTCAAGTGTTTGGAATTTAGAAGAGAGGCTATTTCCATTCTAGACTAGGTACTCTCTTTGTATCCTGAGGGCAAATTGCTATAACTCTAAACAGTTGTGAGGGTGCAAATATTTCTTTAAGGAAAGTGACAATTGTAACAAGCCTGGAGGAGTAACCTATTTTGGTTTGCATAATTTCCACTTTCCTTAAATTTCGTTTTTATTTCCAAGTCCGTGCCCCAACATTCTTAAGGCAATAATAACATGTTGGGGCACGGACTTGGAAATAAAAAAAAAATTAAGGAAAGTGGAAATTATGCAAAATAAAATAGGTTACTCCTCAGGCGTGTTACAATCATCACTTTCCTTAAGGCAATATTTGCACCCTTATAACTATTTAGAGTTATAGCAATTTACCCCTAGAATACAAAGAGAGTACCTAGTCTAGAATGGAAACAGCCTCCCTTCTAAATTCCAAATACTTGAAAATAACAGGCTTTGAGTGGAATTAGAAAGCAGATAAAAAAAATATTCATTAGGATTTTGAGAACACAAGTGAGCTAGAGAAGCTGATGAGCCAAATTCGGTGGGTGTATTTTCAAGCAAAATGAGACACATATATATAGGCTTTGATTTTACATTTCAAAACATAAATTTATTTCAAAACGCAAACACTGAAAAATGTGTCAGCGTCAACCGACTAAGCGTTGAACTGCTGAAATGTTTAAAAATGGTTATTTTATTAATGAAAATTTCACCCTATTATCCTGAAAATGACTTCTGGGAAATTACTCACCCTTACAAATGTGTTTCATGTACCAAAAATTCGCAAAAACCTGATCTCGGTTAGCCTTCTTAGCAAATATGATTTTAAATTGGTATTTGAGTCAGATTAAATTATTATTACAAAAGGAGGTATTTTTGTTGGGAAGGGTTATGTTGTAAATGACATGTTTCGCCTAAACGTGAATAATGGATCATCTTTTTCTGCTTATATTGTCGATTCATTTTCTTTATGGCATGATAGACTAGGTCATGTTAATTTTAGAAGTATGGACACTATGATGAAATTAGGATTAATTCTTAGATCACCAAATGAATCAACTAATAAATGCAAAGTGTGTATTCAAACTAAAATTACTAAAAAAGTCATTTCAAAAAGTAGAAAGAAATTCAAAATTATTAGGTTTAATTCATTCTGACATATGTGATATGAAAAATAACCTAACAAGAGATGGTAAAAGATATTTTATAACATTTATAGATAATTTTAGTAAATATACTTATGTTTATTTGCTAAAAACTAAAGATGAAGCTTTAAAAACATTCAAATCTTATAAGGTTGAAGTTGAAAATCAACTTGGTAAAACCATTAAAACTCTAAAATCAGATAGAGGTGGTGAATACTTATCAAATGATTTTAATGATTTTTGTAAAAATGTTGGCGTAATTCACTAAGTAACAACCTCATATATACCTCAATAGAATGGAATGACAGAAAAGAAAAATAGAACATTGGTTGAAAATGGTAAATTCAATGTTAATAAATGCATATCTAAGTATAGGTTGGTGGGGTGAAGCTTTATTAATAGCTTATCACATTCTTAACAGAATTCCACATAAGAAAACTAAAGTCACTCTTTATGAATTATGAAAAAATAAGGCACTTAATCTTAAAAATTTTAGAATTTGGGGCTGTAGAGCCTTAGTAAGATTACCTAATTCTAAAAGACCTAAATTAGGATAAAGAGGAATAGAATGCATATTTTTAAAGTATGTAATAAATAGTAAAGCCTACAGATTTGTAGTAGTAGAGCCTAACAGTCCAATTCAACAAAATACTATTATTGAATTCAGAGATGTTGATTTTTATGAAAATACTTATAAAACTATTCCTAAGCTCGGTAATAATGATGAAGTTTCTTCTTCTCAACCATTGGACAAATCTATAAGTAATGATTCTGCATTTTGCAGATAAACCTAAAAAAAATGATAATGGAAATATGAGAAGAAGTAAAAGCGCAAGGAAATATAATTATAATCGCTTTGGGCCTGATTTTCAACTATACCTAGTAGAATGATCCAAAGATAATATAAATGAGGAGCACATGATTGTTCTTTATACTGAAGGAGATCCAACTACTTATGACGAGGCTATGAAATCTCCAAATGTATCATACTAGAAAGAAGCGATCCAAGATGAAATGGATTTAATAATGAAAAATGGAACTTGGACATTAGTTAATTTACCAATAAGCTCTAAACTTATAGGTTGTAAATGAATTTTTAAAAAGAAATTAAAAGTTGATGAATTAATTGATAAATTTAAAGTTAGGTTAGTAGGTAAAGGGTTTAGGCAAAAAGAAGGTATAGATTTCTTTGATACCTATACTCCAGTAGCTAGAATTTCAATCATTAGATTATTAATGGCCTTAGCTTCTATCTATCACCTTGAAATTCATCAAATGGATGTAAAAACTGCATTTCTAAATGGAGATTTAGATGAGAAAATTTATATGGAACAACCTGAAGGATTTATAATACCTGGACAAGAAAAGAAAGTTTGCGAACTAATAAAATCATCATATGGTTTAAAACAAGCATCTAAGCAATGACATGAAAAATTTGATCAAGTTATATTATCAAAAGGTATAAATTAAACTAATCAGACAAATGTGTTTATAGTAAATTTATTGCAAATAGAGAAGTTATTATATGTTTATATGTAGATGATATGCTCATTTTTGGAACTGATATTGATATTATTGAAGAAACTAAAAGTTTCCTGTCAGTTAATTTCAATATGAAAGATATAGGAAATGCAGTGTTATTCTTGGCATCAAGATTATCAGACATGGTAATGTATTTTCACTTTCTTAATCACATTATATTGAAAAGGTACTCAAGCGATTTAACCATTTTGACGCTGGTGTAGCCTCAACTCCTTTTGATCCTAGCATTAAGTTGTGTAAAAATGATGAACGATCTGTAACCCATCTTGAGTATGCTAAAGAGATTGAAAGTTTGATGTATGCCATGTATTGTACTCAACCAGATATTGCTTATGTTGTGGGTATACTAAGCAGGTTCATAAGTAATCCAGAATATACACATTGGAATGCAATTTATAAGGTATTAAAATATTTTAAAAAGACCATTGTTTATGAATTGTATTTCAGTGGCGAACCCACTGTATTGGAAGGATACAGTGATGCAAGTTAAATTTCAAACACCAATGAATCCATGTCTCCTAGTGGTTGATTTTTACCATTGGATGAGCTGTTATTTCTTGGACTTCCAAAAAACAAACCTGTATTACACATTCTACTATGGAATTCAAATTCCTTGCCTTGGCCGCAGTAGGGAAAAAGGTAGAATGACTTAGAAATTTATTATTAAAATTTCCATTTTGCCTAAGCTAGTGTCTCCTATTTATTTACATTGTGACAGCAAAGCAACTCTATCAAGGGCATATAATAAGACTTATAATGATAAATCAAGACATATTGCATTGAGACACAATTATATAAGGCAATTGCGCCAAGATGGAGTGGTAAACATTGATTTTGTAAGATCAAGTGAAAATTTGGCAGACCCACTTACAAAAGGCCTTACTCGGAACGTGGTCTGAAAAATAGCAAAATGGATGAGACTTAAATCCACATGTAATGAGTTGCAATGACTGAAACTCAACTCTAAGCTTGTAACCCATGTGTAGAGTTTAATTGCAAAGTATGTTATTTCGCAACTTGCAAGCACTAGTTATATTTATTTATTTATTTTTGCATCCCTCAGGCGGTGCTTGGTTCTTATAATGTATTTATGATGATGAGTGTGTTATACTCTTAATGAATCTAAAACCTTTGTGTTGAAGTATTTAATTACAGGGTACTCTAAATAGATCTACCTATATAAGTGTTGAAAATGAAGCCGCTTTTGTTTCCAGAGTGTGTGAGTTCACTCTGAGATGCTCATGAAACTGGGATATTGACACATGACTATAAAAGTGTCACCTTTATAAACACTTGATAAATTTTGAAATCTTGTATGTGGGGTATTTCTGATCTATCAAATGGGGTTGATAGTTCAAAGCTCTGGCTACTGAACACCTCGCTAGATCTTGAGATATTTTTACTAAATGAAGGTTCAAGTCTAAACCGACACTTTAATTATGTATGAGATTTCCTTGGCTTGAACGGAATTAATTTTATTTTGAAAATGGAAGGAGAATGTTGAAATTTTCATTAATAAAATAATCGTTTTTAAACATTTCAGCCATTCAACGCTTAGCCATTTGACGCTGACACATTTTTCAGCATTTGTGTTTTGAAATAAATTTCTGTTTTGAAACGTAAAATCAAAGCTTATGGGTGTGTTTGGTAATGAATAAAACTTTTGATGAAAAGTTTTGAGGAGTAAAAGTTGTCAAATGATGTGATAT
>JAXCLR010000050.1:47459920-47474732 GCA_035584095.1 Annona squamosa | reverse complement strand
CATATGTTAAATAAACCTATATTAACAGCTTCATGAAAAAATTTTCAAAAAAAATAAAAAAAAATAGGTGCAGTGCACCCGGGTGCATTGAGGCTGAACGCACCCGGGTGCACTGGATTGGGTTCCAAAGAGTATCATCTGGGTATGTCAAACTCTCAATTCTAAGTTATTGGTACATGTCAATAGAACCAGAAACAAGGTAGCCCATGATCTAGCTGATTTTGCATAACATATGGGGGAAAATGTAGTAGAATGGAATAATGTTTCTTCATATTTCATTATTACCCAACTATATAAGGACAATGATTATTTTCGTTGATGAATAATACGTGTGTTGAAGCTCCCCTCTCATAATAATCGTTTATGAGTTCAGAAGTAACAATACATTTAAAATCTCAAAAATATATATAGAGAGAGCTATTCCAATGCAGCGCAACTGCTCAACGGTATATTTGATAAAAAATGGGTCCCACATATATTAGAATGCAATAAAATTTTATACAATCATTTCTCTATATATAAATATTATAACAAATAGTTTATATGTTGAAAAATCACTTTAAAGTTGTTATTTACATCGAACTATTTAATTACGTTGAATTTGTACCATTTTCAGATGGAGCCCATATACGTATCTGATTGGGATGAAAATTGGTATGATAATAAAATATTTTATTTTAAATACAATGGGTGGAGTAGATTATGATTTGATAATCATGTGGGGCCTATTTCAGCGATGTTGCACCGGAATTTCTGGTGCTGCATGCTGCACAGGAATATTCCTGATATATATATATATATATGTATCAAATTTTACTAATTTTGAAAATTTATAGATATATTTTTTAATTTTTTTAAAATTTTCCAATTTTAATGAAAATATCTACAAATTTCTAAAATAATAAAACTTGATATATATGTTAAACACATTTTGATAACAATTATATAGAAAATTTTCAAAAATATAAAAAATTAGTTTTTGCACCTATATGCATTAAAGCTTAGTGCACCCGGGTGCACCAGATAACAACTCAATGATAATTGGATCCCATCACATTGCTAGGCTATTATCGATATTATGGATGCCCTAATAATGGAGTTGCAAACAATACTACTAAGAATGAGTTGGATAATCAACATAAATTGAAGAGATGTTGTTATAGAGAGCGAACAAATAATAATGAAGTTTTATCTTATATAGATATCCTTATTATGAAAATCAACTTCTAAGCTTTGAAATTCAAAAGGGTATCCAAGGTCCTTTCTTTGCAAATTATGTATATGCTATACTTGGTATGATAGGGTGCTTGATTGCATCTTGGAATAACTAAGTAAAGATTACATTTATTAGTGGAATGAAAAAGTGGTGCACTCTTTTTCTATTTTCTCGTGCCTATTCGGAAAGACAAATTGGTTTTAAACAAATATCTTGATGGCAGATTTGAGTGCAATTTTTTTATGGGTATGTACACATTATGACATCTGATATTATAAATAAGACCTTTTCACAATTTTTACTTATACAACTGTAAAGTAATGAGACACATGAATGCTATGACAGAATAACAATGCCGACATGCGATTCGAACTCGTGTCCACAAGGTTGGCAGAAAGCTGAGTTACCAAGCCTCATCAGTGAGTACAATTAGTTTCAACGTTTAAGAGGCTACATATTGAGCAAAGAAACAACATTTAAGTAGTGGAACGGGGGCAGAGAAAGTAAGTTGTCAATAAGAATAAGAAAGTGCTTTTTACAAATGGAAAATTCCATTCCATCATCATTGAAGAAAATGGAAAACTAAATTGTTATGTACTGGAAATAAGTACTTTTTGAAAACGAAAAATTCTATTCATGATTATCTCATTCTCATCTAATCTCAATCTTGACTAAGCAACTTAACTAAGAGAATTACATATGAGATAATTCAAAAGATGAATGATGCTTATGTTGCCTATTTTATTTTAAAAACGAATTTTTTAAATCTTAACCATTTACGATGCATGTGTTGTGTATACATAAGTATTAGTTACTAGAGGGGTGATTCTATTAGCCCGGGCTAAGTAAATGACCCACTTAGCCCACCTCAAAAAACCTATTTAAAACAATTTTTTTCTGTTTTTTTCTTCATTTAAAATTTGATGATAAGCATGTAATATAATATATATATATATATATATAAGTTTTTAAGCAAATTGAATTTTGGCATCATAAACTTATTGATCTAAAAGAATATTGTAAATTGTTCAAAATTTTAAAAATATTTTTGTAATATAAAAAGTGAGAGAAGTATCAACCCGACTGTATATGATCAGCATCCACAGCTGAAAAGGGGTTAAAAAGGCTTAGAAAAGTATCCATTCTTAACCCAGGATTAGCTGATTTAAGTTATCATTCAAATTAACTGGTGAATTTGAGAAATGCTCCTCAAATTTCTCAACGTAATTAACAACAGTAATTGAGAGTTATTGTGTTTATATATTCAACTAAGCTCCTCCCAAATGGGCATACACACACACATTCAACAAAAACTGCACTCCATGAATTTTAGAAACTCATTAAAGTCTATCCTATCACATCCCTTGTTGCTCACCGCTCTAATCATCCTCTCACAGGCATTAATCTTGCAGTATCCATCCATAAAGCCCAGTTTGCGAAGAATCGCGCTCAACTCCTCAGCATCGATGAATCCGTCCTGTTTCGCATCAAACACACAGAATGTCTCTTTTAATTCATCCAAGCTGGGTTCCAGCTCGTCGAACAAGGCTGATAACTCGTCAGCCCCTAAAGACTCCTGCAACTTATTAGATTTACAGACAAAACCGAGGTTTGCCATCACCATCTCCACCTCTTCTCCGCTCAGAATCATCGCATCATTCTTGTCAGAATCTGGGCTCAACTGGGCGCCATTGGTGATCTCGTTTGACTCAGCGAAATCGAATTGGAGGAAGGAGTAATAAAAAGGCATGGATTGGAAAAAGGGCCCTTCACATGACCTACCGAACCATTTGAAAAGCTGGTGGAGGCAGAGAATTACAAGAGAGTATGCCAATGGCAGAGGAAATTGAAGGGCGTCTGCTGACGACTTGTCCATTTCCTTTTCGAAAACGAAATTTCAAATGGGTGTAAAAAGATTTTGCAATTTGGGAGATTGGGGAATCGGGAATCAATGAGATGCTTGGACTTGGAAATTCAAACATCCGGATCACATCCCCCCCCCCCTCTCTCTCTCTCTATCTGTCTGTCTGTATATATAGCCAGACACGCCTGACAGAGAAGCTGCAAGCTAGTGGCCGCATCGCGCACGCCCTTTCCCACTGCTACCTGGCTCCTGCCGTGTGCTACTATGACGGGTGGGAATCGGGCCAAGCTACACGGGTAAAGGTTTGGTTGACCCTTCTTTTTAAAAATTAACTTTAACTATCTTTTTATACTCGGCTCAGTTTCACCCTCATTTTTTTTTATTAGGTTTTGAAACAAACTTCGAGTTGGTATCGGTCAGGTTTCGGTATAGCGAATTGGGTCAAAAATATATGTCAAATAAGATAATTTTAAGAATTTATATACTTATCAAACATAGTATATATCTATTCTAAATTTAAATATTATATACTTTAATATTTCACTAATTATTAAAATACGCATAATTAAAAAAACAAAATATTTAAAAATATAGAATAATTTTATTAAAATAGGTTAATATACAATTACACATAAGGGTTATTTATGTACAAATTCTTTTTATTGATTCTTATATTACTTTCTAAATAAATTGATTCTTCTATTGTTAATAGAGTTGAATATAATAAAGTGAGAATTTTAAAAGAAAATAATAATGCATTTAAACATAGGCTTATAATTTTTAATTAATTAGTATATGTAGGGGGATTGGACTTTTCAAGTCAGGACATGGTTGATCCACTCCGGCTCTATTTTTGAATTTGGGTTAAAATTTCTGACACATCTCTATACCGGGTTAAAAATATATTAGTTTTACCTAGCTTAAAACAGGTCGGGTTAAAGCAGGGTCACGGGTCGACCCGCCCTAATTCCCACCCTAGCTACCATGGCATCGATTTAACTTGAAAAAAACGTGGACCACAAAAGTGGGACCGGGTCTTCTCCCGCCAAATCCAAAAAAGACCTAATTTGGTTTATTTATTATAATCAACTCAAAAACTTTTGTGCGTTTTTCACTATGACGTGGCCTACATATCAATTTAAAAAAGGACTTGCCTCTGCACTTCCTGAAAAATTTGCTTGAAATTCCAAATATGCTTACAAAACCGAAACTTTTAACAAAAATACTCTTATAAACAATAAAATGGAAAAGACAAGAAATGCCTTCAAAATGCCAAAAAAATTATTTTAAAAAATATTACTCGCATTAAATAGATAGATCCATAGAAAGTAAAGAATATTTGTAAAATAATTTTTTTATTTTAAAGGCATTTTCTTGTAATTTTTAATTTGTTAAAATACAAGAAAATACCTTTAAATAGCAAGAAAATTTATTTTCTCAAATACTCCATCCATATTTCAATGTTAGGAATTTTGTAAAATATATAGTTTTTAGTATTTTAAAATCATTTTCTTATAATTTTCATTTTGTTGTTTATGTGGTATTTTTATCATTTTCAAAAAGAGTTTAAGGTTTATTGATATGCTTAAGTGGAAAAAGAAGAATGATACTATTAGCTTGTACTAAGCAAATGTCCTAATTAGTTTCCTCAAATAACTTATTATTCATATTTGTTTAGTTCGTGATCTTGTTGAAATTTTTTTTTAGAAAATTGTAAATACGCTAAACGTCCTGGGTATGAAAGCCGGTTTTTTGGGTTAGAAAATTTGAAGTGGAACAGTTGGCGGACGGTGATCGGCACTTGCAAAAGAAATTCTGTGCAATTTCTTGCTATGAGTCTATAGCTTGTGCGGCTCGTGCTTGACCGACTTATGGAAATTTCCAGGGAAGTGTCGGAGACGAAAAGAATGACTGTTCTTGTCTTTCATTATTAGACATATACATGACTTGGCAATTCAAGTTTTCTTTTGATATACTAGTTTAAGTATAAAATCCGGCAACAATGCCAAAATGGGCTTGCGTTTGGCAGACAGGAGATAAATACGAAGTAATCCGCTAGCAGTCGGTCGTGTCGGTTCGTCGACTCGGTCAGTCGGTCGGCGCTGCTTCTTCCGGGAGAACACTGAAAAACTCGCTCACCCAGCTGTGCGAAACGGCTTTGTAATCGTGCTGATGCCCGTTCTTCAATTGCCCAGCACATTCCCTTCACAATCCACACAATTTTCTTTTGCGGTAAATGGTGCCTCATTAAAAAATACTTTTTCTGGAGAAAGGTATATATTACTAGATTTACAACCCATGAGCGAAGTTCAAAATATATATATATATCAAAAATATATTCTAGTGCATTTAAGTGTACCATAAGTTAGCTTAAAATAGACCTCACATGATCGTAAAATTATAATTGAATTGGTATTATAATTGACTTTACCGATTGTATTTAAAATTATTTACTTTATTAATATAACAATTTTCATCCAAATTGAATATATGTATAGATCTTATCTGAAAATAGTAGAAATTTAATTTAATAAAATAATTTAATATAAATAATAATTTTAAAATTGTTGTTCAACATATAAATTATTTCAAACATAATTTATATATGAATAAATAATTGTATAAATATCAATACATGTCAATGTATATAGAGCCCATTTTGAGCTGACTACACTAGATAAGTTCTATATAATTTAAGTTGTACATAAGAGAAAACAATTTTTCCAAAAAGAAAAAAAAAAAGGACCATCCTTCTATGCGCAACTGGCAAGTGAGAGATGAAAAAGAAATGCATTATACTTCATTCATTAAAATAGATATGACGCTTAGAAAGTAGGCACATTATTTAGTTAGCCACCACTAGACCATTTCATTAATCAAAGAATTTGGTTACCAAAAATTGGTCCTTACTTATTATATATGTATATATGCATCATTCCATATAACCATTTTTATTTTTTAAATGTCGATGATTGATAGAAAACTATGCTCTCTTTATTTTATTTGGAAATATTTGTTTCGTTAAAAGATTATGTATTATTGAAATCAAAGATGTGCATGCCGCATATTTGCTTAAAAATATACGTGCATATGTAAATTATGAAAAAAATTAAATTTATTCACAAATGCATTAAAACGTAAACATAATAATTCTTTACAAAATTATTTATTCATATATTAATGATATTTTAGATAGTTTAAAAGTTGAAAATACAACTTTAAAATTGATATTGAAATTAAAATCATTTTATTATATTTTTTATTGGGCCTTATACAAAATGATATTAGAAAAATAAAAAGTTTTCAGCATAATATAAATGATAGTAAATATAATAAATAAAGTAAATGTTTCAGCGATCAACTATCAACAAGAACATAAAAATAAATAAAGTGCATAGAAGAAAGTTTCGATATGAGCACAACTCTTAAAAAATATAGTCAATCTCATCCTATCTACAATAAAATTCAGTATAAAAATAATAAAACAATAATAACAATAATTTTTAAAAGGTCCACTTTATTGAATCCCAATCTAACTGGCCAGTTCGATTTAGTACAATACTCCGATTAATATACTATTGCATTTTTTAAAGATTTTCTAATATATTTTAACACAATATGTTAAGGTTTTAAATGAAAGATCCATTTAATTCGATTGAGATATACAGTTCAAAATATTTTTATTTGTATCATTTTTAAAAATTATATAAATTGGCTACTTCTGTTGACCCATAGTACTGTGAACGAGACACTTAACGGTTTTAATAACATTAATAGTAATGTTCTTATGCATATGGTTATTAATTCTTCTATAGGTATTATGAGTATTTATTAACTATGAGTAATTAAACTCGTTATATTTTGAGATATATAAAGTTTATTATACATTTGCGACGATTAGTTAGTCTTATTTGCGTTTTACTTAGAAATTAAGGGGAGTCAATGGATCTGAAGTCGTAGCAATTTCCACCTACATACGTAAGCATGCATGCGCTCAGCTGCATGCCGCGTGCCTCAACCAACCTAGATTATTTTATGAGGTCGACCGCCCGTGCATGGATTGGTTGGCCGGTACTGGAAAAACGATTATAGGATAATGGGATACCAGCAAGCAAACTTCGTTCTTCCGCACAAGAAATTTCCTTCCAATTGCTACGGGGTTCTTCTTGTAAGACAAAGTAAAAGATGAAATCAACATCTTGACGAATTCATTTAAGGATTGAGATCAGAACAAGTTGAAATGTAAATGAATTTTGACATTATTTGAAATTTCTTCTCTTTACTCTGGCCTTTTATAAAATTATTATTCACTGGTCAAAATGACTATAATTACGTCCCACAGTATGAGGAAAACCCTTTATTAAAAACAAAAATATAATGCATGAGATAGATCCAAAAATCAAATGCATTAACTTAAACCAGGATGGTGCTTCTTTGAGCTACTGCTCTGCACGTTATAGTAACTTGATGTTCGAGAGCATTTCAAGCCACCGGGCGCAGTGATAACAGGACTTCAAACCAATCCTAAATGTCCAAGAACTTTAGAATTTGCTCCTTTCATGTGTAACCTGGGATGGATCGGGTACTAGATATTCTGTTTATGTTTCAAACTGAAAGAGACTTGAGGAAATCGACACTGATGAGTGGCCACGGCTTTGCCCATTTGCGGTGGTGAGCCGTGTTTGACTCTTCCAGGGTCATTTTCTACCGTGTTTGGTAGTCATGTACATGAGTTAGTTTATCATCCTTTCAGTGGTAGGATATTATGTAGTTCCTTCGTGCTGTGAAAATTTATACATATACTGATTTGCAATATCAAATGGATTGATGTGTATACTTAAAAAAAAAAAATTTAAAAAGAGAGAGAGATAGAAAGACTGAGGAAATAGCTAACCAGATTAGCTTAGCTCTACTTATAATTGTAAAAGGACTAGGAAGGATAGGGGACAAGGTTGACTTAATGAATCAATGAGGAAACTTATCTCTCTGTTAACTTAATTAATCAATGAGGAAACTTATCTCTCTTAGTTACCCATGAGAACTTTAAGAAAAGCAAGACAAAGTTGATTAGATTTGACTGAAGTAAGTTGGCTTAATAACTTTGTTGACTAAGTTAGTTGGATTGATTTGATTCTCTCGGGTGTTTATTACAAAATTAGAGGGAGCAAAACCAAGTTAATTGAATTTAACATATTTAGTTGGTCAAGACTAGATGACTCAATAAATAGACCATCTATCTTGATTATCTAAGAAAATTTTAGAAAAAAGGATGAAGTTGACTAAGTTTAGCATGATGAGTTACCTGGATAACTTGGTTGACTAACTCCATGAGTTAAGTCGATTTGGTTCTATTAATTATGCATGAAAAATTTAGAAAGACCAAAACCATGTTATTCAGGCATGAATTTATTGTCTTAATCCTGATTATCCCTCCACGTGTTTGATGCTCTCATGTTTGTTCGCTTAGGAAAATGATTCATACGAAATAACAACCTGGTTATACAGAAGTGTTTCTACAAAAAAAAAAATTTCATATTTAATATCTTAATACTTAATGTGAAATTCACTCAATTTATTATATTTAATATCATTTGTTAACTAAAAAATTAAGTTTTATCTAAATCAAATATGTGCACTAGTCACATTTGTTAAAAAAATATATATGCATGTGTAGATTATAAAAAACCTTAGATCTATTTAGGTATATGCTAGAGTGTAATCACATTTTATAAAATCATTTATCAATATAATAATGATATTTTAGATGGTTTAGGTGTTAAAAGTATAACTTTAAAATTAATATTTAGTATTAAACCATTTAATAAATTAATTTTATACCATTGTACAAGGAACTTATGCATAGTGATATTAGACAAATGAAAAAGTTTTCATGATAATATAAATAATCCTAAATACAATTCATGAAGTGAAATTTTTGTCAAAATTGAAAAAAATATGTAATAACGGAGTTTCATAGAAGCAAAGCCTATAAAATAAAATATAAACCACAAAGATGATTGACACGGAACTATACTATTCATTTATAATTTTTGAAAAATATCATAGTTTTTTATGGAAGAAAAAGAAAAAACATCATAGTTTTGTGTACATTCTATAATTCACAAATTTCATCTTTATAAATAAATTCTTAATTAAGAAAGTTTGAACGCAATCATCCATTACTTAGCCCACTCAAAAAAAATCTATTTGTTAATTTTTATTTTTTTTATTTTTGCTTTCCTCAATAAATTTGTTAATCTATATGTGTTTGATATATAAATCAAGCATTACCATTTTTCAGTATATGTAGATATAATTATATATTTTTTATATTTTTAAAATATATGGTACTTTAGCCATTAAAAATGATGGTTGAAAATTACCAAAATAAATGTGTAAAAATCTAAATATATATATATATATACATCTCCAAAAATGGTAAAATTTAGTTTATATATTAAGTATACATAAATTAATAAATTTATGGAAAAATAAAAAAAATTTAATAGTTTTTTGAAGTGAACTAAGAAAATCATTATTGAGCCCGGGTTATTAAGATCATTCTTTTAGTTTAAATAGTCAAATATATCAATACTAAAGATGTCAACCAAATAGTTTACCTTGAATTAAACCTGAATTCTTCATATTTTAAATTAATCGAACCATAACCAGTAGAATGCGATATACTCCAACTCCATATTAGTTAATTTTTTCCCAAAAATTCTTCTCTCTTTGCAAATTTTCATTTTTCAAGCCTCTGCAGTGATTTTTTTGGGGCTATGAAGAGTTCTGATTTCAGCAAAGTGGACGGTAATTAAAAATGAGATTGGCAATGTGTGGATGAATCTGATCAAAATTCCCGAGCGAATTTAACTGCAGAGAGAAAGCAGGGTCCATTTCTGAATGTTACCCGTATCAAAAATTTACAAGGAATAAAGCAATTAAAGCTATTAAAAACTTAAAATTATCGGACCCATATTAGCTTGAGAAATCCTATACTCCATTTTTTTTTTTTTTTAAAAAAGAAGAAGACTAAATTGGATGGTTTGCATCACTTAATTGATAATATTTCTGGTGTATATTAAAAGCAGAGTTTTTACTGAGGTGTTTCTTATATTTTACGTATTAGTTATATGATTATTGATTAAGTTGCTTAGGATGTGCATTTGAGATTACACATGTGACTGCCTATCAGTGTTTTTGCTTCCACATCAATCTGTATAAATCCTAATCACGACCGCAAACAGTTTCTTTATTAAGAGCATGAAATTATTCACCTAACCTGTTGGGAAATTAAAGGCCGCAAGTGTCGTTGATTGGATTTTGCTGTTTATAAATGTTAGGCCAGCCCTGGGCTTAGAAAGTATTTACAATTCAAAAGGTGGTGGTACAAAAACAAAAGTCAGGTTAATCGTGTCAGCGAAAAACAGCACGATTCAACTAGCAAAAATCTTTCTCCATCAATTTGACAAACTCGTTGAAATCAATACGCCCATCGCCGTTCTCATCAAAAGCTCGAATCATGACATCACACTGACCCGGATTGGATACCTTCTTGAAACCCAATTTGGAGAGAATTCTCTGCAACTCCTTTGCATCGATGAAGCCATCATCGTTCTCGTCGAACACATGGAAGGCCTCCATCACTTCCTCCAAGCTCGGCTCTTCGTCGTTGAACAGGGCCTGAACCATCTTCTCGCAGGTGTCCTCAGGGCTTGGAGAGATTCCAAGCCTCTGCAACACCATCTTTATGTCCTCGCCACTCAGCTCTGTTTCTTCCTTGTGGGAGGACTGCTGGTGTTTTGGATCATGAGTTGGGGGGTTGTTAGGGAGGGGGTTGTGGGCCGTTGAGTTGGGGACAAAGGATTGGGAATCGGGTTGTAAGAGATCGGGGAGAATGCAAATAAACCTGTGGCATGTGATGGCCCAAGTGATCTTGATGTGCAAGAACAGGTAGTGAAGCAAGTCGAGCCATGAGAAGATGAAGGGGAGGTGGTGGGTCTTTTGGGCTGTCTCAATATACATTTTGGATTGTAGAATTTGAGGGGGCTGTGTTGTGGGAATGGAGAAATTCAAGGGCAGGTGAGAAAAGGGGAGAGGCAGGGAAGTGCTTGAGACAAGCAAAGTGGTATATAACTATATATAAGGATATGTAGTGCGTGTGTTTTGCAAAACAGATCTCACGGGTGAGATGTATGAAATAATGCAAGAACAGAAAATGACATAAAAAAGATTTTCTAAGATGCAATGAGGTCTCAAAAGTGAAAATGTTTAGCTTGGACACACCCCCCCTCCCCCTCGATGCATGTTTAGTTAAGAAATGTTATTTTTGTTGAAATCATATCATTTAAGAGCAAATCTAACTTTTAAGTTCGGTTCACACATATATATATATTCACACACGTGTACATATTTTGGTTTACAATGTTAAAAATAATTTCAAGAAAAATGAATGGTTTAGATTTCATCAAATCACCTTTATTGGTTCCGGACTCAAAAAAATGCATTTTAGAATCATTTCCAACGAATGAATGACAAAATACAATTCTATTTTGCAAAAATGCCTCCGGTTACAAGGCCTATCTTGCAAAAAAGCCCATGGGTTTTAGCCTTTTCTTTATCTTTTTCTTTTGGTCGCTTTCAATTGGGAACTTGGAAGTAGGAGGACCTAGTTTTGGCGGAGCGGCCAGTAATCGTCAGAAATTTCCACAAGATTGACCACCGCTTACTGGTGCAATCTTCATATTTAAAAAAAAAAAAAAAAAAAAAAAAAAAGACTTTTTTTTTTCCATTTTCCAGAATTAATTTTTAAATCTCCGCCGTTAATTTGATAGATCCAAATGCAATTACAGAGAATTTAGAAAAATTGAGAGATGAGGTTTCGGTGGCTTAATCGTCGCTTGCAATATTGTTTAGTATGGTTGATATATCTCACTAAAAATTTAGTTGAATTTTAGAGTGAGTAGAAAGGAGACTAAGATTTTGGGGATGAATGAATCTGATGGGTGCGTCTGCGAGGTGTTTCTTTAATTCCTGGGAAGTTGCTGTGATCCTTCGCGTGCTGATTTTCCAAGGAAGCTGGCAGCAGCATAAATTAAGAAAGTGAAAAGACGATTCTCGCGTGGATGGGTTGGATATATAATGCAAAAGACATTTCCTCGAAACTTACAATTTTTGAGAGATCCGATTCGTTCGTCCCATCGGATTCCGTCTACAGCTTTTTATGCATGCATAGGGTACAATAAAAGGGATCAACAGATGGGCCTTCAGTGTTCCATATATGAGGTAGGATAGATGAAAGATCATGGATGGTTCCTATCTGTCTTTTAAGTCACCATTTGGATTTGGGGAAGAGGAAAATTTTTATTAGCTTCTTTATACGATTTAACATCTGAATTTTCAAAATTTTATTTATATATTTTAATTCGACTACATTATCTATTTTAATTTTATTTTCTTTACTTATAATCATGATTCAATTATATAGAATCTCATCCCAAAAAATTTATCCTGTTTATTTCTTCAATAAAACATTCTAAATAATCATCTTACATATTTATTTAAGATTCTAAAAATTGTGTAAATATTAAAAGCTTTTATATACTTTATGTTCATTTTCAAGTTTTTTTTTTTTTAAGGTATGTTCATTTTCAAGTTTTAGTTGTTACCTATATTCTTTCTAAAATGATGTTAAATGTTACAACATATAAATTTCAAATCAAATTGATTTTTGGTGTCATGAATAAACACTTCTTAATAAAAATTATAAATAGTTTAGGTTATGACAAAATATTTTAACAAAATAAACACCGATTGCCATCGACCCGAAATCGACCAATGTCAGTACTTTTCTTATGCATGGTTTTTTTTATGTTTGGTTATATAAATCCCATCCTTTTTCTATTGTAATGTAAAATTTTGAAGAATAGTGTTTTAATTTTCCCTCCAAATATGAATTATGAAAGCGTATGAACCGTTTGGTTTGATTCCATTGACTTGGCTCTAGTTATTATAAACCGCATCTGCTGGCTTCATATTGTATTTATTTATTTATTTATTTTTTATGAGCGGCTTGATATTGTATTGCTTGCACGTCCCTGTTCGCTTGTCTGCGTCTTTTATTACGTTTTTTCTGCAGTAGCAAGCTGTCTCTGAAATTTCGTGGAAGAAGCAGCTCCATTTCCTTGGTCATGGCCATTTTTGCACCGCAAGTCATATATAGTTCCATGTGCACGGCATGGGCTGCCCCAGCCTTTGTTTAATTATTTTATTTTTTCGATGTTTAACCTTTGTTTAATTAGGCTAGGGTTTTTTGAATCAAAATAAAAATTAGACTAGGGTTTTAAAACAAATTATTTTTCAAAAATACTCAGCACGTTTTGATAATTTTGTTAACGAATATAATAACGGAAAAAGTACTCATAATTAAGTAGCTAGCTGGGGGGATGGCTAGTTTGGATAATCTTGAGGATTAAATCAAAATACAATTCCTTTGTTGTATTTAATATGTATTTAGTCAAGAATATAAATTTCATGCGAATCGAAGATTTAGACCAGTTCTTGTTTTCAATCGTTAATAGTAAGGTAAGGGCCGTAAGGCATTATTTAATATTAATGTAACCGTTGGCAATGAAGTAAATTCGTTGCTAATTTCTAGTTTTCCTGTATTCCCATTAGCATCCGTGCCTTAGAAGACAATAAAGTCCTATGACATGTTAATATATAGTAATGCTAATGGATATAAATAAATTTATAATGTTTTATAGGTATTATAAAACAAAAATGATTTATATAAAGCTCTGATTTAGGGTGTGTTTGGGAATGAATAAAACTTTTGGTGAAAAGTTTTGAAGAATAAAAGTTGTCAAATGATGTGATATGATAGAGGTAATGATGAGGAATAAAGAAAATAAAGTTAAAATAGATAGGTTAGTTGTATAGGTAATTGCGTAGAAATGATTGAAAAGTAGGGTAGTTTGTGTTGGAAGATGTAAAAAAATATTTAAAAAATAGAAAAGTTGTAGAGAATAAAAAGTTTTAAATTGAAAAATTTTAGGTAAAAAGTTTTTGTTATTGCCAAACACTCCCTTTAAATGATTCTTGATACCATCCTTAAAGAAGTGCGAAATACAATGACCTGGTATGACTTTAAATTTGGAGAAGAGTAAATATTCTTGTCGAGCACGTGGCATAGACTAGTGAAAGTGTGACGCTGGATTGTAGCCGCCGGCACCTTTTGTCATTGATAGTCACCATGGAGGCAAACCGTAAGTCAAGCATACGATATTGCGTGCCACGTTTTTCCAAGATATGGAAAATGTATGTGGCAGACTTCAAAATCTTGGGCTTCTTTCGGGGTTGGGTTGGCTTTCTACGTTGTAGATTTTTTTTATTAGTATTTATACATTGTGATCTTAAATATTACAATAATATGCATTTAAAACCCACACGCTATAAAAGGAATATTTCGACAAACACCATATATCAGTGGAAATTTCTAAGAACTCCCACAATTAGGTGGAAGTTATAAAACCCCCATTTCAAGGCGACTTTTTTGTAAAAAACCTCCTCCACCAAAGGGAGGAAGGGTACTCGAACCTAGGGGTGCAACTCGGGCTCATGAAACTCGGGTTCACCTCAACCCTAACCCTAACTCTATTTATAAAACTTCAACCCTAACCCTAACCCTAACCCTAACCCTATTTGTAAACCTCAACCCTAACCCTATTTTT
>JAXCLR010000050.1:47422238-47439488 GCA_035584095.1 Annona squamosa | reverse complement strand
ATATTTTATATAAATGCAAATTCGGGTTCGGGCTTGCCTGAACGCTAACCCTAACCCTATTTGAATTCGGGCTCGGGGCTCAAAAATCGGGTTCGGGTTGAAAATCTCAGAGTTTCAACACTGCATTTTTTCGGGTTCGGGCTAGGCCAGAGAAAGAGGACAAATAATTGGACAAAGTAGGGTTGCACCACTGCAGGGAGGACGAACAGTATTTGAAGTGTTGAACTGGCAAAGAGTAAAAATCGAAAAAGGGGCAATGGGTAGACGTAGAAGGGGAGGGCGGGGCCAAAGAACAAAGGGGGCAATGACTACCTGGATGGACTGGACAAGCCGCGCGAATAGGATAATGAATTCCAAATGCCAACAATTTCATTCCTCCGATACTGGCAGATCAACTCCAGCTGACATTGATCCTTTATTATTTTTAGATGAAAGAGCTCAAAAGAATGAGCCGGAAGCTCCAAGGGAAAATGCTGCAGCCCTGGAATTCATTTCGGAAAATCAAGCTCAAACAGAATGCCCTAGTCATCGAGAGAGGTAGTCGGAGAAATGCCAGGGAGTTCCCAAAACCTTGGGTGTTGAAGAGCCGCTTCAACTTCGGACCGGAGAAGGAGAAGCCGTGCGCTGGTGCTGGTGAAGGAGTAGTTGCACATCGACTAATTGCTCTCTGCTACAGTGTTGAGTTTACTGATGTGTTGCAATCGTGCTCTCAAGTGAAGCCATGAAGGAGAAGACGTCTTTGGCAGAAATTGTGTCTGCTTGCTCGTCCATGGCTACTGCTAAGTGTTGAGAGAAAATTCGAAAATGAGGGAGGCGCGGGTGAATCGATTTGGGGGGAAATCGAAAAATGAAGGCCGGTAGGCGGCATACGAGTCAAGCAGGTTCAAAAGCGGTTCTCCTGGTTCAAACAATTCAAATACATTAGATTGGACCGACTCCGGTCCTCACAACACTGGTTGTATAATGGTTGATGGGGTATTTTTATTTGGAACTTACATTATCTTATGAATAGGAAAATAAGAACTTAATCTATCTATTTTAGGATATCAAATTAGCCTATATCTATTCTACTTAAGTTGCACCAAGACTATTTTTGTTTAAATTTTACTTTAGCACAAGGAACGACAGTTTAATGGTACACCCATAGTTGCAATTAATGTGAAAACTGTGTAATATTTGCAAAACCCCCTTCATGTATGAGATAATATAGAATGGGAATCGTCTGAGATGTGATTTTTTGTCTGCAAAATTTTTATCATTTTAAAATAAATTTTCTTTTTTAATACATAACAATGCTATTTTTTCAATTTTAATGTTATTTTCCTTATTTTTAATATAATTTTTCATTTCACAGCCAAAGAATCCCTCTTCCCCTAGTCATCTTCTTCAACTTTATACCCTCGTTTTTATGTGTTTAAGAAGTAATAAAACTTTTAGATAAAAAATTTTATTATAAAAATTTTAAAATAAAAAATAATATAATATGACAAGAGTAACGATGATAATTAAAGAGAATAAATTAAAAATAAATAAGTTAATTGTATACGTAATTATGTAGAAATGATTAAAGATAAAGTTGTTATATATGAAAATGTTAAAAAAAAATTAAAAATAAGATAGTTAGACAGAATAAATTTTTTTTATTTATAATCAAACATAACCTTTATTTTAAAAAAAATATATCATGCCTGGTAATATCTCAGCGACCCTAAACCGGCCCAAGTATCTTATCTGCGGGATATTTGCTACGTGCCTGAAATTCAGAGGAAACGCGAAACCTATCCATGGGTCTCGTTCAGTGACCAGCAGCCAGCAGCAGTAGAAACTCGAAGGAAGGCAGAAGATGAGGCCTGGCAAGGACAGCGGCGGCAGACGAAGAAGATCTTCCTCTTCTTCTCCAACTAGATCATCCCCTTCTTCTCTGGGGCCATCCTCCAGGCTTCCTTCTCCAGCTGCTTCTCTTCTCGACCGCGAATTCGCAACCCACGAGGCTCTAGCAGCGGCAGAAGTCGAAGTAGAAGGCGCTCCCTGGGATTTATCTCCTGGCTATCCCTCTCGCAACGGCTACGGCGATTCCAATCCCCGGAGTTTCCCCCACAGCGTGAAGCAGCAATGCTGGGAGAAGGCGGAGAAGATCAAGGGGCGGGACCCCGATCGATGGAGGCGCGATGCACTCGGCAACGTTGTCTTCCGCAAGCTCGTCGGCTGCGCCGGCTGCCTCTGCCACGATTACGATCATATCATCCCTTACTCCAAGGTATTCATTATTCATCTGCATCTCCCATTTCTCCAATATAGATGGGCAAATTCTCATTCTCGTTGCTACTGATCGCAAAGGTTGGCCAACGGGTGAAAATTTTAGGAGAAAAAGAGAAGGGTTACGATTAGCGATGTAGGTGTAAATAATGGCAGAAAATGGGGGATTTAGATATAGGGTTTACCTTTTTTGATTGGAAAATGTTGTTGTTGTTTTTTTTTCACCTGTGAAAATAATGTTAATGATGATTGGCAAACCATAGCTAATAATTCCCTTAAGCAACCACAACTGCTAACGTTGGATTTCATCTAATTGGTAGAGGGCACTTATAGAAGAGAACCTTCCTGTCATCATGGCCATGAAGGCTAACAACTAGAATCACCAAGGCTTTCTTTGGCTGAGCCAGTTGGCGAGAAGAGTGCGGTTTGTCATGTAATCAGGCTTGTGATGAAGATTGCCATTTGGCTGGAAGCAGCATTTTTAGGTAATTTTATCAGTTGCAAGTCTGTTAAAAGCGATGTAAATTGAATGCTTTTAGATTAGACTTTGTGTCCGAAGCCCTATTTCACTGCCCAAAAGTCGAACACCAGCCCCATCGCATGAAACCTGAGTTTGCAACTTATTGCCTACAGCAAGCAGTTTGCATCTTTGTAAACCAATGTGCAATCTAGATGTTGTGGATTAATAATAGGGAGGATGCCCCTTTTCTAACTAAGTTAAGAGGGAAGTCATTTATTTTGAGTATCTATCATCTGATAGGAACTGCATACTCTTTTAAGTCTGGATATACGGAAGGATGCCTGAAAATTATTTGTCAAGATGCATTTTTCTTTGATTGTTTTGATGATGGAAAGCTGCAAATATAGAAAATCTCAAACCATTTGAATTTGGCATATTCTTAGTAGCCATGACATTTATGTCGTGATCTAATTCATCATCATTATCACCATCACTACCACCACCACCACCACTGATGAATTCTAAGGTCTCCTCAAGGATATTCTCCTCTGTTTCCTGTTTCCAGGGAGGGAAGAGCACTCTGGAGAATTGTCAGGTTCTACAGGTTCGTTTCTCCATTCTGTTGGTCCTATGGAAACTTATGTTGATGCTGCTAAGCAAACAATGGGAAATCCGGTGTCCCCCAAAAATGTTTAAAGGGTGGTGTGTTTCACTCTTTCTTCGTATACTACTAGCAGTTGTTGATTTATTTCTAGTCTGTTTTACCCTAGAAGTTTTTCTGTGCCAATCTATTTGCTTCCTTAGAGCTTATGTTTTTGTGTCATGGTTTTACAACCGTTGGTTTTGGCCTGAACTGACCTTCACAACAGTCCCCTCTGTTGCATCTAAACTAAAGCGTGAATTGGACACCAGAACTCGTTGATAGCATGTAAATCCATACATGCGCACACAATGTTTGGATAGGTATTCTAACTTGTTACATGCATGGTACTCCTTAAGGCTGGCACCATTACTCCTACTAGGGGCACCAGAAACAGACTAGTCCATTTTCTATTTGGATGGTGGAAAGCATCCACAGAAATGGGTTCATTGCCGTGAACATTTTGGATGAGGCTTCGAACCAACAACGTTCATCTCTAGGTCTCTAGCCACTGTGACCATGCTGGATTCCTCTCATCTTTCTCACAGGCAAAAGTCAATCGATCGAAGGGTAACCGGACGGAGATTTCGAAAGCAGATCTCATACAGAAGAGTGCGTACTGTAAAGTCACAGGTAGACATTTGAATTTGGATGTCTTGGAATTAGATTCAACTATTAAAGTCTTTGCTATGTTGTAGGCTTGTTGCTTGCATTACTCGTGCATAATAACATTTTGCAGGGCGAGATATGGATCTTCTTGAACTCTCTGCCTACGGCAACGTCCGTCGTGGTCAGGATGAAGGTGGTTGCAGGATTCAGTGATTTGTTTATTGACTCCCATTTTCCATTTATATCAAATTACATGGGCAATTCAAAGCCATGTCTCCTGTACACTTACCAAGTCTCAGATGCATTTTCAGAGGAAAGGATTCCACTCTCTCTGAGATTGATCCAGAATTTCCATTTTTATAAATTTATAAAGTCGTTGATTTCCATTTTTCCATTTAATTATGTTCTTATAATTGTAATGGCGTATATATATATAAGCACAGAATATACATATGTACACGGAGTGATCCCTTGCAGCTGGCAACAATTCGTCTTCAACTGTGTCAAGGTTTTTGACCTTTTTTTTTATAAACGTGTGAATCTGTGTATTTAATTTATAATTTAATTTTTATAATTTTTTGATATATTTATATATATTTATGTTTAAACAAAGAGTTATTATGGTCATTTTCTAAGGTGGCAATGATCACAATACTCCTATGTTTAAAAATAAAAAATTATAAATATATTAAAAATGGTAAAAACTTGATTTGTAAATTAATTGCACTTAGATTAACATATTTATAAATAACTAAAAAGATAAAAAAAAAATGATTTGTAGCCATCCTCTATAGCGAGATGATTCAGTGCTTTTAAAATACCGCAAATTACGGTGTAATTGATTTAAAATGGACATTATATGATTAGAAAATATAATTTACTCCACAATTATAAAAAAAAATTGAGTATTAAAACTAATGAAGCACCCAATAATAAAAAAGGAGAACTAACGAAGTGCGTGTCTTCGGACTGGATTACCCATTATCCTGTTCCTGCATATTTGAGATTTTCCAAGAGATTAATCCTTATTTCTTAGACCGAGAAAAAGAAACTATAATGGCTTTCCATGCACTATCTGTTAAGGATGACATGAAAATGACAACCCAAAACGAGCAAGTACTTTATTCCGTTACTGATAATTAATTCAATTCAGGTGTTATCTTTTGTTGATGTTCATTCCAAAGTGGGACTCATTTATATAATTTGGACCAATGATAATTTATGTATCTTCCCAGTGCCACTGAATAAGTAGCAGCATCAGGAATTTTGAAAGAAGAGAAACTGATAAGAACAAGAGACATGAAAAGTCTCGAATCTGAAAAACAAGGATTATTTACAATGACAATAAATCTTATTTATTTATATTATTGTTGAGTAATAAAAGCTGATAAATCAAGGAAATGCTGGTGGAGGCGCCAAGATAAAGCCGGAGCTTGGGTTGGTGTTGGCCCCTGGTTCCGGGTAATCCATGGTGAATTCGGTCATCTCCCTCCCTCCTCTGTTCTCCTCTTCCACCTCCTATACATCCATCCATCCATCCATCCATCCCCGACCAGCCCAACATTATAGCAAATGCCAAAATTTTAAATTCATTTCACCATCATCTTGATCAGTTAATTCCTATTTCATGAAAAAATCATCTAATCGATTGAAGCAACTGAAAGAGTAATATGAATGAAAAACTCACCTGGACTAAAGTTGAAGAAGTATCATTTCCAAATCCCATCTCCTTCCTACCAAATCCTATACGAGGGAAAAAAAAAAAAAAAACAGAAAAGAGAAGAAATTTAAATAATCCCAAATAACTGACAAAGGGAAAGAAGAAGAGAGTGGAACAGTACTCGCCTTGAGCAGGGAAGTAGTAGGTTCCCAACATCAAAACAGATGAAATTACAAGAAATGCAAGCAAGTAAGACCGACCCATAATTCGCATCGCCCTACTCAGAAATGGGTCATGCCCAGATTCGCAGGTCCTGCTCTCAATTTGTCCATGGAGAAATGTCAGCAGCAGCAGCATGAATTAAAGAAGTAAAAGAAATAATAAAGAAAGAGAGGACCACAGTTTGTGCCTCGGATCTGAGAAATTCCTATTTCTAAATATATTCCGTCATCTCTAATTCACAATGGAAGCAGCCAAAGATTTTTCTTTTTCTTTTTCTTTTTTTTTTTTTTTGAAAAAAAAAAATTACAAGAAGAAGCGATTACCAGCAAATGGTGCGAGCTTGTTGAATCAGAAATCCAAACACCGACTCAGGCTATGTTTTTCTCTTTCAAATGTCTTCAGTCTCTCATTCAAGACGTACACGTGTCATATCGTGCAATTAACTGACTTGGGCGTGAAACATGCAAATAAAAACTCATATCCGGCGATTAATTGACAAGATTCTTAGAATTATTATTTAAATTTGGGTATATGTCCATAAATCCCATCCCATTCCATGATTCCATCTTTTTAATTAAGAATGAAAATCTCTTATCTTTATAGCAGGATTTCTGTTTTTTTACTGTTCCACCCGAAAACATATCGATCATTTTAACCAATTTTTTAATAAATAATATCTGTAATTTTATGTTGATTATAATATCTTTAATTGAATATGCTAAAGATACTAATGCTAAAAAATGAAAGACGACCGTTCTAAGAAAAAAAAATGGAAAAAAAGAAAAACAGATGAAAGACGAAGTTCTCTGTTCTCCTCGGAGTCGAGGTCAGCAGTCCGTTTATTTTTATGATTACCACTTACGCTGAACGGAGTAGCGGAATATGGAATACGGTGCTCTGCTGGAGTAGGAAAGTCGTTACTCGCTCCATAGCGTTCCAACTTCCACGATTTGCTTGCATGTATCACACCTGGCAAGTGGCAACTGCAAGTTAGTGGCGAGGCGTGGTTAATCGCGTGTGGCTTTCTCGCGAATATAGGGCTGTTTCGGATTGCGAGGAGGACCGAGTAAACTAGAAAATTTTGTTAAAAATATGAGAATAACATGATATAATATTGGTGAAGTAGCAGTATATAGGATATTTATATATGAAAAAGACTAAATTATAAGCTTAAAAATAAAAAGTACAGTAATTAAAATAATTAAAATATAGGGAAAATATGTTTTTCCTTTCCCTCCCTTTTAAATCTAACAAACCTAAGGCAGTGAAAACATGCATGGATATATTAGGAGCATGGTAGGAAGAAAGAAAAAATAAATAAGATAGTTACATAGAAAAATACAAAAAATATTTCGAAAGATGAAAAAATTATTGAAATATAAAGATAAAAATTTTAAAAAAGATAACTGAATGTTTACTTTTACATTTTATTCCTTCATTTCCATTCTTCTCTAAATAAATGAATTTATAAATCTGGTGAGTTGGCTCAGGATGACATTCTTAAACGTTAATTCCGTTCGTAAAATTTTGACGGGTTAGTTTAAAATATAACCATAATTTTTATCTTTGCTTTTAGATATTACTACATATTTATAAAAATGATAAATATGATCATATATTTCTATTACGTACCGTTTCTTAGGTTAGAAATGCGTTGTGTACGTTGCGATTTTTCAGGTGACAAATGCATTTTGCGTTTCGGCGTGCGAGGGAGTTCGACACGCGGAATGCGGCTGCTGTTGGCCGGGTTTTTATTTTTTGTCCTTCCATTAACATAACACGCGCATCCAAATTATTGAAATATTGGTGCTCCTCACTTATTTCGGGCGTATTAATGATCTTAATTTAATCAGAAACAAATCATTTACAATATTTATCGTGGCCTGAACATTTGGGGCAGCACGAGTTGGATGCTTACCGAGTGCAACTCATGTATCTGAAAATTTCTTCTTGAAATGTGGGGGGGTTTTATAAGATGTTCTTCCAGAATAGGGGTACTTAAAATATCCCTCCATAGTATGAGGATTGTGAAGGATGTTGATTGTATTATCAGGTTATCATAATGTATGATTATCAATAAAAAATTGTTTAGCATTCTAAAAGCATATATTAAAATAATTTTAGCCAATCAAAAAAATAATTTTACAATATTTTTCTTGAAAAAGTTAAATCATGTCAAAAATTTTATATAATTACCTTGAAAATTTTGATGATAGAAACTCATCCCCCACCACTCGATCCAGGAGAGTTTTAGTCATGGAGGAAGAGAAAGGAAGGAACCCCATCAACAGCTTGTATATATACGTGAGAAATATTCAGGCGCAGCTGCCTGCACCATAAATTATGGTGCATCTACCTCAAAATGGGCCCCTTATGATCATATATTATAATTTACTTTAGCTATTGTATTTAGTATTATGTATTCTATTACTATAATAATTTTCATCCGAATTGGATATATGTATGTATCTCGTTTGAAAATGGTACTAATTTAATATAATAAAATATTTGATGTAAATAACAATTTTAAAGTTGTTTTTTAAGCATGTAAACTATCTCAAAAATAATTTATATACAAATAAATAATTGTATAAAATATTAATATATTTAAGTTTATGCGGGGCCCTTTTTTAGGAAACTAAATAACCTACGGTAAATTTAGCCCAAGGTAGGCCTTATATCTACTTAAATATGTTGATACTTTATACAATCATTTATTCATATATAAATTATATAGGAAATAGTTTACATGTTAAAAAAATAATTTTAAAATTGTTATTTACATCAAACTATTTTATTATATTGAATTTGTATCATCTTCGGAGAGAGTCTATACACCTATTCAATTTGAATGAAAATTGATGCGATAATAAAATACATAATTTTAAATACAATGGGTAGAGTACATTATAATTTTATGATTATATGCGACCCATTTTGAGGTTGTGTAAAGATTTCAAAATTAACATATCTTTGTGAAATTTCTACATTTCTTAAACATTTAAATAAATATACAGATATATATTGCTAAGTTGGTTAAATTGAAAAATAGCAGAAATGTGATTAAGGGACAGAGAACAAGACGCTATACAACTGAACACTATAATTTGAGAAGACGGATAATTACGGATAACTTTTCCCTTTTAGGATAAAATCATGATTTGCTTCTATGATCCAGAAAGCATGAATTTCCTAACTCGAATCATGATTTTTTTTTCACCATTGCATTTCGTATTATGGATATAAGTTCAGGCCAAACAACTGTGCAGCTGCGTATCTGTGAAAAAAGGCGTGAATGAAATCATAATGTTATTCAAATAGTGTCTTTAGCGGTCAAAATTAAGCGGTCCTCTGAATAGTCGGATGAGAAATGTTCTGTATAGAAGTCCAATTATTAAAAAAAATTGTTAACTGAGTGTTCGACCTTGAAATTTAGTAAATGCTTTTTGTACTCGGCATAAAAAATAAAAAGTGATTTTACGCATGAAATAAATAAATTACTATTGAAATAAATTATTGACTTTTCACTGTGAACTAAAATGCAAAAGTTGTTTAGAATACTTCTACATTTTAGTAATTATGATATTTTTCGTCCATAATAAATTTATTTCAAATTGTTTTTGTTTATAGTTGAAATTTTATTGCAATCCTAACAAACTTATTTATGCAAGTAGTTTTAAAAATGGGTCAATAATTTTCAATTTTAACATGTTAAAATATATCTACTTCCTATTAGCCCGGGCTAAATAATAACTTACTTAACCTGCTCTAAGAAAACTTATTTATTATTATTTTTTGCTCTGACTTCTATGAAGCTATTAATCTAAATGTATTTAATATATAAATCAAATATTACAATTTTTAGATATATTTTTATATTTTTTGGGCTTTTCCTAAATATACCAATCATTTGTCCATAATCTTAAATATACCCATTGTGTTTTCAAATTTTTAAATATATCTATTATGTTTGTAATTAGTCTCAAAAATGTCTATTCCGTTAAAAATTGTTAGTTAAATTTTTAAAATTTTAAACATGCCCTTGTATAAAATAATAAAAGATGAAACAAAATAAAAATGAAATCAGGGCTCTATAAATCTAGAGCTCATGTGCAATTAGAGCTCGACAAGTATTGACATTCAAATTTTCAAATCCATCATAAATTTGATTGGCTTATTAGTAATTTCACATATTAATTAAGTGTTAACTCATGAATTGGGCATTTTTAAAATTAAATATAAATATGATGAGTATATTTGAGATTTTGAAAACGTTGTAGAAATATTTACAATTAAGGTTGAACATAGCAAGTAAAAGATCTTTTTTTTTAGATTTTTAAATATATGTATAAAAATTAATAAAATAATCCAATGTTTAAAATCTAAAAAAATATGTTTCAGAAAAGGTAAAACTTGGTCTATAAATTAAATACATTTAGATTAATAAGTTTATGAAAAAGTTAAAAAAAAAAGTATGTTAAAGTAGTTTTTTGGAGTGGACTAAGTAGGCTGCTACTTAGCTTAGGCTAACAAGATCATGTCTCCTATTTAATTTGAGAAATAATTTTATTAGCCTAGGCTAAGTAAATGGCTTGCTTAGCACACATAAAAAGCCATTTAAAACACTTATTTTTCTTCATACATTTATTTATCTAAGTGTATTTAACATATAAATCAAATTTTATTATTTTCGAATATGTGTATATTTTTTTGAGATTTTTAAATATTTTTGTGTATATATGTATTTAAAATATATACAAATAAATATTTAAAAATCTTCAAAAATATATACACATATCAAAAATGGTAAAATATATTTTGTATATTAAATACACTTAGATAAATAAGTGTATGCAGAAAAATAAAAAATACGTGTTTAAATGGGCTTTTTGAGGTGGGCTAAGTGAGTTATTTGTTAATCATATGCTTACTTTAAAAAAGGTTAATTTAATTTTAATGATTAACAAATAATTGAAATATCATTAAAAAAGATTTAATGACTTTGTGTAAGTGCGCTCAGATATATTGTCTCCGATTATATGTATGAAAATAAAAATATGAAATAATTTAAGTTTTAAGAGCTCAAGTTCATGAATAGCAAGTTTAGCAAAGTGAAGTCTCAGCCCAAGTCGACTTCACTTGTGACTTGGGTGAAGTCCTACAGCCAAGTCGACTTCGCCCACAACTTCGAATAGACAGCAAAGTGAAATCTCAACTCAAGTCCACTTCATTTGCAACTTGGGTAAAGGCTCAACCCAAGTCGATTTCGCCTACAACTTTGAAGACAAAATTTTGGATAGCAAGTGGATAGTAAATTTTAACCAAAGTGAAGTCAAAACCCAAGTCGACTTCACCCATCCTAAGTCGACTCCACTCACCCCAAGTTGACTCTACTTGCGACTTCAACCTATAACGGTTGAAAATTCGAATGTTAGAGCATTAAATGCACACCAACCACCATTCAAACGACTAGATCTTCTTTTTCTTTATAAATATCATTGAAGTATGAACGTGAAGAAGAGAGCGCAACATAAGATGAGCTCACGCCTTCCAATATTCAAGCGTGTTGAGATTATTTGAACAAATATTGAAGCTTCAAGAGCTAGTACTTCAAGTGAGCTTACAAGATCATCTTCTTCACATAACAAAGAGCTTCCAGAGCTAATTGATTACAAGTAATAAAGTATAAATTCTCTTTTATGTATTTTATTTTGTATGGTTGCCTTGGATCGATTTTGGAGATCGAATTCAAAAAGAAGCAAAATAGGAGATTGGTTTGAGTTTGTCTCACTAATAGATTAGACTTGGTTGGTTGGAGTTGGTCTCACCAATAAGTGATTATTGTTTATGCCCCCTAAAGCTAGAATCTTAAATAGAGCATGTCTCTAGATTGTATTAAATATACAATAATGGAACTTAAGACACAACAGGTGTGTACTTGAAAAAGTGGAGTAGAGAAAGTTGCTCAAACCACTATATATTATTGTCTCTTGTGTGGTTTGATTGCTTGCATTTTATATTCTTTTTGCACCCTTTCATTCTATCTCTTAATACATTTCATCAAGGGAAATAAACTTTCAAGGGTTAAGTTTTAAATTTACCGAAGAATTTTTAAAAACCCAATTCACCCCTCCCCTCTTGAGTTTTGCCATAAACTTGAAACCAACATTATTTGTTTAGTCTAAGCTAATAGGATTATTCTTGTTTAAATTTCTAACTAAAAATATATATTTTGCCTCTCTAAACCATTAAAAATGTTTAGCATTTAAGATAATATATATTAGAATAATTTCAAAATATTTGATCTTCTCTAAATTTTTTGAAAAGATTAAATTGATCATGTTAAAGTTTTATATAATGACTTTAAAAATAGTTATCATAGTAACTAATTGCAATGAAGAATCTATATCACTTATAGAAATTAGAATTCGGTACCAGCAGTTTGTTTGTTGCAGTTGAAAATTGGGCAAACCAAAATACCTAGCGAGAAGACATAATCCAAAATCAAATTAAGATGATAGGGAAAGGAGATAAATTGACCTCGGAAGCCCTGATTTCAAGCTTACGGAGGTAATCTTCATCCGGGCAGCTTCAAATTCTTGCCTTTTGATGTCTCAAGCTCCTTCCTCACATTTTCCACTCACGGAGAGGCTTTCTCCAAAGTACCCAATAGAATCTTGTTCTCGTTCGTGTTCAGAAGCTTTTTGAAACCACGCATCGACCATGACAGACTGATGGTCTCTGATTTAGTCATTTCCTCCCTCCTTGGGGCTATTGCGTCTGACAAGAAATAATCCACGAGAAGAACCAGCAGCGGCGGCAGCAGCAGCAAAGGGTCGGATTGAGTTGGCAGGGGTGAGAAACAAGAGGAATGCGAGGTGTTTGGGAAGGTATGATGGAAGCAACGGGGTAGTTGATGGAAGAAACATGCTCCAGTTGAGCAAGGAAAAGAAATAAATGGTCAATATTAAAAATCGATTTTATAATGACGAGATTTGAGAAGAACGAAAGTAGATTTTACAAAGATGAAAGGCGAATCAAACCTCTTTGAGAACAATGACGGTAGAAGGAAGAACGCAAAAGAATTACCACGAAAGCAATAGAAGGAGAAGAAGAGGTGGCGCAACGTGGAAGCGATGAAAGGATGAGAAGACGAGGAAGGAAAATAAAGAGCGAAAACCACCACCAGCACCACATGACACGACAAAGGAGATGGTATGGCCGCGGTGGACTGAAAAGAAGAGGAGGTGGCATTGGCCCACAATAGTAGCATTGCTAGCTAGGGTTCTGTTGTTGGCAAGAGAGAGAAAGAGAGCTTAGGGAAGAAGAGTGGCCATAGGAGATGAGCAGAGAGGGTGGCACTCCAGGGAAGATCGACAGCTTGTGCTTAAAAAAATAAAAATGCATCGAAATAAAAAATTTGTAATGAGGTGGGTGATTTAAGCTTGTAACAACTACTGCAATGAGGCGATCGGTGAAGAGGGTGCTTCCGATGGCTACTACAATGTCGACAATAAGCCGCATCCGGAGAAGATGCAGTTGCTAGTGGCTGCTCGACAACAACAACAAGTGGTGGGCTACATTTAGAGAAGGTGGGGTGTCCAGCGAAAGCTATGACAACAATAGTTGCTGTGACGACAATGGAGACTATTGGAGAAGATGTGGCATCCGGCGACAATGAGTAGGCGGTCTAGGCTTGCCGCAATTGCTACCTCCTGCGAGTCTGCGATGGTGAGGAGCTTAGAACGGGCGAAACGAATTTGGGGGGAAATTTAGGGAAGGGGTTGAAATATGCATTTTATAGGGGAACTTAAAATTGAGTATTTCGCTCTCTTAGCAAAGCAAGTGTGGCGTCTCCTTGACCCAAATGATTCTTTATGCTATCACACCCTTAAGGCGAAATACTTTCCTCACGGAGATATTTGGCAATGTGCGCCAAAAATTTCTGATTCTTTTACTTGGAGAAGCATGCTGATGGCCAGAGACATTATCCGTGAGGGCTGCAAATGGCGGATCGGTAATGGGAGGAGGGTCCATTTCTTCACAGACAATTGGATCGACCCTTTGCCTTCCATGGCTGGCCCACTCTCGTTCTCGACATCGTTCAACGTGAGGGTCAGCCACTTCATAAACGAAGGCCAACAATCATGGAACAAGGATCGTGTCATCGCGACTATGGGGGAGGAGGCATGGGAAAGAATCAACCTCATTCATCTTCCCCATAATGCTCAGGAGGATTGTTTGTATTAGCAACATGAACCCAATGGTATTTACTCTGTTAAGTCAGCCTATAGATCTCTTTGTCGGCCATCTCATCCCTCCAACTCAGGTGTTTTCAAGGCTATTTGGAGGACAAAGTTACCGTCAAAGGTGCTCAACTTCGCGTGGAGGCTATTCTTAGATGCTCTCCCAACCCTGCAAAATTTTCGATTAGAGGTATTTTGGTAGATTTTTTGTGTCTTTTTTGCAGGATAGAGACCAAGAACGCCAACCATCTATTCACGGGATGCTCACACACCTAGGGGATATGCAGGAGAGCTGTCGGGCCATCCGCATATGCGGTCACAGTACAAGATATTTTGAAAACTTTAGCTCTCAAACATGGATCCAACGATCTTGCTATTTTCATTTTGTACTGCTGGCGGGTGTGGCATTTGCGGAATTTGCTCAAGGCGGAGGGTGTTCAGCCTATGTTCTCCAATATCATGGTCTGGTGTCGGAACTTTCTGGATCGTCACAAAAGGACAAAACTCCTCATCCAAGATGGTTTTTTGGACCGGCCATTGGTGGTTAGATGGATGAAACCCCCTGATGGGGTTTTCAAGATAAATGTGGACGCCCGTAAACATGCTGATCGTTTCCCTATGGGGTTTGCTGCTGTTATCCGAGACTCATGTGGCTCCTTCATTGCGGCCAAGGGATGGAGGAGGTCGGGCTTTTTGGACCCAATCATTATGGAAGCAACCGCATTTCTCCTCGGAGTCAAATGGGCCCTTCAACTTAAGCTTCATCGGGTTCTCTTCGAGACGGATTCTTCTTCTCCTTTACAAGTTTTTGTTGATGGAAAATCTAATGCTTTCACCTGTTGGGCTTATTGTGGGGGAGATTAAATTGCTTTTATCTTCCATATCTCATATGTTTATGCATCACGTGCTAAGGACGGGTAATGGTGTTGCCCATTCATTGGCAGATTTTGTATCTGTTTCTTCTGTGGAGCAGCTAGTTTGGTGGGGTAAACCCCCCCCCCCCCAACCCATTGTTGCAAATATTTGTACAGACAATTTTTTGGCAATACAATACTCAGATCTCTCTATCCCCTCCCCTCCAACGTGGCTAGGGGTTCGGGATAGTGTGTTTCCTTTTCATCAAAAAAAAAAAAAATTAAGTCTGGGTTTTCGGGTCTGGGTTCATAACAACCTGAAATCAGTCTCGGGCTCAATCTGAGAATTCGAGCTTGGGCTTATTAGCACACAATTCCAGCACTGCCCGAATTGGACTCGGGCCAAACCTGGACTGAGTTGCACCCATAGTTTAAACAGGCTAGGGTAGAAGTTTTTTATATGGACTAATAAACGAATTCGAGTTAAGATATTTTAAATAAATTAAGATTCGGCTTAAACTAGTCCAATCTCAGTTAACGTACCAGTAATGAACATATCATGCTATAAGTTTCAAATTAGATTATGTAAATTTTAGAAATACTAATTTCCTATTAATTGATAGTCTTCTTTAAATTGAATCTTGAAATAAATATTTTTGAATGCTTTTAAAATTGATTCTATTTAGGGATAAAAAATTGATTTGATTTAAATGCTTTGACGCTACATTCACTTAGGACTGATTTTATTCAACTAATTATAAGTCAATTGATTTGTGGCTGGCTAATAATTTTATTTTATTTTCCATAAATATGTAGACCCACTTGGCTCAATTAACGTATCAAAAATTATATTATATATAAATCTAAAAATAAAAAATCATGCGCAAAAATATTTTGTATATTATAAGGGATCATAATTTTCCAATTCAATATCCAAACCATAGAAATATTCAACCTACCTCTAATAATGATTTTATATGTTTTCATAATATTTTAAAACTTTAATGCATACTTCCAAGTATTTTTTATAATAAAAAATATGAACCAATATAGATCTCATTAATATGATTTTAGTATCTAAGTAAAATAGATAATGTCAAATACGAGGTTGTTCCTCTTAGGTTAGCCTAAGTTAAGTGTTACATAGGCTAGCCTAAAAATCATATTTTTTGAATTTTTTTTAGTTTTTTTATGAACATATTAAGTTAGGTGTATTTATTTTATAAAACAAGTTTTACCATTTTTTAATATTTTAAATTATTTTTATTTTTAAACACAATGACATTGTCATAATTTCTCGCCCTCTAATACAACAATGCAATTGTATTTAAAAATATCCAAAAATGGTAAATTTTGTTTTATAGATTAAATACACCTAAAATTAACTTGTTCATTAAAAACTGAAAAAATAAAAATGCAATTTTTAGACCGGCCTAAGTTGTCATTTATCGTTAAATATCATGGATAAATTATATCTAAAAAATCATCAAGATGAAGACGAAAAAAGATTACCCTACCGAAATTAATTGAAACGACGGGATGGAATGAAATTATTCTTTCCGTCTATAGATCATATGCAGCCGTATATATTCTTCTGGGAAAGTGAAAAAGAAATTAATGAAACAGCTAGCTACAGCTTTCATGGCCAGCAGAAAAATGTGTGAAATACATATGTTCTATCGTACAACTGAATCGTCCATCGTCCAAGTACAAATCTTGTTTAATAGATGTAAACCAAATAATGCACCTACCAAAGACAGTGTTCCTCTTGAGAATGAATGACGATACTCTCCTCATCCGGCATTGAAGCTCCCCTCTCCCCGGATTGAAACTAGGGGTGTAACTTGGGTAGCGTATGGGTACCTACCGACCCGACCTTAATTTGGGTAGGGTAGGGTAGAAAATATTGCCCATGTGCATGAGTATGGTACAAATTATTACCCATCTAATCAAATAAGGTGCGGGTAGGATAGATACGTTGGGTACCCAGAACTAACCCGCATAGGTACTCATATGGGTAATTAATCTGTGCATAATTATATACATGCATGATATATATTATATAGTATGCATTATGTTTTATCTTTAACATCTTATGTTTACATATATTTTAATAAATTAAAGTTTAAATGAATTTTGTACTTCGTGAAGTATAAATTTAAATAAATTTATATATGTCATTGACTTTCGAAAGACTCTTATAAATCCGCTTGTGACTTACGATTGTAATATATTAATAGTTTTAATGATTAGGTCATTATGGTCTATACTTCGTATTTTTATATAATAATATAAACAATAAT
>JAXCLR010000050.1:47382783-47422081 GCA_035584095.1 Annona squamosa | reverse complement strand
ATTTTACATTATTTAAAATAACATTGAAATTTTTTTAAAATATTGTATTTGAGTATTAAAGGAACCGATTTGGAACCGAAACCAGAACTGACCTTATGGGCAATAGATAGGGTAGAGTATATTAGGAACTGAACTGACAAATGGGTAGGATTGGATATGCCTTTTACAAATAGGGTATGAATAGGGTAAACCACTACCCGAACTAAACCGACCCAAATTGCACCCCTAATTGAAACCGGGTTTGCTAGCACGTGGCCAGAACCAAGACACCAGCACTGATCAACTGCGCTCAAGCTGAGCTCCTGGTTAACACTTCGAATGGAAAAAGAAGTCACTTTACACAGACAGAAGAAAGGAAAGGAAGGAAAGGAAGAAAACAAAAGCAGAAAACCGGCTGTGGACGACCTCACATGCATTGGACCCATAAAAACTCGACTGATACGAATCATGTGGACATGTTCAACAGTTGAAAAAATATCTCATGTTAGGTCCCAATTGCAGCGTGCTGTCCTCTCCCTCTGCCCAATCACTGCAAGCTTAACTGTTACGTGTTTATTATTCCATGTGCGACCATGCCCACTTCTCATTGAGCTTGGACCACCAACATGCAAATGATTTGTCATTAAACGGTGTTTGTTTCATTAAAATGGTGAAGCAGTTGGCTAGATATGGCACCTGCCATTTTGCTGAAAAACAAAATCTCAGCTTTAGCATAACGCGACAATAATTTGTTTTCTTCAAATTCCATGAAATTTGCTGCAACCAAATTCCTTATCAATTTTTTATACGAGGACGTATTGCCCAAAGGGTCCAAAGATCTGAAAGGGATGCGTACGGGATAAGACTTCTCATTCTTAAGATAGTTTTTTCTATTTTAACAGGAGAATTTGCGCCGTAAACTTTCTAACTTTACGTATCAACATTTTAGATTCCAAAATTTGTGTATTAGCATATTAAACCTTGCCAAGTTTTGGTCTTTGTATTTTAATGTTGAAAATACTCTTACTTCTGTATGAAAGTAAGGAAGCCATCACCACAGACCAACATCATTTGCGTGATTGAGCCACACGATCATGAGGAGGTGATGATATTTAGAAAGATATTGTTGGTTTTTGGTCATGACGGCTTTGCTTTGGTACATATGTAAGGGTATTTTTTATATTACACATAGATTTAATGGTGTTTTTTAATGCCATAAGAGATGAGAATTTAAAATGCGAAGATTTAAACTTTGCAGGATCTAATATAATCATACATAAACTTCGGGGTTCGAAATGCTAATACACAAAGTTAGAAAATTTATGACGGAAATTCTCTCATTTGGTACAACTTTTTATAAAAAGGTTCCAATACACATCACTTACCTTCTTATCTCATTCGTACATTCCATTCAAACGCCTTGAATCCTTAATGAAGGCCTTGTTTGGCCATGCGTTCTAGTATGTCATCAATGTTTCTAATGCTTAAACATAGTACTTTCCTCGTTACAAAATAACTGATTTTTCTTCTGCCAACAAGCTGCGTGGTGGAAAATGGGCCCAATATCTGCTTTACGAGTGCAATTTCACTAATCACTTGATTGATAGAGAAGGTTCTCTTTTCCTTTTTATGTTGTGAAATAAGAAGCCAGGAATTTCCCTGGCATAATCTTCATGGGCACCTTTCTAATCCTTCCCTTTATTGTCTGGGCGTAGACCTCAAGAAAGCTAAAGATTCTTATTGGCCTTTTCCCAAGAGATTCATCTTCATCTTCGACCAAAAAGCAGGTGGTCCCTCCACGACTCTCCCTTAGGCACACCTCCCACGCTCATCTCTGACTTTTTAAGTCATTTTAACCATATTTGCCGGAACTCCCTTATACAAACTACATAGCTCGGCCTCATCCAGACAAATAAATCAAGTTTTTTTTTTTTTGACTTATGTTGCAGATTCTTATGATCAGATGTGGGTCTTGACCTGAAAAGAATCATCAAAAGAAAAACTGCAACTGCCCACCTTCTTCAATTCATGGCCTGCTGGCAACCGAAGAAGCAGATCTGTTTTCAAGATCCATGAACACGGATAAAAAGAAGTTAGATTCACGAATTTATTTTGGTACACCTGAGAACTCTCACTGTTCTCTTCTCCTTCTGGTATATCCCATATATCTACATGTACATAGACTCGCAAAAGTATTAGAACTAGGAAAATGGCACATGGGTATTGCAACAAGAAACAGGTATTGCTCACACAGCAGCGCTCCTGAATTCACTTCCCAAGTAAAACCAGTGATTGAGGTTCTGTCCACCTGCTCACAATGCAGCTGCTGAGACCATTCCTTCAATTTAGCTATCTTTAATACCTTGATGTTCTGCTTACATGACTTGCTCTCCTCACTTATTTCTGCCTGATCTATGAGCTCTCATGGAAGTTCCGCGACCGTGACAATGCCGCAGGATTGGCCTGCAATACCTGAGATGCCTTGGCTGTGTGGTTCCTGTCATCTGGCTTCGACTGGAAGGCATTGAACAGTCCTCCCCCGCTGCTCGAGTCATTCTTGATGCCTAGCGTTGCCCATATAGAGCTCCTTGCAGCTTCGCCTGGGTCATCGATCCGCAGCGTCTTAGGAATCCATAGGCACCTCTCTGAACTGTTCTGTTTGGATCCGTCATCTTTTTCCTCATTCCTGTCTTTGAGAGGCTCCCCTTCTCTTGGATGTTTTCCTAACCTTGGGGAATTACTGCTAGAGGCTGCGTTGTGGGCAGATGACGGAGGAGGCACCCAAGGGACGCTCCAGGTTCCTGGCACAGTGCATGCCCAGTAAGGTGTTGCTGGGTAAAATGGAACCGGCAACGTTGAAGGATAAAAAGGGGGTGGCGGCGGCGCCGCGGGAGATCCCCAGTGAGCTGAATTCCATGGAAATGGCCAAGGAGCTCCGCCGAAGAAGGGCATCTGAGGAGGAAATACTTGGCCATTCCTCACGGCAGGATCCGGTAAGTTTCCGTTGCTCTTGTCCGATGAAGTTGAAGCTGTAACAGAGGACCCACTTGAGAGTTCCTCACCATTTTCTGCTCCAAGAGAAACAGCCATTCTTTGCTCTTCGGCTCTGTGGAACCCATTCCTATGGTGGAAGCTGCGCATCGATTTGTCTGCGAGATTCAAAACAGATGCCATGGATTCACACAGAGGGGCATCCATGCCAAAAGTGAGGACGGTTCCATTCGGTTTTAATGGGGAATGATGAATTTCTTCAGAGGCGTCTGCGTTAGCGGCATGGAGAGCTTCTGGCACCGTTAGATGCCGGTAGCGCGAGGCTGAGCTCTTGTTCTTGCGACGGCCAGCACCAACAGGAACATTCCGCATAGTCCCACCCGCTGTCCAGTATCTCTGGCAATTTTTACAGAAATGTCTTGGTTGGTTGATGTTGTAGTTGTTAAAGTAACAGAACTTGGTCTCTAGGCTGTTACAGCGGGGGCATGGCAATATCTTGTCAGGCTTCTTAGGAGTCTTGTCTTTTGAGTTTCCTGCACCGCTTTGATCTTCGTCTTCAGCAACGTCAGTTTCTTTGTCACCGGGGTGTGTTTTGGAGCTTTCATTTGTTTTCGAAGATAATGAAGGAGGCTCAGATAACTCATCTACTTCAGCATCATTGATTTCTCTTGTGTCTGCGTTCACCTGATCCTGAAATTTCAAATAACATGTAGGATGAGTAGCTGCAGACAATCGGCAACAGCTAAATGATTGAATTTTCGCTAGCTCAAATGAAACTGTAATCAACGAGGAAAGCTTCTGATTCAATTGTCACCACAATCAAAAGTTATGTATCATGCTGAAATCAATAGAAGAACAAGAAGCAGACACTGATCGCTTCTCCATCTGGGCTGAACAGAATGGTTCATGCTTCAAGCATGTAACTGTTGCTGGTTTTGTATTCCTCACATAGAACGTTTCATGTTTATAAAATTCATCCTCTCTCTCTCTCTCTCTCTCTCTCTCTCTCTTTCTCTCTCTCCGTAAAATAATAAATCGATTCATAAATGCCTCTAGGAAGCTGGACTTCAAAAGAACATTACAAAACCAATTAGTTGACAGAACAAGATACATGATTCAACCCGAGTCTACATCTGATTAATAAAAGACTATGACTTAATTCAAGTTCAGAGACACAAAAAACAGATCCCTTAAGGTTCCATATTTGATTCAATCCAGAGGCCAACATAAACCCGTGCTCTTGTAGAATCAAAGAAACAGAAAAGAAAGATGCAAACCAAAAGGAGACGATTGTCTAGTCGCTAAGGTAAATTTTGGTCAGAGCTCATTTGATCCTATCGTTCCCACTTTTCGAACTCCCAAATTTTCTGCAAAAGTTACTGTAAAAAAATCACCAGATTCTGTTCTCAAAGAAAGAAGAGCAAATTCCAATGCTAGTAAGAGTGTAGGACATCCTTCTCATGAACAGTATATGAAAGGACCGGGATATTCAGTTGAAATCCGTTCAAAGGACTCATCTAGAACTACGAAATTAGGACATCAACAAGGCATGAAAACATCAAAACCATTGTAAAGGAGAAAGCAACAATTTCATTCACCGCTCGCTGTAGGTTTCCATAGGAATTTTTTTTTAAAACATCTTTTTCATTCTAGAAAAGAACATCCAACAACGAATTATTATTAATGAGAAGAGAAACGCATGACAATCCAACTCTATCAAGTCGCACAAGTGAATTTGGAGAACCATGTATCGAAAAACCCCTCAAGACATCCACATATCCCATGAATTCTATCCAACAAAAGCCCAACATGGAAGGAATAAATTCGTCAATCAGATATCCAAAACAAGAAGCAGAGAAACCGAATTCCCACGGAAATAAGAAATACGGAAACAAGAGGAGCTTCATTTCTATACCTTCTCTGTTTTTTCCTCTGTTTCTTCTGCTTCTTCTTGCTGCTCTTCGTCGTCGTCGTCGTCGTTTTCTTGTGCTCCACCTCCTTTCCCCCCACCTTTATCACCTTCTTCTTTTGCAATTTCCTCAGTCTCAGGTCTATCTCCGGCGACCGCATTGGGAAGCAAGGGAATCGTCTTCCCGAAGAGCTTGATGGCAAGGTCCCGTGCTCTGTTTTTCTCGGACATTTCTTTCCTCTCCTTTTCCCGAATTCCAGAAATCACGAGATGGGCGTGCCTCTCCTCTTGCTTACTGAGCGAGTGAGCGAGGGAAATCGTCGTCGTGGTCAGTCTTTCGAGCTGCTGCGTCAGTTCTTCTCCTTCTTCTTCGTGGTTTTTTTTTCCTCCTTTTTCCCTCTTTTTTTTAATTTGTATTTTTTCTGCTCTTCTTTGTATTTTCTCCTCTTGGATTCGCGTGAGGAAGCGTTTAATGAGGGGGGGTGCCACGTAAGCAAAGAGGGAGTCTCTGAGCCACAAGTTCTTGTGGCATGAGGACGACTTCTATTGATTCCAACCGAAAGAAAGTGGATACGCTGCTTGTCCTAGTCAGCATTCCCAACTCAACTTCTCCCTTCCCTACTTCCCCTTCAGTTTCCCTTCAATTGCCCTTCACCCTCCAAAAAAAAATTTTCCCATTCCATTCATCCCTGGGCTATTTTTTTTATATAAAATTTTCCTCGCCCAAAAATTACAAAATCGAGAGGTATCCGGCATTAGGATTCTGATAGTCTTTCACCAATAATAATAATAATAATAATAATAATAATAATAGAATTCTGACACTCAAACTGGATAAAAAAGATGAAAGAGTAATAAGAAGAAGTATGTTTGCATTTATGTGTTCAAACTTACAAGGTTTAAAATCTAAAAAATTGAATTTTATAGTCAGTTTTTCATTTGGTAAAAAATAAGAAGGAATTATGAGAAAACTTTTGAAAAAGTTAGCTAGTGAAGTTATGTGATTGGAGAGATGATTAAGAATGAATAAAATAAAATTAAACTAAACAATTTATTTTTATGAAAATTTTAAAAATAATTTGAATATTAAAATAATTAATTTTAAAACATCAAATCATATTAAAAGGTAAGCAGAAAAGAGAAAAATTACTTCCATTGTGCCGAAAGGACACCCTTAATGTATAATAGACCACAGAAAAACTCTTAAAATATCACTTGTTTTTTAATCTTTTATAACATTCTTTCTATAAAATAAATCAATTTGGTATTTTTAAAATATATTTTTTAAATTTTGCTACATATATATGGACTTGGCTTTAAATATATTTCTGAGTGACGGGATTTAGTAAAATGTATTTTTTAAAAAAAGAACACTTCTTGCATATACGATCATTTGTAGCTAAAATTTTATCACATGTAGTACAATATATGTTTTGCATGGTTGGAAAAAGAAATTAGAATTTAAATTTGTAAATATTATTAAATTTGGCTGTATAAATATGGTTGCAGTAATGAACTCTTGTTATACTACACGTAATAGATTTTAATTATGGCAACTATAATTCCTTTAGCTAAAATTTAATCGATATTTGGATGCTAATGATTTATTTCCAACAAATTAGAACCTTCTATTCTTGGTTAATAAATTTTGAAACGTTCTTCCAATACTTATATACTCGTATGCCCTTGGGCAATGAAAGGTGTATTTGGTGAAAGATGAAATTGTTTAATTTAAAATTTTTATTTTTTACATCTATTTTATTTTTAATTATTTTTTCATATCTTTGTATACAAACTACTATATTTTTTAATCATTTCTACATAATTATCTTGTGATACCAAGAACAATTTGAGATCCATACATGTAATCTAGGCATTTAATTATTGTTAATTATATGATACAATTGGATGAATGAGATTAGGGCGGATGACTAAGCGAAGTGGTTCAGTTAATCACCTTAACTCAATGTGGATTAACGTGTACAAAAAGACAAAATGAGGTATGCAAATGATGATATGGTATGGCTAAATATTTCATTAATTATGATTAAGTTGATGATAATGATGAGATAAATTAAGTTATTGTTTGAAAATTCATAACTTGACGCCCATAAGGTCAATTGATGTGAAATTTGGAAGGTAAGCACAAGTTGACATACTTTGCCTCATGAATGGTATGGATTATATTAGTCATGATTTGATTATGATGAAAATAATTTAATTTCATGAATTTTCATGAGATAATTTCAAATGATCATATCTTGCATTAGAAAAGTCATTTTGAGATGAAATTTTTATTAACGGCTAAAACAAAGTATTCTATCATATGAATGAATTTGATTAAGCTAAATTCCATGGAAAAATGCTCGATCACTTATGGTTAAAACCCTTTGACTTTTTACTTCAAAAAGTGGTTTTGCGTTAATGCTAAAGTCAATGCATTTAAGGGTACAAATGAGGTGTCTCAAGAAGAGATTTTTTGGGGAAAATTTGCATTTTTTAGAATTCAAAAATGCATGGAAATGGGGTTGTATGCAGGGACGTGCAATGGGCAGCAATATCTGGGTAATTTGGTGTCCACAAAACCCCAAAAATGGGCACTTATGGGAATGTTATCTTATGGGTAGATTTGGACATAAATTTTGAGAATATATATATATATATATAATGGGAATTTTAAGGGGATAAGCATGACAACACATTGGGTAGATAAATATGGATTTATTAGGTTAAAAATGAGGTGGAAAATGCACCATTATAAAAGGGGGAAACATGGGCAGCTTGGGCATCCATTTTGAGTGTCAATTGGGCCAAAAAAAAAAAAAAAAAGAAGCACCAGCTTAACGTCCAAGCAAGAAGGAAAAAAAAAGGAAGAAAAAGAGAAGAAATGAGGAGGAAAGGAAGAGGAGAAAAGGGAGGAAATCAAGTTAGTCAATGAGTAATCAAAACTAACAACATCAAGTAGGTATTAAACCAACTAGGTTTGTTAATTTTCAAGTTTTCTAGCCCAAATAATGGTTCATAAACTTGAATCGTTCTGAATAATGATTTATGAAGCCTTTAATAGGGTTATTAAATGTTAAATAAAAGGGGAGATTCGATTCAAGTTTTCAAGAAAGGATATGTGTCATTTAGGGTTGCTATGCACATGATAACCGTGCAGAAATTTTATTAATTTCATATTTAGTGTTGCTGTTTTGATCCTTTATTATGGGTTGATTATGTGAGAAATTTTCATGTTTAATATATGTTAAACCAAGCTTATTTGATGAACCTTAGTTGGGTAAAACTTTGGTTTAACAACTATGTAAAATTTCCATTCATTTAGGTGAAAATAAGGCATGACTTGAACCACAAGATATATGAAAAATTAATAGGGTAAAATACCCCATTAATGGAGTATTATGGACGTCCAAATGGGTGGACATGAAAAGCTAAAAATCTGTTTAGTAGAGCCTTAACGATGCGGACGTCCAAGGTGAAGAAAAAATGGAGAAAAGTTGCTGTTTTGGAAAAATTAATTGGGAAACTTTGATTACATGATTATACCTTAATTAATGTGCGAATAAGTGCTTAAATTAAGCCAAATGAAGAGAAAAAATTTCTCTTTTATATGAATTTTCTTAACACATAATATATGTGTATTTAAAGGAGAGAACATGAATGGCATGGATGGCAAGAAGGGAGAATGAACATGTATAATTTGTTTAAGTGCAAAAAAATGAAAGGAAAACGTGGCAAAATGAGAAAAGATAGGGCTATTTTGAGAACATTTTAAAATCTTAAAAATTTGGAATTGAAATTTGTAGCGTTAACTCATAAATAGGTGTCTTGAATGAGCACCAATATAAAAAAAATGTAAAGAATGAGTTATAAATGAGAAATGAGAAATATTAGACTTCTTTATGCTTGAGTTAAACTTAAAGGTTCTAATGAATTTGGAAAACTTATCCTAAATAAGGGTGTTAAATTGAAAGGAATGGTCACAAGTGAACCACAAGTTATACCAATGAGTGAATTAGAAAAGTTGACACCAAACTTGAAAAAAAAAGTGATTTAAGATAGTTCAATGTAAATTTATGTGAGTTGAAAAACCCTAAGGGATGTGAGCATTTAAAATTTTATGTATATAAATGAAATGTCATTTTTCATTTATCTAGGCAAAGACAAAAAAAGGATGAAAAAAAGGGATCTATTACATGTAAGCAAACAAACATTTCAAAATATTGATTTCATCTAAAGTGTTGAAATGATCGAAAGTGTTTATATTAATGCTTTTAAGAAATTTATTACAAGTGAGCAAGTCTTGAAAACTATGACTTTAATGAAATGCTTCAAGAATTGTTTCACAGGAAGTAAGCAACACTTTTTAAAATAATTATTTTATCTTGAATGTTGTAATGGTTGAAAATGTGTTACATTGATGGTTTTAAGAATTGCTTACAAGTAAGCACATTATTTAAGATGCTATTTCTAAAGGATTTTATGAAGAAAAAGAGAGTTTTTGACTGTTTCACAAAATAATGTTGCAAACAAGTTTTGAGTTTACTCAAATAGGATTTCATAAAAAACAAGTGCGTTTATGAAAGGCAAGAAAAAGAGATTTGATCTATAGAAAGAAATTGTTTACTTCTTGACATGAAACTTGAAAATAAATTATGATTGTACATGGTCCATTTGTTTGATATGATATTAGAAAAATTTTGATTTTTTAAAAATATGAAATACCTTAAAAATGTTTATAAGGATGTCTCTAAAGAGGGTATAAGAGTGGCTAACTCGATAAGTTAATTTCACAAAATAAATTAATTTTGGTTTGCTAAATAGTGTACAAAGGGTTACGCAAGCTCTTCTTTACATAAAAATGATAAGAATGACATATGGACAAGTATATGATACCAGGTGGATCAAGGAGGATGATACAATTGCATATCCTTGGTGTGCGAAAAGCCCCAAAAAGGAAATAAAGAAAATGATAGTGATAAAAGTTTTCTCTTCTTGAATAATGAAAAGCTTTGAAATTTCTTTATCATGATGATTTAAGATCCATTTCAAGTAACATTTTTAGAAGAATTATTTTCTCAAATGTTACAAATGTTTACCAGAATGTTTTATTAAATATTTTTAAAAGTTTTAAGGGTGGTCATCCCAAAACTAGATTTTAAATATGTTAAAGTAAGTGCAACCACTTTACAAGTTGCTAAAAAAGACACGGACTGAGGTTTGTGATGTTTTAAGAAATCATGCTAGCATATGGATATGTATAATGATGTATGGTGCACTAGAACAATAGATATGTCAATTGTAAAGGCGGTTGCAGATGAACCGGGCCCAGTCTACATATGACTAAGTCGCTAAAGGAAGACAGGAGGCCAGCGACGCCCTCCTCGAGATGGGAGTATGTTTAGCGTTCGGTTATATGGTGGATTCTCTTCCAAAAGGTAGAATGATCACTTGGTAAGTGTCCCTAATGGATTGAAAAAAATGCATGTGCATATGTTTTTATTTTGAAAAACCCAGATATTGGGATATGAAATTATTTATGCAAAAAAAAATTACCTTAAATTGGGTATATGAGCTTATACGAAAAGTTTACCATAAAAACAAGGTGTTTTACACAAAAGTGTAAATATGATGGTTGAGATGAAAAGACTTCTATACAAATGCATTCATGAAAAAGGATTACATGCATATGCCTTATTTGTTTTCAACAAGCCCCAAAATGGGATTATGAAGAATGATTTAAGAGAAAAATATTTTAGAACATAAAAATGTTCATTTAACAGAGTTTATGTGAAAAATATTTAAGGATATAAAAATGTCTACTGAAAAAAATAACTTTTATGAAAAATGTCTTGGGACATAAATATGTTCATTTAAGAACAAAGAGAATTACCAAAAAGGGTTTATACGCACACACGTCGCCTTTGAAAAGCCCATATGTGGCATATAAAAGGTTTATATGAAAAGATGTTTATGAAAATGTTTATAAGAAAATGCTAACCTGAAGATAAAATGCTTGCTTATTGAGTTCTCACTCATGTTTTGTTTTCCCAAACCTTAGAAAGGTACAGGGAAGCTCAAGAGGTAAAGAGCCAAAGCATTCGAGGAAATGTATGAGATGATATTCATGTGTGTACTAAAATGATTAGCTATGATATATGGAATGGTATGACTGGAATGTTTAATATATGTTAACGTATGTGAACTTGTTAATAGTTCTAAAGGCTATGTGAATTGATGATTGAATGTATGTATACAAGTATGATGTTGAATATTTGATGATGAATATATTTTATATGATTATGACATGACCAAGTTGATAAAACCAATAATGTAAGGGAACAAGAAGTAAGTTATGAATGATATATATAGTTAATGACAACTGTCAGGAGGTGAGATGATGAAAGTATGTATAAGAAAAAGGAACCAAGTAGCATTTTGAAAATGCTATGTATAATGAATTACAAGTGTATTATTACTTGTAAAATGAATGAAGTGGAATGTAAAGAGATGGTGTGATGAAGGGAAAAGGAATGAAAAGGAAAAAAAATTGGACAAGTTTCAATTTAAGAACTCACTGCGTGATCGGGGCAACAATTCTGATTTACATTTACCAATCAATAAAGATCTTGGAGTAAGGCTTTGTGCAATGCCTCGGGTTAGGGGCGCCAGATATCTATACAACTAATTTATCTATTTTAAATTTATTTTCTTTATTCCCTATCATTACCCATATCATATTACATAATTTTCTCTCATTTCAAAAATTTTTCAATAAAATTTTTATCGCTTCCCGAGCAAAGCTCAAATAAAAAAACTTCATGAAATAAAACTATATATCTTATTTTGTAAAAAAAAATATATATATAAATCCAAAAATGTTAAAATTTAATATAAATAATAAATGAAGTTGTTATCTAGCTAAGTAACAACTCATTGTATAATATCCTAATCCTAATATGATATTAACGAACAAAATAATACTGAAAAAGAGGCAGTGCAAGTAAATGTTGTAGCTTGAGTTTACCGTTTACAAGTTTAGTGTATTTAAGATAATATTTCCGTGTTATTCTGGTTGCCTAACTAACAAATAGCTTGGTGAATGATCCCGTGGGTTACGACATAGTTCTGTGGGCCTTACCTTTTTAAAATTTACATGAAGCTGTCTAGATGAGGCCCCACAGATTATAAAATATTATCATGTTTAAAATTAAAAAATATATATAACATCTCCAAACAATGTAAAACTGGTTATATGGAAAAGGCTTAAGAAAGTGCTCTCTCTCTCTTTACTTTTTCCGTACATTTGTTTATCTAAATATATTTAATATAAAAACCATTTTATTATTTTTGGATACATGTATATATATATTTTAAAGATTTTTAAACACGGGATATTTTATTTATTTTGAATATTTATATGTTAAACACATCTATATTAACAAGTTTACAGGAAAAAAAAATTTAAACAAGTATTTTAAGGTAGGCTAAGTAAGTCATTACTTAGCCCGAGCTAAATAGGTATATAAAGTCATTCTCAAGTATAAAAATTGTAATATACAAATGGTTGTATTTTTTAAATTTTATTTTATATTTAAGCAATTTATCATGTTTTATTCTATTAATATTTGCATGACATGAAAAATTATATTATTTGGATTTATATATAATTCATAACAAGTATAAATATATGAGGTTGTTTATAAATATATTTTTAATGATTATTAATTATAAAAGTTTTCAATTCGCTTGATTTTTGGTGTCTAGGCTAAATAAATAATTTCAAACACAATAATTGGATTGAATGTAAAAAAAAAATAAAAAATCAACCAGTCGTAAAATATATTTCAGTTCAATATAAATATATATGAGATTTGATCCAACGCAACCAATTGCATGGAGCATGGTTCCAATTTTTATTTTTAATATTTTTAAAATTCAATTCATCCATCACATTTTACTTTATTAATATTTGCATGACATAAAAAATCATATCATTTAGAATTGTATATAATTCATAATAGGTGTAAATGTATAAGGTTGTTTATAATTATATTTTTAAATATTATTAATTATTAGTGGAGTATTAGATAAATGCTTTAAATAAGAGTTAACAACTTTTTGAATGCTCACTTAGTGGGGATCAAAACTCCAATCTCTTAGACATAAGGCTAGGACTTTACTGATAGGACTACATAACAATTTTCTTATGTTTATTCTATACATTTTTAGATAAAGCCATACAAAATGATAATAGACAAATAATGATGACTCTGTGACTAAATAAATAATGTCAAATATAATTAAAAGAGTTTTGCCACCTATCGTCAAGATGGGGCTAATAACTGAAGTTTTACAAAAGGGAGCTTCATTAAAGTAGGACTCTTTGAATAATTTAATTAAGAATTAGGAAGTGGAGTCATATTATTTAGTTTGAGTAAGTGGTCAAGAAGATAAGTGGTGCACTACAAATTTTGAGCATGTGGATTTCCTTCATGTTTTACAAAGGGAACCATGTTGTTAACTACCTAGCAGCTCTTGCAGTCGATGTGATTAAGTCTGTTTTTATGTGAGTAGAAAATTCTCAATCTTGTATTCATGTTCATCTTTGTAATGACATTTCTTATATTATTAATGAAATAGGGATGAACTATTTTCTACTTACAACTAGTTAGGGGCGTGGAGTTCTTTTTCAGTAAGACAATTAAAAGAATTTTATAGAAGAAACTATTAATTTTCAGCGACATTGAAGCATGGATAAATGAATTTTGGATTTTGGTACTGGATTAAGCCTATTTGAATTTTTTTGATGGAACTTGTAGTTCATAAATTCAACCCAATTACAATTTCCATATCTTATTAGCTTAAGAGGTGTACAAGAAATATACGAACTTTTACTGTTAATTTACCCCGGGGAACACAGCCCCATAATCCAACATGAGGGAACAAAGCCCCTGTACCAGTCGAAATCAAAATTTGCCATCTAGGATGGCAACGCCCCTTCCACCTGCGCTACTCGTAGGTGGCCAACCTGTTTGAACTTTAAAAGGCAGCCACATTCCACCAACAGATCTCACCCCACCCGATGGAAAGAGATTAAAGAGGAAAGCGAAATTCTTAGTAAGCTACTTGATAAGTGGATGTGACTGACTTTTGAGGAAGGGTCATATATAAGATGGGCAGATGGATGGATGGATGGGCTGTATCAATATTCAATTGAGATCATGAGATGTGTGCCATGTGGGTCCGATTATCTATGCATATAGGAACCCATCTCTCACTCTTTCTCTCCCTTTCTCGTCATCCTACGTAACTAGGGGTGGTAATTGAGGCGGGTCATACTGGGTCATAGGGGTGGTAATTGAGGCGGGTCATACTGGGTCAAAGTTTGCCCAACCCTGACCATATTTTTTAAAAATTGAGTTTGACCCTCTTTTTATACCGGGTCGGGACAAGGTTGATTTGACCTTTATTTTTTTTTAACAGATTTCGAAACAAATTTCGGGTTGGTATTAGACCAGTTTAGGGATAGCAGGTCGGGTCAAAAATACGAGTTAAATAAGATAATTTTAAGAATTTATACACCTATCAAACAAAAGTATATATCTATACTAAAACGAGTTGGGTCAAAGCCGGGTCATGGGTCAACCAGCCCCAATTCCCACCCCTGATCATAACTCATCTCAAAAGCAACTCCCCTAATCGTAACTCATCTCAAAAGCAACTCATCCCAAATGCTTTTCCATTTGCGCATGTATTTTTCAGAAACTTTTATTTACGGGACTTTTGCAAATGACCAGGGTGCTCCAAAGGATCATAGGGGTCAAACGGGATGCGCATCCACTTTTCTTTATTGGTATTATAGACACCGTAGCCTCTGATATTGTAAATCAAACCCTTTTACAACTTGCAGAGAAACATTTTGTAAATATCCTTATGCTCACGGAGGACAGCTATAAATATCCTTATTATCAAGAGGAGACATAATACACACCTGCTCTTGACAGGTTTAGAATCTGAATTTTGACAACACCGCCTTCGTGCCTAACCACTTGGGCAACAGCCCAGTGGCAAGATGCACATCCACTTAACTATATTTGGGATCAAAATATGTACATATAAACCTCTTTGAAAAAAATTATAAAATGGGAAGCGGTACTAAGATAAATATTTCAACTCCATTTGGGACTCTAAACCTCCATCTTACACATCCTCTACTTACTCACGTTAAACACTTGGACATCTAAGTGATGATAATAAGTAAGATTTAGATGTAATTATCAATTTAGGCATAAAATAGAACTAACTTATTGGAATCTTGAGTAGTGTTAGTGCCACTAAAGTATATCCACCTTTACTCACTTATGTTAGCCACTTAGTTATCCAAGTGATGATAATAATTTAGGCACAAAATAGAGGTAACGCACTGGAATCTTAAGTAGTGTCAATGTAATGTACTGGAATGTTGAGTAGTGTCAGTGCCACTGAAATATATCCCTCTTGCACTTCATATATGCTGCAAGATTTTGATGTAATTTTCAATGTAGGCACAAAATAGCGGTAACGCATTATCCTGTTTGCACTTCATATATACTATTTGAAAATCTGAACTCGTAAACACCGCCTTCATATGATTTTGTTTTTTGTATTAGTTTCAGAATAGCCACATCCCTTCCTTGATCACTTCTGGACAACAGAATAATGTCCTATATATATTTAATTTAGGAGTGTGCACAATTAAGGAAAAAGATCAAAGTTGAAAGATACATATTTATATACAGCAAAACAAATTTCGCTTTTAGGAACAAATGGTTTAGTCATTAGTTTCGAAATTAGTTGCAAAAGCGTTTTGCAATACTAACAAATATCGGTTAGTAACCATAAAAATTTTAAAATTACTAAAATGGTTATTGAAAAGAAATCCCATTCTCTAGGAGGGATGATTATTTTGAATACAAGGTAGGCATAGTCTAAAAAGAGATATTCACCGTAATTACGATGCGGTCCGCTGCAAAATGAGCTTCACACATATTAAAATAATATTATACTTTATACAATCATGTATTCGTATACAAATCATATTTTTGACAGTTTAGATGTTGAAGATATCACTTTAAACTTTTTATTTACATTAAATAATTTTATTATGTTAATTTTGTATCATTTTAAGATAGGACCCATAAATCTGTTTTATTTGGATGAGAATTAATATAGAAATAAAATAAATTAATCTAAATACAATACAATTGATGAGAAAGATTTTTTTTATACATGATTAAGTGAGTCCCACAATTCATAGACTACACAATACAATCACATGCATTAGATCAAAATCTATTTAAAAAATATCACAAATGGGAGTGATTCAAAATATTAAGAATTACTTGTTTGAATAAATTATAATATCGTAAAAACCGGAGATGATTTGCGCAAAAATCCCTTTATTTATTTTATTTATCATTAATAATATCTCGTGTGGCTGTGGTCCTTTCTCTTGCAAGCGTGCCCTAGGGGAAGTGGAAGTGGACTTTCAGCTTTCTCCATGCACCATGATCGAAGGGCCGTACAAGTGCCTGCCGCCCATCTTTTCCCTTTGCACCTGGGTCGGTGGCAAAGTGGTTAATCTCTCTCCATTATCTTTATCTCCACGTAATTGCTATTGGCCGTGGCACTACACAAATAACTCATTAGAATGGGCATTATTAATTCTATTTAAGACCCTTGAGATGTCTCGCTCGTAGCTTTTCTTTTTCATTATAACGTATGGAGACAAAAAAAAAAAGGTGGGATTTTTTATATTGTTCTGTCTTGGATTAATGGTGCTTTGTAAAATTTCTTATTATTATTATTTTTTACACAATACAATTAATCATTAACTGGGATTTCTAGCACCAAAGTTAGGCATAAACACCAAGTGAGACAAAATTAAAGGTGGGATTGGGATCGCTAGGCACATGCTAGCTGCACAGTCTATTAATTGCTAGCATAAATACGTATTAATCATAGGAAGAAGGGGATGATCATAAAGGATTATAAAACCAGCAAGTGGGAATGCAAGTTGCCAAGCATGCATGCATGCCTTGAAATTAAAATGAAGGCCAATGAAAAGGTCACCAAGCACAAAAAAATCAACCTTGCTCGCCCAAAACTGAGGTGACAGTGGCAGTGGAATCCACGTGACCATGTGTGAATGAACGCCACGCATCAAAAAACTTGCGGGAATTTTTTGTTATACAGGTCTCTTGAGTTTGTTAAATTTGCATTTTCATAACTTTAAGTTTAATGTTTACAGTAAATGCCTTCAAATTTCAAAAAATTGCGTACGGGGTTCGTCATCATTAGGGAAACCCTAATACAATTAAACTTATGACATGCAACGTCCAAAATACTATTTTGATCATCTTATTCATAGGCTATCTTTTTTGGACTTTTCTTTTATTGGATTGTCTTCAGGATATATGAAGTTGTGTGTTAGTCATTTTGGGTACGTTTGCTAACGGGTACAAGCAAAAAAAACATAACTTACCGCTTTCTTTGCCACTTTCAATATGATTTGGCGTATTAACTACTTAATAATTTATTTTTTAATTATTATTATTTATATTTTCTATCATTATTTTACATTTTTATAAGACTATCTTATCTATTTATTCTTATTCTTTTTACTCTTATCATATCATATTATTTCTTACTTTTCAATTCTTCTTGAATAATATATTTTAAAATTTTTTTACTCATCACCAAACACAACAATCCCAGAATTACAGAGGGATAATTAGTATATATAGCTGCAAATTTGTAGATATTACAATGTTTTGCAAGGTTTAAAACTCATCACTCCATATTTATCCTATCTTTCACATTTAAATTATTAAGAACACTCATGCTTTTTCCTTGTGGAATTACTTCATCCTCTATACTAGTTCTAAACCTTTATGCACTATTTAGGGCATCATATTACAACATATATCGAATTTAGCAAGATACTTACCTAAATCCAACTTATTGAAGTAAGGTTATGGTTAATGTTTGAAAAGTAGAATCCTATAAGGTTAGGGCTTATTATTTTTACCTTTTCTAGATCATGATTAATTATTTATACTTTGAGTTAGTATTAACTTGACTTGAAGGGCTTGAGTTGGGCTCTTGTTTGAATGACATTAGGGCTATAGCTTATATGAGGGACCTTACAATATAAATTTTATAAACTTAAGGTAATCTTCCAAACCTCAAATTGAAGGCTACAAGTACAAAAATTCTAAATTACTTGAGCAATTGGGCTAAATTTTGGTTAAAATTATGTTGATTGGTTGAAAGATTGATCACAAGTCAAATGTTGACCTAGAATGCTTTTATAAAATCAAGAATTTTAAAGCAAAAATTGTAAAATAACCAAGGAAGTGCAAGTCACTACAAGTAAATTTGAAAATTGGCAAAAAACTTGATTCTTTGCTAAAAATTAATTATTAGTATAGAAATACTAGTTTCCTATTAATGGTAAGCAAATTATGTCCTTTAGTAACCAAAAAATTTTAATTTCTTACTAAAATTCTTGCAATTGAGTTGTGTGACTCCGTATTCTTTGTATGTGAGATGTGTATCCCGTACCTATGAACTTTAATATATGTTTAATATGTTCTGTAGGGTCCTTCATGTATACGTAACTTGAATAAAAAAATTTGTTCCTAAAGCATCATCCTAAAAAGGTTATAGTAAAGAAAAAATTTTGTTGTAAAAGAAATTTAAAATCACCTTATAGGAACAAAACACAAAGTTGTTTATGAAAAGCTTTTTAAAAGCTCGCTTCCTTCTATTGAAAAGCCTTTTTGGTGATTAATTAGTGGGGCAATGCTTTCGTGAAATCTCTCTTGTACGTAACCGTTTACATTTTTAATACCATAATAAATGATAAAAAATCTACTCTATATATTATATTTAGCATAATTTATATTATCATGCAAACTCTTTTATTTATCTAGTATCACCGTATATAGGTGTCGTCTATAAAAGTGTAAATTTAAAATAATAAAATACTTTAATACTAATACTAAGTTTAAGGTTATTTTTAACATCTAAACAAGCTAAAATATCATTATTATATGACCAAATGGTTCTATAATTTATTATAATATTCTAATATATATAATATCTAAGCATTTTTTAGAATTTACACATGAATATATATTTTTAGCAAATGTGGCCTATTCACATATTTGATTTAGATAAAATTTGATTTCCTAGCTAAACAAATTATGTTAAATGCAATAAATGAAATAAAATTATATATAAAATATATTAATTATTAAAGGAAATATATAAAATCATTTTTATGTGACTCGATTACATGGAAGTGAAGCGTTAACTAAAAAAATTTCCTAAATTTTTAAAATAACATTCTTTTTTTGAATTGTAAATTCCTCTTAACATCTATTTGATATTTACCAACGTGCACATGAATTAGATAGCAAGTCGATAAATATATGTAGACGAGGCCTGATCTTTTCAGGCCGGACGCACGGCCTTCTCCGTGAGTCCGGCTCAAAAATGTATTTTTTTAAATTTTTTTCATGGCAAGTAAATCTAGGTGTATTAAATCTATAAACCAAGTTTTACCATTTTTAGATGTTTTTAAGTATTTTTTGAATTTTTAAATAGAGTGATATTTCTGTAATTTTTCGAGACCTAAAAATTACGGAAATGTCAATGTGTTTAAAAATAAAGAATTCTTAAAACATCCAAAAATGGTAAAATTTGGTTTATAAATTTAATACACTTAAATTTACTTGCCCACGAAAAAAATGAAAAAAATAAATAAAATGTATTTTTGGGCTGGATGCACGGAGGAGGTCGTGGAAATTAACCTTTCGAATTATTATTAAAAAGCAGTCCGTTAACTGGCCGTCCAAAAGCAGCAGTTTCCATACATATACGTATATATTTTTTGAAGGTTAATTTCGAAGGGTATCATATTGGATGGTCCATCCATTCACATTGGACGGTCAGCACTTGCATGGCTTGTGTTCAAAATTCCCTGTAGATAAGAAGATCCGAGATGGCATGTAAATTGGTTGCATATGCATTAAGTTGCATATTTCTCTGTCAACCATCTGCCACCACCCGTTAGAAGGTCTAGGAATCTTCTGTTCTCGGCTCTTGTCCACATGACAACATGGCCTGCCCAGCTTTTCGGGTCATGAGGCCTCAATTCCTCTTCCAACTCCCACCCACCTGCCTACTTTAAATCCTTTCCAATCATATATAAATCATATCTTAATTAGCTTTCAATTGATAATCACGTCTTCCAGGTGATCAGATTCTCAAGATCGAGCTAAACGCCTAAACGTGGATTATAACACGATAAAATTTGTGATTTTGGCAACCAAACTTCTATTGCAAATGGTCGAAAAAATTTTTGCTAAAGAAAAAGTTGATGTCAATAGTTGATGGCATATTGTAGGTCCTAAGTAATAGTCTGAACCAATAGAAAGAGAAGAATTGAATTGTTAAACCTTTAAGCACTTGCTTAATATTCTGTATTAAATATCCTCTCGAATGAATAATATGCTAAAGAAGACTCATGCATCAGAGAATAAATAAACAAATACCTAGGCAGATTATGTAGTAGTTTACGTCCACCACCCAACTCCATTCTTCTAAACAGAAGTAGTTGTATCTTAAGTTTCACCAAGTACAATGAATTATAACACTAGAGTAGCAATTCTGTTCCAGATTTCAGCTTTATGAGCATTACAAGTGATGAAATAATATGTCAGCCATATTCCAGTACTCCTTGTTTTATTTCAATATCAACCTAATGTGATTTCAGATAAACTGAAATAGAGGAAAAGTACACTTTGGGAATGTCTTGCAAAAGCAAAAATTTTTTAAACAAAAATTTTTCAACCTAAAGCTTTTAACGTTCATAAATTATACTTTTTAATTATTTCTTCACATTTTTCTATGTAACTTTACTACTTTGTAATCATTTATACAAAATTATCAATATAACTAACATATTTATTTTAATTTTATCTTTTACTTCTTATCGTTATCCTTATTATGTAAGAACATTTAATCCCAATTCAAAAACTTTCATCCAATAGTTTTATTACTTTCCGAATATACCTTTTATAAAATATATTACATTGTACAAAAGAAATGTACTTCTTGAGGAAAATATATGAGCTTTTAATTCTTTCGAATATCTTTTTCTCTTAGAGGCTTCTTGACTTTACTAAATTCTTAAGAATTTTTTGTGATTGAAAATTTCAATACTCAATCAATTCTCTTATGTTCCATTAAATATAGAAAGGTGATTTTTTTTATGAGTATTTATATATTACATCATCTCAACTAGTATTACAATAAACTCTTAAGATATTCTTACAATTTTCCTAATAATATTCTATAATTATCTTATTAATGTTCTAATTTTCATAACAATATTTTTCTAAATATCCCAATTGGTGGATGCTCCCATAGAAACTTAGGAGAGAATAACACCACCACTGTACGCATGAAATTGTTGCTATCGTTCATTGAACTGGTGTCACCCAACTTCATGGGCGGACGTTGTACCATTGAGGCTATGCCTTAGTGGCTACACAAATGTGAATTTTGTTCTATTGCTTTATTGTTATAAAGAATTAAGTCCGAGTACAAACGGTAGGTAGGCCACATTAATTACGAGTTCCTTTGATTTTTTCATCAATGCAACTATTGTTTAGTCCTTTGAGAATGTGACAACACGTTTTTCTTTTTATTGGTGTTCATATATTTTATATTTGATATTATAATCAAGTACTTTTACAATTCTCACACAATGAATGAATTTTTTTGTAAATATCTCATATTCTCATCCATGGGGAATCTGTAAAATCCCACTATGGAGAGGGACATTGCAATTATTCCACCTACACCTGCGGGATTTCGAAACCGTGCTGGCGGTATTTCTACCGCAACATTTTCCACTAGGCCAATGCCTCGATGGTGTGCCAACACTTCTTTAAATATTCAAAGTTTTGCTCGAAATTCATTAAAAAAAATTTATATGATGTGATAAAATTTTTGTATGAAGAATAAAGAAAATAAAGTCAAAATAGATAAGTTAGTTATATATGTAGTTGTATAGAAATGATTAAAAAATATGGTAATTATGTAAAAAAATATAAAAAAATTAACTAAAAACAAGGTATACATGGAGAGTAAAAAGTTTTATTTGAAAAATTTTTCTTGTACCCAAATATATAACTTTCTTTTCTTATTGTTTTATTAGTTCATGCTTCGATCCATGCATTAGGTCAACGAGAATTCTGTTGTTGATTTTTCATTGACTTGTTGATGTCTCTATTGATAGAAATCTTTTATTAAAATTGTATCTAGCTATCCTATCCATGGATGGACACGATTGGTAAAAATCTCCAAATCTTAAGTTTTATATTTAAATGATTTTCAACACGGACATGACTACTCTTTTAAAATCTTAATTTGGTCCAATTAAAACATGAACTAAATCATGTTTGACTTTACCTAAAACTTTTCAAATTAAAATTTTTTAGTTTTAAAATTTTTACTCTGTACAACTATCTTATTTTTTAATTTTTTCATATATTTCTATATAACTACCTTACTTTTCAATTATTTCTACACAACTATTCATATAATTAATATATTTATTTTAATGTTATTTTTTTTATTTCTTATTATTACCTCTACTATATTGCATCATTTCTTTTCATTTCAAAAACGACTATACCAACAATTTTTCATCCAAAAATTTTATCACTTTCCAAACACGTAATTAATTCATATTTCAACATCTTAATGACAAATTAATCAATTAGGTAGAAATGATGTGATCCTAGCAAAATATGACTACCCCTAAATATATGTACAAATTAAAATTTTCATGTGAAACTCATATTTATCAAAATTAAAAAATTCACCGTCATATACTTTATTTCGAGTTTTTTGTAATCTCATATTGAGCGCAAATATCATTCATGGCCTTGCTCCTCGTTGTGAATTATGGACTCCTCTCCACGCACCTCTTTGTTAGTCATAGACTCATCATCATGTGCCTCCTTCGTCAACCATGGATTGTCATCATGCACTTTAAAAATTCATGTACCAACTTTCATATATTTTTATTACTTTTGAACATAAAATTATTGTAGTCAGTTTTTTAATTAAAATTCTTCTCTTTGAAAACGTAAAACCAAAGTGTTGAACAAAAATATAACTTCTGAGGACCAACTTTCATGTATTTTTATTACTTTTTGAACATTAAATTATTATATTCAGCTTTTTTAATTACAAATTTTCTTTTTGAAAATGTAAAACCAAAGTGTTGTTGAACAAAAAAATAACTTTTGATATATATATATATATATGTCAGATTTAGTCTAAGAAATAATATAATATTTTATCCAATTATTTGTGTGATGGATAAATGATTGGAGATATTTTGTATTGTTTCTAACCGTAACATGGAGATTCCCCCCAAAATGCCCGAACAACCTCATATTCTCATTTCTTCTTCTCTGGTCATCTTCCCTCTGCAGACACCATTATCATCGTAAGGAGTTTTCTGACATCATTATATTAATCACATGCCATTTTCTTCTCACTACTGCTGATTTTGATGCTTTCTGTTCTCTAGTTCCCATTTCCAACTACCACTTGACTTATAGAATCAAAAAGTTTATAGTTTATTGTAGCACCCACCGTGAGCACTATGATGGGCTCGGAATGGTTTTCCGCGCCTTAGAAATTTGGGCCGTGCCAGATGGGTTTTTAACGTCTCCGAGGCGGCAGCGTGGGCTTAGTTTTCCTGCATCCACATGGGGTAAAATGTGTTAAGCTTCACGTTTTTTCGAAAGGTTGGTGTATGAGTGTTCTCTCGTGGGTTCGGCAACATAACAGCTAAGATAGGGCTTTCCGTACACAGGTCAAGTCATAAATCCGGCAGCGTATTATGCTGTAATCCGTGGACCCGCGTGCACCCGCCGAGGTGTTAACTCAAACATGCACGCAAAAATAAAAAAACGAAGTCATCATTGATCTTTAAAGGGATATCAGCCCCTGTTTAACGAAATAAGGCACTAATCGTATAGAGTACGGGTTTCGGCCTTCGGTTTGAAGCAAATATAGCAAAATTTGCCAACCCGAGGGGGTTTACACAGTGTGAAAGGGGGAAAACAAAATATTTGAGAGAATGGGAGAAATGGAAAAAGGAAAATGGGAAGAGAAGTTTGGAGCTCGTAGAGCGGAAAAATCGGGATGCCGGGATTTTGCTGCAGAATCCCATCCTCCCCTCTGGGAGGCCTCTCCAAGTGTGTCTTAAGTGAGGGGGGTGCTCCTTTTATAGATGTTAGAGTGGGCTTTGAGCCACTTGGGGTCATGGACTTGGTCTATGGGCTTGCGCTTGAGGTGGGATCATGGGCTTGGGCCACTTGAGGTCATGGACTTGGTCCATGGGCTTGAACTTGAGGTGGGATCATGGGCTTTGGGCCACTTGAATGATTGGACTTAGTCCATAGGCTTGAGCTTGGTGGGCCAAACATTGGCTAAGCCCCTTACTTTGGGGTAGCCGTTGTAGAGGCCTAAAGTTGTAGAAAAGCCTGCTTCTGAGGCTTGGTCGGTTGGATCTGGCGGGTAGAGCTTGGCTAAACCCATTTGCTGCGTCTGGGCTGCATTGTGGAGCTCGTTGAGGTGGCCTATAGGAGCTTCGCTCTTGTGGGCTAGATCTAGTTTGTTGAAAAACCTACTTTGAGGCTTGGTGGAGCTTTGCTCCCGTAGGCTGAGTTTGGACAGGCTTGTTTAGAGGCCTAGCTTTTTAGTTTTTTTCTGGACTTACTTAAATGGGTTGTTGACGTAGAACCCATTGGTGTTTATTCTTGAGTGACTTGTTATTATTGGGCTTGGATCTCATTTCCATATATCCATCTTTGTGCTTGAGGGAGGGGTGTCAATAGTTGCACCCTTTTGCCAGAGGCGTCTTGACGGTGAATGGCAAAGTATCGGACACTCCTTTTAGCATTGACCTAAACACTCTTTTCTTTTTTCTTTTTTCTCTTTTTTCCCCTTTTTTGTGTTTTTATTTTTGTTGTTGTTGTTGTTGTTGTTTTTTTTTTTTTTTTTTGGTCACTTCACAATTTCTGTGAACTCACGATGTTTCTTTTGGGAGAGCGGTCCTTTTTGAAAAATTATGGACTTGCTGGCTTGTTTCGCATTAGTCTTGAATTCGGGTGATTTTGCAATTTTTAGAGATGGCAGGAAGCTTTCTGCCATTTTACCAAATTTTAGGGTCTCCAATGGGGGTTTCCTTCTTTCGGTTTCTCTTTCTCTTCTTCGTGTTGACTGCCAGGTGTGTTGTCCGGCTTCTCCCCTTCCGGCTGCTGTCGCTACTAAAATCGCCGTCGTCGCTGCTGCGCGGTCACCATTGCTGCTGTCGTGCTGTCGTTTCTCTTCTCCGACGACGATTGGATTGCGCCGCTTGTTGCTGCCGCCATTGTTGGGATCGTGAATGGGCACTGTTGTCGTTGCCGTGGGCTCGCAGCTGCCGCCTATTACTGTTAACAGTTATCGCCGCCACTGCTGTTGCTACTGGTCGCCATCGCCGCTGCCGCTATTGCTATTGGGATCTTCTTTTCCTTCTCAGGCTGCTATTGTCCTGGTTACCAAAAGTATCTTTCTCTAATTCAGGCTGTCGCCGGAGACATCAAGGGAGCCATTGCCGTCCAGCAGGTTTTTTTTTTTATCTTTAGTTTGTTTTCGCAATTTATTTGTGCTGAAGGTTGGCATCTAATCTGTTGTCTTGAAACTGCTGGAATTTCTAGAAGGGCTTACCGTGGGTTTGCTTTAGATAGGTATCTCCCTTTTTTTATTTGCTTTGTCGATTGCTTTTCTTTCTGCTCTTATTTCTTGCATTTTTGTTTTGTGAAAACTGCCTTGGGATTGTTCTGAAACTAGGAGAGATTGATAGGAGAACCTTTTTCGTTATAGCTGTGCCGGTCTTTGGAAGCAGTGGTCCCACCTTCCCTTTGTTGAAATTCGATGTGGACGACGTTTTCCATTCCTTGTGGTGGGTCCATAAAAGGGTAGCCCCTTATATGCCTTTGCCTTTTGTCATGTGCGCGGGTATCTCCTACATGTGATCGCTTGCCTTTTGCCTATTTGAGTCGAAACACTTCATAGACTTGTTTCTTGATGTGGTTGTCCTGGTGTCTTCTCGTTTTGCCTCTTTTGTGACCATATGTTGACCTTCCTTTCATTTATGTTGCTTATGTCTGCCTGGGTAGCAGTCTCCTTTGGTCCTATGCAAGCTTTTGTTGTTTATAATGAAATAGGTAGCTATCCTTGCCACAACTTTCTTTTCTTTTCCTTTTTTTTTCAATTGCTCATGCTTGACAGGATGGTTGTCTTCTTTTGTAGTTGTGTGATAATTTTATGTTTGCCCTTATGCTTGGTAGATGCATGATCCTGTTACAAATGCTGTGGCGGGAGAGTCTACTAGCCGCTTCCTGCTTTCCGATGGAGTTCGCGCCACTTGGTATTTTAGGGAGAGGTTGCTGTGACAATTGACGGGTCATAGGCAAATCTTATCTCCGATTGTCCACCACTTCTTCGTGGAGCAAGCCTCTATTTCCATAGGAGAGAGTTATGATCTGTGGTACTCGAAGTATATGCGTAATGCTTGGGCTCCAAATTTTTTCTCTGACAATCGTCACAAGGCTTCGGGTGGTGACTTCGTTGCTTCGGTTAGGGTTGCTGGTGGGATGCATTGGAGATACTTCTTCATCTTTTCTCTTTTTGTCCATATTGTGTTTTTCTTATAAATCCGAATGCTTGAATGCCCGTTTCTTTGAATGTAAAGCGGCGTGAATATTGATTCATTTTTCAGAAGACCATCTTGTCCTCTTCTTTGGATGCATATGTGATATTTTGCATCTACAGGACATTAATCTTGTAGAGCTCTTGTCTTTGATGTTTCTTGGGATGTCTTAATCCTTTATAGGCTGTAGGCCATTGAGAATTCTGCATAGGGCCGCTGTGTATCTATTATATATATAAACCTAAAAACTTTCTAGGTCTATCTGTGTCCTCCTTTATTTCCACGTTCGCCTGCTAAAATCCAAATTTTATAGGTTTATTCCGTACTTCCCAAAATTTGCACAATTTTTTCGTGATCCACCTGCTGAAATCCGAATTTTGTACGTGCATTCCGGATTTTGCAAATTTTGCGCAATTTTCTCGTTCATCCGGCTCAAAATCTCTTCACCATGCTTTTTGCACTTTTCCTTCAAGGCTACGAGGTTGCTACGGGTGTCTGAAAGTTTGCTTTGCGAGAAGTACTATGGAACCTTGAAACTTTTTAGGTCATCGAGGCTTATTTTCAGCAATAGCAGTTCTGCAGTTATGGATTGCTCTCATTTTCATTGAGAGTGCAGAAAGGCAGATGTCATCCCCTTCATCATGTAGTTTTGCCTCCCGAATCCCAAACTTTGTTTGATGTAGGATGAAACTTAATATAAAAGTCGTTTGTGTTATTTTTCTTTAGAACCACCTGCCCCAATGCTTTGGGATGATATAAATGTATTTTTCTCCACCATTTGCTCTTCAGTCTTTGTTTGTAAACTATCTCTTGCAGCTTGAATTTAATGCTTCCCTGGCATGCGGCTTTGGTAGGCTGCTCCTATGCTTCTCTTGCATGCCCCCAGCCTTTATCTTTTTATGCTTTTTTTGCCCTATGTGAAATATTATCTTTACTGTTTGTTGGCATTTTTCCTGCCAAGCGTGATGGAAAGACTGTCTAGTAGCCATTTTGAAATATCCCTTGTGGATGTGTTGACAAAGATGTGTTTGTGACAATGGGTTGATTGATGACAGTTGTGTGCCCTGCACATTTTGCAAATTCCGGGGCTAACCTTATTGGATGTTCGACTTTATCGATATTGCCTGTGTTGATAATAGTTTGTTGATGTTTTTTAGATGTCTCTGCTTGATTATCTGTATGAGGGATAAATTCATTTGTGACTTGCAAATGGTCTCTTCCGTTTAGCTTTTCTTGTACAGGAATTTTTTGAAAATTTTGCTCTTCGGCTAGCACTTTCTTTTCTGAGACATTTGTCTGGTTTGTCGATAAGACTAATATTTCACCTTCTGTGACCGGGCATGGTTGTGTAGCTGATAATGACAATGACTGCTTTGGATGAAGGCTAGGAGTAAAAGTGTAAGGAGCTTTAAGGTTCTCTTTTGCATTTTTAGACTGCAGGCATGTTGGTTGGTTGACTGGAATGAAGATATTTCTAGGAAAAAAGTGGAGCAAAGTTGGTTGACTCGCTACTTTGGGTGGAGTTCTCGGATTTGTTGGAAAAGTATTTGAGGATGCCCTTTGAACAATAGGGTTTTTATGCAAAATAGGATTCTCTCGCATAAGCTTGACAGGTTTTCCCAATAAAATAACTGATTCAACACATTTTCTTTGAAGGACAATAAAGTTAGAATTTCGGCCTTATAAAATAATAGAAACATTATGGGATTGGACTTTTGTTATGAAAATAGAAAAGTCAAAGGTTTTGGAATTACCCTTGACAAAATTGACTTCCATACTGTTGTCCGCCATTTGAGATGTTTATTTTGCTTGTTCATGATAAATAACATTCACCTGTTGTGGCCATGGAAAGATGGTGTCATATTTGATTCCCGCCTCCACTTGGTTCCCGGCTTGGAAGAGTTAAGTGAAGTTGACATATGGGTGAGAGATGAGGTAGCTCGAGATGCTCGGGTGTGTTGAGTTGATGATGATGGAGATTTGCTTGTCCAACGGCAACGGGCTTTTCATCTTCGCCGTCAAGGCACGCCATCTAGCCATGTACTCTGAGAATGTTTCATCTCCTTTTTGCTTGAGCGCTTCGAGATCGGCTCTTTTGGGAACCATGTTTAGCTTGTATGAGAAGCGGTCTATAAAGGTTAAGGAGAGTTGTTCCCATGTTTTAATTAATCAGCAATCAAGCGATGTGTACTACTCCAAGGCGTCCTTCTTTAGGCTATGTTGGAATAGTCTTATCAAGACTTTTTCACTCTTCACTCAGGGGTATAGGATGCCACAAAAGGCCTTGAGATGAGCCCTCGGGCATGAGTCTCCTTCATACGCGGGTAGAGCCGGTATCTCAAACTTCTCGGGTAGCTTGGTGTCGGGAAATGGGCATAGATCTTCTATTTTGGCCGAGGGTAGGCCCTTCTCTTGATGTTATCGGATTCACTCCTCCATTTCTTTTAGTTGGTCCTGGAGTTGGTTCTTGAGATTTTGAATTTCGTTGCGGCCTTCTTCTAAGACTACCTCCTTTTCTTTATAGTGATCGTTCCTTGACTTGTGAGAAGATTATTGAGATCCTCCGTCTTGCTCCATGTTCGGGTTTTGAGGATAGAATGGTAGTATAGCCGTATTCTGGCCACCAATTAGAGGTTGCCTAATGTTTGACAGGGTTTCTTCTAACTTCTGCATCCTCTTGTCCATGACCGCCATATAAGCTTCAATGGACTGTTCGTGTTGGTGATCCTGTTCTTCATGCAGTGAGGATTACTCGGACTCCATCCTAGCTGCTCTCGATCCGGTAACAATGGGGCTTCGATCTGTGGCCGACCTGTTCTGCCTTCAAGCTATGGTGAAAAACTTGAGCAATTAATAAAAGTGATTAGTACTTGTAATCAAATAATAAGGAGATCAACCTTTGGATGGATGCTTGCAAGTCCAGGTCCTTTTGTGTTCTTTGCAGATTTTATTTATTTTAAGTTCCATGCGTGAGAATGTTTGAGGTCCACGGGTTATGTTTGCCTGAGGCACCTCTGGAAAAGTGACCAGTTCGCTTGAAGCATTTCTAGAAAAAGGACCAGTTCTCTTGAAGCATTTCTAGAAGAATGACCAATTCGCTTGAAGAGACCAGTTTGCTTGAAGCGTTTCTGAAAAAATGACCAGTTCGCTCCCAGGTTATGGAAAAGGCATGATTTTTATGCTGGATTTTTACTCAACATCAATCGATTTCATATTTGCTGGAGGTCATTCCTTTAGGTTTGTTTCATGTGCCTAGCAAGTTACAAGACGACACTCAATGGTTCTCCCCCTTTGCAGGTCCTTTGTTGTTCAAGAGCCGAACGCCTCTAGACCTAAAAACTTGTTAGGTTTCTGCGTGATTTGAGCGAAAACGCTCGAAATCCACTGCCGAAAGACGAAGATGTTTCTGGAGCTCTTTGTTCAGCGAGGAAGAAGCTCTGATCTTCCAATTTCTGTCCCCTTGCACCCGATGTAGACCAGCAACGCCGTCCCCAGTGGAGTCGCCAAGCTGTAGCACCCGCCACAAGCTCTACGATGGGCTCGAAATGGTTTTCTGTGCCTTGGAAATCTAGGCCGTGCCGGATGGGTTTTCAACGTTTCTGAGGTGGCAGCGTGGGCTTAGTTTTCCTGCATCCACGTGGGGTAAAATGTGTTAGGCTTCACATTTTTTAGAAAGATTGTCGTGTGAGTGTTCTCTCATGGGTTCGGCAATATAACGGTTAAGACGGGGCTTTTCGTACACGGGTCAAGTCACAAATCCGGCAGCATAACGGCAGCATATTATGCTATAATCCATGGACCCGCGTGCACCCGCCTTGCCAAGGTGTTAACTAAAACACGCACGCAAAAATAAAAAAAATAAAGTCATCATTGATCTTTAAAGGGATATCAGCCCCTATTTAACAAAATAAGATACTAATTGTACAGAGTACGGGTTCCAGCCTTTAGATTGAAGCAAATATGGCAAAATCTGCCAACCTGAGGCGGTTTACACTGCGTGAAAGGGGGAAAACAAAATATTTGAGAGAATGAGAGAGACGGAAAGAGGAAAATGGGAAGAGAAGTTTGGAGCTCGTAGAGCAGAAAAATCGAGATGCCTGGATTTTGCTGTAGGCTTCCGCCCTCCCCTCTGTGATGCCTTTCCAAGTGTGTATCAAGTGAGGGGGGTTCTCCTCCTTTTATAGATGTTAGAGTGGGCTTTGGGCCACTTGGGGTCATGGACTTGGTCCATGGGCTTGAGCTTGAGGTAGGATCATGGGCTTTGGGCCACTTGAAAGATTGGACTTAGTCCATATGCTTGAGCTTGGTGGGCTAAACCTTGGCTAAGCCCCTTGCTTTGGGTGGGTCATTGTAGAGGTCTAAAGTTGTAGAAAAGCTTGCTTCTGAGGCTTGGTGGGCTGGATCTGGTGGGTTAGAGCTTGGCTAAACCCGTTTACTGCGTCTAGGCTGCATTGTGGAGCCCGTTGAGGTAGCCTGTAGGAGCTTCGCTCTTATGGGCCGGATTTAGTTTGTTGAAAAGCCTGCTTTGAAGCTTGGTGGAGCTTTGCTCCCGTAGGCTGAGTTTGGACAGGCTTGTTTAGAGGCCTAGCTTTTTGGTTTTTTTGGGACTTGCTTAAATGGGTTGTTAATGTAGAACCCATTGATGTTTATTCTTAAGTGGCTTGTTATTATTGGGCTTGGATCTCATTTCCATATATCCATCTTTGTGCTTGAGAGAGGGGTGTCAATATTTATTTTTGATCTTACAATTTTTATTTAGAGTTTTCCTCAAATTAACCCTATTAACACTATTGTCGACTTCCACAAGGCATTTAATTATCCCAAACTTGTTAAGCTAAAATGACCTCTTTAAGTATTAGAAATTTTTACTATTAGCGAAATTAATTCTGTATGTCGTATGTTATCAAAAAAAAGTTTTGCATGACACTAATATTCCAATGTCGAACAAAGGAAATAAAGCAATTATGACACCCCGTTGGCATCAACAAATAACTCCTTGATTTTACATAAGAATTCAGATATGCACCTTGACCGATGATCCCACCATACATAATTATTACTTATACTCTCTCAAATGCAAAATTTGCTGAGTAATGAGCTGCTCGATGACATTTATCAAATGTACCCTTCCTCTTCTTGAGCTAATAGTTTTTATTTCCTTATGCTTACCTCTACCAGACCTCTGATAGAACAATCATTTGTTAAGAAATTGATTACGACTAGACAGTCCCTTTTTAACTCAACCTTCTACACTTTTAATTTCATTAGCCACTTGATGCCCATGCACATTACTCTAGCCTCCATCGGTAGAAGATCAGGGGCTCCATGTAATGCCCGACATCTAGCCTCCCTAAAATATCCATCTGTATGCTTGAGAATGGCGCCAATGCCAATAATATCTATGTTGAATTGCATCTTTCATCCACATTGATTCTGAATTGTCCAAGCTTTGGCCATGTTTAGGGTACACGTGTATAATAGAATTTTCTAGTAAGAACTCCTTGAAGAAATTATCCCCATACTCAATGTACTAAACATATGCCTATCCAAAATTCATCTCTTCTCCCCCCGCATAAAACTTATTTGTCATATGCCACATTCACCAACAGATAGTATGAATATACAATTCCTCTAATTCCAATTTTTGTAAAATTTTTGAAGTAGATCACAAAGGTTCAAAATTGAAATTATGTTACTCCCCCCGTACGAACTGGCACAAAGTTGCACCTGTTTGGGAGCATTCTGAAAAGACATGATAAGCATCTTCCTCACCATGCCTGTACAGATCACATTACGAGTTGATTTCAATTTCCATACGCAACAGATTTGCTCTAATGGGAAGGTGGTTTAGAGATAGCCTCTTACAACATATGTGTAGTTTTTACGGCTGCTTAGCTTTCCAAATCACCTTATAAAGTGTATGTTCCTACCTCTGTACATCCTCTGTTATTGCAATTGGCCATTGTTGTGTATTTCCTCACTTTGCTTTAGCAGTTTATATGATAATCTTACATATAATATTCTGTTTGATTCCATCTACTACAAGACACCATCTTCCTCATTCGCAAGGGACACTGACACCAGCCTGACTGACTTCTATCCCTCCTCTCCGGTAGCAACCAAAATAACATCCTTATCCTACTTTCTTGTCCCTTCCTTAACTAAAAAAAACTCACCTTCACGTCCTCTGATATTCCCGCAGATAAAGGTCCAGCCTTCGAAATCCTCTTTCTAGTCCAAATGTCCTCGAAAAGCTTATGCGATCTTCATTACCAGCTCTCCGTTTACATCCTCATTTTAATAGTTCCATGGCATTCATTATACTTTTTCATGCGAAAGAATTAGCTGGCTTTGAAACGCACATCCAAACGGTATCTAATGAAAAGTATCTTTCTTTAAGCACATTATGGCAAGAGAATTTGTCCTTACCAAGAGTTTTTAGGCCTGCTTGGCTAACAAAAATTAGTTAAAAAGAGATAAGTTCTTAAATCTAATGCCACTCTTCCCTTTGATTTATACATTTTCTTCAGGATATCCAACTCATTTTCCTTCTACTGTTGGTCTCCCTCATCGAAACTTGCTCATTATCGAATCACTTAGTTATAGAACTTCTTTTCCTTCTTAAGAGTTTCCTTTTCACCATATAAGACACATTTGGACTGCTAATCCTAGAATTTCTTCCACTCTCCTTTATATTCCCAAACATAGCATTTTTTTATTTCCCTATCCAGGCAAGGAGTCCTACATAATTTTGTATCTCTGGTCCACTAGAGCTCACCAATTCAATTCATGCCTCTTACGTACCTACACTTGTGTTAATACTAAAGAACATAACAGTTTTCTCTACATTCATTAATATGCTCAACATATTCATCTATATGTGAATAGCACTCTTCGACTATTCCATTTCATCTCTACAAGGCTTTAAATAGCAAAGCATCATCAGTGGAGAACATGTAGTTAATCATGGCTTCTCGCCTATATATCTTGTGACCATAGAGTCTCCTTCTAGTAATTTCATCAAAGTTTTAGGATTTGTGCCTTGTATTTTGTATATGGATTATTTGTGTAGCAATTCACATAGAGTCCGTGGTGAATATGTAAAAGAGTATGTATTGGTATTGCAGAAGTGCCCATAAGAGTCTTATTTATAAGAGTATCAGTTAGGAATTTAGCAGAGAATTAAGTAATATTTCAATGCAACATGAGAGAGGGATTGTCAGAGTATTCTTGTTAAGATATGTGTAAGACATCTAGAGAATTAGTGTCAATTATTGTATTTATATCTTTATAACCTGTTTATCATAATATATTCATATCTCTCTTTGGTAATTTTTCTTTTAGGTTTAAAGATTTTTTTACGTAAAATTTAGTGTCTTTTGCAATGATATTATGATTATTTATTTGATCTTGATTTATGTATATGCTTCCGCATAAATTTATTTAAACTTGAAACATATTTTCTAACAAGTGGTATCAAGGCTACTGTGGAAAATCGATGATTTGTGATGTTGGATCAATGATTTTCTTGATGAACAAGATCATGTTCATTGATTTTAAAGGCTCACGATTTTTGTGGTAGTTGGATGGTCGGATCTAGAGGAGATGTTTGCAGCGGGCGGACCAATCTGTCACGAATCTAAGTAGATTGAGCATGGTGTTGGACAAGCGGACGACTGTGATGGAAATTAGTTGCGTAGATGGATGTTGTTAGTAGCACGATAAGAATAGAACGGCCAAAGAGGAAAACACCATTGACAGATTAGCAAAGAAGGATTGCTAGTAGGGCTGCTTGTCAAAAAATGGAGCAGCGAGTGTCATTGGTAGCAGTGTTGAAAGATGGATTTTTCCTATCAGTGTAGTACAATGGCTAGATCTAGGTTGACGGCAGCAAGGAAGACGCTGGTTGGATAAGATTAGCAGCAAGACAGCGACAATGGGGGTTTTCGTCATTGTTGTACGACGGTGTAAGAAGGTGAGAAAGAAGAGCTCTTGCGGCTAGGGTTCTTTTGGAGAAGAAGAAAGTGCATTGAAGTACTGTACATGAGCAGATCGTTTGTGGTGATCTTGAACTAGGATTTGTGTTCCACGTCTAATTTTTTATATTTTTTAGGTGTTGGGAACACGATGATGGGGTCGAAATGGGCAAATTTTGCTAAAGGTATATTGGGTGCTAACTTGAAAAATGTTCACACTGTCTCCTAATGCCTTTGGTAGATACCAGCTGGCATCCCATTCTAACCCGGTGTTTTGGCTAGATTCGTGACTTCCTCCTTGAATCGATGGTTTATTAAGTTGGTAGCTAAAAAATTTTATTATTGATATAATGGTTTAATATGCATTATGTAAAATAGATAAATTTTGTCCACATCTAATATTTTAAAAATAAATTTATCCATATCTAATATTTTAAACATCATTTAATTTGAATGAAATTGTTCATGAAATTTATTGTGTTCTTGGTTATTAAACGTTGTTTCACTTTTTTTACTTACTATCCCACTTTTATGTAATTTAAGGGTATCAATACGCTTGATTAGTCATTTATTTATTTACATTCAAAGCCTATTAATTTCTTTTTAGATTATAATAGTTCATCTCAGGTGTTAATTTATGAATTTAAAATGAGTTATAACTATTTATATTTATATACTTTCATTATATGCCGATTTACTTATTAAAATTCTATTTATAACATAATTTTTGAAAATTTTAGAGATTATAAGCAATCTAAAGCCAACCCAACCCGAAAAGGAAATTGAACCGTACCTTATTAGGATTTAGATCAGGTCAACTAAAACCTCAAACAACTCAACCCATTTGCACTGCTATTTGTTAATTGCAAGTTACATCTCATGTTCTTCGAATTACCACCTGGCCCAAATTTACAAATATATAAAATATGGCGTCTGATTTTCAATTATGCAAAGGTAGAATGCTAAAATTGCAAAAAGCCCAAGTGCCGAGCTTTTATGAATATTGAAGCATGAACTTTCTTGGTTGACAAAGACCATACGTAAGTTCTGGTCATTTCCATAAAAAAGTGGATTTCCAGTTGTTGTCATTATCTCCCTCTCTCTTTCTAATATGATATGACATGGCCATTCCATGAATCGTCAAATGCTCCGGCAAATTGAATTTCACTAGTTACTGGTGAAAACTGAAAAACAATTTAAGAAACCGAGGGTAACTTCCAGTTTCAGAAACTAACCGTCTGTTGTAAAGTTGAACAAATTTATTATAAATATTTTGACCTAGCAAGGGAGTGACGTGATATACTATGAATAAGAGAATAAAGATGGGATAAAAAGAATAGTTGTATGCAAAAATGTGAAAAAAAATTGAAACCTAAATATAATAGCAAAAAGGTATGTATCAGATAATATTAAAATGTAATAAGGGGTAGGAATTTTTTTTTATACCAAAGGGACATTCATGGGCGCATTTGGTAATTCAGAAAAAAAAATTCCAACAACTTTTACAAATAATTATTTAGTTCATAATTATTTTTTTCATCTTTTCATAGTTACTTGATCTATTTTAGTGTGCCGGGTATGAGTTAAAATTTTTGAACGAAAATTTTTTTCCATAAAATCTTTTGAAATAAGAAAAGTGATATAATATGATATAGGTAATGATGATGAATAAAAAGAATAAAGTTAAAATGGATAAGGTAGTTGTATAAATAGTTACGAAGAAATGATTAAAAAGTAATGTAGTCATGTATAAACATGTGAATAAATGATTAAAAAAATAAAATAGTTATAAAGAATAAAAAGTTTCAGATTAAGTGTGTTTAGGAAACGATAAAATTTTTGCATAAAAAATTTTGATGTAAAAGTTTTTGAGTTGGAAGAAAATAATGACATATGATGGGGATAATGATAAAGATTAAAAAATAAAGTTAAAATAGATAAGTTAGTTGTATAGAAATGATTAAATAACATGATAATTGCATGAAAGATGTAAAAATGATTAAAATATGTGATAATTATGGAAAATAAAAAGTTTTAGACGGAAAAGTTTTAGTCCAAAATTTTTTTTTTGTGTGTTAGGGGTGTATTTGGAAAGTGATAAAACTACTAAAAACTTTTAATAAAAAGTTTTTAGTGTAACAATATTTGAAATATGAAAAAATGATGTGATATGATAAATGTAATGATGAAGAGTAAACACACCTTTTATTTACTTTATTCTTAATAATTACTCTTATCATATCAATACCATTTTAGTTATTTCAAAATTTTTCCACCAAAATATTTTCCTCTTTCTTGACAGTAAAATATTTTCCTTTTTTAATATAACCAAATATACCCAATTAATTTTAAAGTGATTTCAAGTGTAAAAAAACTTTTTTTTATCATCATTTTCTAAATATAAATTTATATATTTAAACACTTAAAAATTTTGAATATGCTAGTAAAAAATATAAATTTGTTTGATAAGCATTTGGACCAATCTCGACTTCTCGATTTGAGATCCCATGTTCTCAAACAATGGCATAAGTAGGAGGGTTTGGGGTAAATTTATATAAGAGGCATAATCATTTCAGACTAATCTAAAACGCATATTATTTTCAAATTTTTTTACAAAATATTTATTCTAGTTATATTTAAATCTATAAATCAATTTTTATCAAATTTGTAGATGTATATGTTTATTTTGGATTTTTAAACATAGTAATATTTTAGTCATTTTAAATTGTTGAAACTTGACAAAAATATTTAAATGTTTAAAATATATATATATATACACATCTCCAAAAGTAAAAAGAATTGATTTATAGGTTAAATATAACTAAATTAACTGTTTTGCAAAAAAATTTTGAAACAAAAAAAAACCAAAAAATATGTTTTTGGATTGGTCTGAAATGATAATTTTGCTTTATATAAGGAGGGGTATAATATTATTTGAGGCCTGAGGGATCAATTAATATTGTTAAAATTATAGGAAATTTATTTTCAGATTTTCAAAAATTCAGGCGGGGCATGTCAGTGACAAGTGGTTCTTCGTGGGCTCCACGCTAACTTGGCCTTTCTATTCATTGCATGACAAATTGACAGGGGCCTTTTGAAAATATCAACGCGGGTACGACAAAATGCCGACCTCATTTGCTAGCAATTAGGCACGACGACAATACGCTTTAACAATTTTGATTCATGCCAGAGAATAAAAATAAAAGCTCAATGTCTGTATTGAGTATTTTTGTCTTGTTTAAAAAAAAAAAAAACAATTTTCAAAATGGTCCATGTAGAGAAGATTTTGCGTGGGTAGGATTGATGCAATAATCACAGTTAGCTAGTTAGATAATAATAATTATTCAAGGCTGGTTTGATGGAGTCGAATGTTTATTTAACTAAAAAATCAAGTTTCAACCCCATTAAATATTTGTATGGGACTCATTGATGAAAGTATCAAATCAACTTAATAAAAATAGTATAATTTGCATATATATTTTAACGTTATTTTTTATGAATATTTATATGTTATATCATCCTAATTGGTATCACAATAAAGCTTCGAGAAATTCTTACAATTTTTTAAACATCTTTTATACATATCTCATATATTCTAAATTTTTCTTACGATATTTCCTAAACTCCCAACTAGTAGACGCTCCCAAAAAAAATTTTTTGCAACGCTAAAGGAGAAAGTTGTTACCATTGGGTCAAAGTGGCATATATTTTAAAGTTATTAATTCAAAATTTATACCACTAAAATAATTTTATATAGATAATTGATTTTATAATTATTACAACATTTTATTAAATCAATAAGTGTAATGAAATGATTTTCATATTTTATATATAATTATAAGTTAAATATTTTAAAGCAATATCACTGATCCAAAATTTTGATTGAAACAAAATTTTGGAACCGTAATAAAATGGACAATGCTAAACAAAATGTGTAAATTAGATTTCGATAATCACAAAATGAACCTAAAATGAAAGACATCATTGAAGTATTTAGTGATGTGGACTCCGTAGAACCAGCCGTCATAATTCCTAATACATATAAGTTTAAAGCAATGATGGTAGGGAATCAAGGAATGATTTATTTTCAAACCCAACAGATTTTATTATATTTACAATCAATATTTATTTAGCTATGGATGCATATAAGTGTCACTTTATACAATAAAATCTTTTGTGGGTGAAAAAATACCAAGAATAAATATTTTTTCTATCCGTGTATCCAATCATGTATCCCCACTGAGAAAAACTATTAGTATGCACACTGGATAGGTTAGATTTAAGGGCAATGATTCAACACAGATTCAATGATGCTCTCCTTTTTATATTTTAAAATCTAAGCAATTTAATTTACTTAGCATTATTTGTTTTATCGTATTGTTAAAAATCTCTTTCATTAGAAACAAACATTTTAAAAGAAATTAAAATCTTTTGAGACTAACTATATAACTATTAATTTTTTTTTTTCAAAAACGTAAAGTAGAATACATGTAGTATATAAAGGGTGTGTTTGTTTAGGATAAAAAAATGTCAACTAAAACTTTTCAATCTAAAACTTTTCACTTTTCATAATTACTCTATTTTTTAATTATTTTTTCACATTTT
>JAXCLR010000050.1:47357640-47382683 GCA_035584095.1 Annona squamosa | reverse complement strand
AACTAACCTATCTATTTTAACTTTATTCTCTTTACTCCTCATCATTACTCCTATTATATCACATCACTTTCTATTTAATTTGACAACTTCTACTCCAAAAACTTTTCATCAAAAGTTTTATCTCCAACCAAACACACCCAAAAGTTTTTAGCATGTGATTTTTGAAATAATAAATAAATTCGTTCATGTAAATATCATAAATGGTTTAAACTCAGAAAAAGATTAATATTTTTAAAAAGGCTAATGGAAGAATCCATGCAGCTAGATATTTTGACTCGTTTTAAAGTGAAAATAGCTTATAACAATGTATGTTGATTCCAGTGGTGGTAAGGAGCTTAGGTCTCTTTAAATAAAGTTTCAGTTTTGAATATTGTGAACGAAGAGTTAATCGTTGGGAGAACTTCCTCATGGAGTGCAACTTGATTTGTCTATGAAATCTAGAGCTATATGGATTTTAAAAATTAAAGTAACAACAGCTTACACATATCCGTGTGTTTATATAAAAAATTTAAATGATTCAGACAAAAACGAAATTAAACCGTGTTTGGCCTTGGATTACCAAAAACTGTGTCTGGGTTTACAGCTAAAATCATCAAAAGGAAATATCCCTAAATTGAAGATAGAAATGGATGGTGGGTGAAAAGTCACATGAACAAGGGAATTCAAAGACGATTGAGAAACATTATCCACTCCGTTGTAATTGATCTTCTTAATTAGCTAACATGAGGCTCTTAAATAAGGAAATACGAAAATTAAAAGAATTTTAAAAAAAATCAGTTTCAAAGAAAAGGACTTAGAAATGTGATACATGGCCAGCTTTTGCTGGGGAAAAAGGTCGGAAAAGGACCAAAAGTCAAAAGATATCCCATTAAAACGTTGTCGTATCTGGATTGGATAAGTGTGAGAATCTGAGTCATTCTCTTGCATTTGTTCCCACATAATTCTTTTTCTGCGACAAATCCGCAGCACTCTGACAAAAATGTCTTCTGTGTTTTTATTCAACAATTGAAAGCAACCATTTCATTCCTCTTACTTCATTTCATTTCACCCTTTTCCCTTCTTAATTCTTATTATTAATTAATTTCATGACGTACGTTGTCAACCTTTCAGCTGCCGCTGACATTAGTAAACTATATCTGGAAGTAAATTTCAAGTAGTTAGGTTTTTATTTTTAAAAATTTTAATGATACCTCGGGATAGATAATCTAGAGCAGCGATCATATCAGACCAATCTGAAATCCGGGTACAAAAATATTTTTTTAATTTTTTATACTTTTTTTTAAACATGTTAATCTAGACATATTTAATTCATAAACCAAGTTTTACTATTTTTGCATATGTGTATATATTTATTTTGGATTCTTAAAAATAGTGGTATTTAAGTCATATTTAAAATGATTTAAATATTCTTGTTTTTAAAAATTAAAAATAAATAAGTACACATATCCAAAAATAATGGAATTTGGTTTATAAATTAAATATAACTAGATTAACATATTTATAAAAAAAATTTTAAAAATAATATTTTTCGACCAGTCTAAAACCACCGGATTTCTGACTGGTATGATATAATCTCTCGGCATATATCTATATATGTGCGTTCTTTTATCCTTCATAACGTAATGCCCACTCGATTTCCGTGTAGGTGATATTAATTTGTGCTAACTATAATTAGTCTGCCTAGAAAGACGGCACACCGTGCGAATTGTTTCTCCAATATTGCACCCAATTATGCATGGAAAGTCACCCAAAGAAGGTGTACTGCGCTGGTACTCCCAATTGGTCGGTTGAGAAATGGCTCAACAAATTGATTTGTTGTGTCCACTAATTCCTGCTGGGTTTCCATTACCCATCTGGTTCTTCTGCAAACTATTGGACCAACGGGATGTAAAGGTCCTTCTCATCCAATGTTCTTCTGATGGGTGGACAGTTTTTTAGTTCATTTGATGAGGGCAAGATATAAAATAAAATAAGTATTATTTATGCATTGAGAATGAGAAAAGGCGAATGAAAAATGAAAAAAAATAAATTATTAATTTTAAAAATTATAAGATGGTAAATCTCATACGGGTCTGTTAAAGGGTTAAGACAAACTCAAAAGATATTGACAGATAGTCTGGAAAAGATCCCAGTATGTCACAATGAGTTTCAAAGGATATGAAATAAATTCAAATGGTCTATGACAAGTCACAGATGAGTGAGATGAACAAAGGAGGATGTAAGATGAGCTCTCTAAAAGATTTGTTAAAAGAGTTAGAATGTCACGTAAGATTAATCAGAAGGGCAAGAGATGTAGAATGAGTACAAGTCTAGTCCGGATGGAATCCTTGTGGAGGCAAGAGAAATGATCTTTTATTTTATAATAGTATTGTATATTTTATTAGAGTAAGAACATGTCAACATTTGTAGTTCAGCTTTCTTAATTTTGGGAGTGGGAGAGATGATAAGGCTTAGGGAGTGTGACTTATTTTGTAGAAAGTAGTTTTGAATTGGTCTTTAATTGACATATCATTCTACATGTCAATTTGTGAGTAATTGAAGATTAAAAAATTTTGTTGGAAAATGAAAATTTTCATATTATCCTTTATCTTATCCTAGCTGTCTACGGAGCCTTTTAAAAGTGGAAATGAACGAAAGTAGAATCGAACTCATACTGAAGGCCTGTTTGGCGTGATACAATATTATGAGGAATAAGATATTATTGCAGTGTACGTTACTATTTTTCACCTTTTTAACGTAGAAATTTAAGCCAAAGGGAAAAGTCGGGTCAAACACCATAAGAAGCGTAAATTTTCAGTCCTTTCTGCTGGAAAAAAGCGGTGTTAAATAGTACCAAAGTCAGCTGCACACAAAGCCAAACTCGTCCTCAACATCGAAGGTTGAGTTGAAACTTGGGATGATGTAGATTAAACATCATTCCCATTCGCAAAAGGATTAAGTACCTGTAAATTTTCTTCAGAAAATTAATGTAACCTTAATCTAATTCAAGATTGATACTTGAAGTTAAAACTGAGGGTAATACTTATGTTAATTTTTTGTTACAAATTTATAATGTGATGTGCAAATACACCCACTTAGTTTGACCATTAATTGTAAAACACCCACTAGTTTCAAAAATTGTAAATTTTTTCTACATAGTTTGACCATAATTACAAGTATATTTGCAAAATTACAACGCCGTTACTGCACCATTACGATGTGAGTATATTTATAAAGATTTGAAAACTAAGTGGATATATTTGTAATTTCAAAAATTAAATATACTCGTTTAATTTTTGAAATTATACTTACGTAGTTTTCAAACTTTTGCAAATATATCCACATTATAACAGTATTATAACAGCATGAGTGTATTTGCAATTATGATTGAACTATTTGAAGGTAATTTAAAATTTTTGAAATTATATTGATTATATTTACAATTATGGTCAAACTATGTGAGTATATTTATAAATTAGTTACATAGATATTCCATGTGAAGAATAATAATGTTAACTACAATCGAACAATAGATTTATTCCGAGTGATTCATGAACTAAATGAGCAAATAAAGATTAGAAGATAATATTAATAGTTTAAGGACAACGGAGTTCGAATTACTACGTGGGTTTGCCCAACTTAAATTACAATTTTTTTCGGATTTCAACTTCCATCTTGCTTTTACTTTTCACCAGACTCATTTTCCCGATTCTTCAACTCAACCAAACCCAACCCACTTTTGAGTTAGATTCAGTCAACTGACATCCTCGTATCTTTTTTGCCAAAACGTGGGATTTCTGGGCCTTTGAAGTCCACGTCGCAAATGTTCTTCAATGTATTGAATCTCGTAATTGAATCCTATTTTGAGCCCATATCCAAGGGGTACATAGTACATACACGAATGTATTGGGTGAAGCCATTTGGCTGCAAATGGGTCGCACATTAATAATGCAAGTAAAATTTCACTGGTTATCATACCAAAAAAAAATAATTTCTCGGGTTATATAATTTAAAATAATTTGTTTTATCATGATGTAAAAAATTATTTTCATTCAAGTCTTGGGTAGTTCGTACTTACTTTATTATATATAAATCACGAAAAACACTTAGATTCATTCACATAAATTTAGAATGTAATATAATTTATATAATTACTTATCCACGTAGGGTATATTGCTGCCTTAGATGGTTTATTGTTGCATTAACAGCTTTTAAATTGATACATAAACCAATCCATTTGACTATGTGGATTTTGTACCTTTTTTAGATGAGGCCACGCACAGATTTTATTTTGATTAATCTTGGTGTGCTGGTTAGATAAATAATTTTAAATGCAATGAATGAACTTGATTTTGATTTTATCATCTAGACCCCATTTGTAGCCAACTGCACCCGATAATATGATGGCAAGCTTGCAGTGTCCATGTCTGGATCTACTTATGTGTAACGCCCCAGTCCTAGAAATACTCAATAACTAGTCAATGGGTGCTACATAACCTAAGAAAAATTCGGCAACATCTCCCCATAATATACAAGGGTAATATGGAATACATGACCTGATATTCATAAACATTTCAATCTGTAACATTCAATTCTATATTTATATACTTGCATCTTCATATAATAAGGATATTCATATAGAAAGAAAATAATTAAATATCACCCTTACACATCAAGCAAATATAATGATCATGCATATGTGCATCCATAGGGATTATAATCAAATCCGAAATATCAAATACATTATAATTGTCAAAGTGAATCCGCCCAAATAATTGTCTACATATATGATTATCAAAAGAGCACAAATTTAAAAGAACTGAAATTAAAATATTGTGCTATGGTCTCTCAGATTTGGTCTTCAACTTATCTCATCTTGAAGTTCCCCACCTGGCCTATGATCTAAAGGCACAATAACAAACGATATGAGTCTAAATAGACTCAGCTAGTAGATAGTGGTTAGCACAAAGTGGAAATAAGTATAATGATGGATGCTCATGTAGTGATGAAGCTAACACATATGAATCCAATACCCACTCCCAAGATTGAATGCATATAACCACATATAAATAAAATAACACAATCAATCATCTATCAAGGGCCATGAACAACTCTCTCCTTATGTCAATCAGGGGCCATGAACAACCCTTTTACAACCAATCATTTGAAATAACACATCATACATAATAGATAAGGAAACATGTCGCAAACCGCACATACAACATCAAAAAACTTTAAATTCAACATATAAATCTGTCACACAAGCATTTTATCAAACACATGATAGATGTGAAATGAAAGAACCTTCAATTCATACTCTCATTTGAGGCAAATCAATTCATGTCACATTTCAACAATATGAAAACTACTAAGAAATCTTTTACATCATAGAAATCGCACATTTAAAGGAAATTTCCCATGAACCCTAACTGTTACGAACCCTACGCCTCATACCATAAAGTTGTTAGGCGCTACACATTCCCACCAATCTCACATCATGTTTAACATAAATTTCATCACTAAATCAAGAAGGGGCGACGTCTACTTACCTTGACTGTAATTTCTCCCAAAATAGCGACCTTAGATGTGGATTGTAGAGATTCGGAGCTTCGGAGCTTCGGAGCTTACCGGACTAGGATCCATAACCTTCAAGGAAGTTGGTATAGTTTTCCTCAAGAGATCCGCGATTGGTTCGAACTGAGTGTATGACACACTTATCATACTCATTTAAATTTATACTTAGTGTACTAAAATCATAATACATGCATATATGCACTATATGTCTCCTAGATGTCATATTCATATATGTTATGCATCAATTAATATCTTAAACTCCTAGTGGTATATTCATAAGTTACCTCATAAATAGAGAAGAGTTATAATGAAAATAAAATAAAATACTTGGTCCTTACATTATGGCTAAGATCTAACCAACTCAAATCACTAGCTCCAGAAGGTGAGCAGCTCATCAAAGGCAGATGAATGAAGACCCCTGCAATTGAGGGGAATTTGCTTTTTAAAACTCTTAATTTTGTGCATTGGCATTTTGGACTTTGATTTTTACATATTAGCTTTTTAAATAATGTGACGTTTGGTTATTTACATTTTAGGCCCTTGGCCCTAACGACATTAAAAAATACCATTAAAATTTTTTAAAATATGTAAAACGCCATTCGTAGGGAAATTTGCATTGTGAACCCTCTAACTTCACATATTTGTATTTCAAATCCTAAAGTTTGTGAATTAGCATTTTAAACCCTATGAAGTTTTACTTTTTGCATTTTCGATCCTTGGATCTCATAGCATTAAAAAATATCATTAAATTTTGTAAAATGTCTAAACTTTTATTTGCATTTTAGATCTTTTAACTTTATGTATTTGCATTTTAAAAGAACTAGTGTCGAAATGTAAAAATAATTTGATTCTATATTGCAAAAATTGGACTATGTGTGCATGAAGTGCAATAGACGGTTGGAGCACCAAAAATTTTAACTTTTTCCTCATTCACGAAATCTACCATTGCTGTTAAAAAGTTAAGGAAAAATACACTACTCTTGTTAAGGAAAAATACATTACTCTTTCTTTCCTTCAAAGACCAGCTAAATGAAGCATCAAATCAAACTTCAACAGTAGATATCAACGCAACACCTTTTTCAGTTCAACCAACAACTAGTTTTTTTAATTAATTTTTTGGTAGTAATAGTCAATTCCATGGATGAGGAAGAAAGTTAAAAAATTTTATGATCCAATGGTCTGTTGCACTTCGTTTGCATATAGGCAAGTTTTTACAATTTGGAATCTAATTATTTTTACGATTCAACCTCAATCTTTTTTAATTGCAAATACGTAAAGTTAGAGTGTTTAAAATGTAAATAATATTTTCGACATTTTACAATATTTTAATAGTATTTTAACATTGTGAGATCTAAGAGTTTAAAATGTGAAAAATCAAACTTCACAGGGTTTAAAATACAATATGTAAAATTATAGGGTTTAAAATGCAAATTCTCCTACAAGGCCATTTTAAACATTTTGCAATATATTTGACAGTATTTTTTAATGTCATTAGAGCCAAAGGTCTAAAATGCAAATAAATAAACTTTACAGGGTTTAAAATGCTAATACACAAATCTCAAAATCTAAAATACAAATACGCGCACTTAAGAGGTTTAAAATGCAAATTCCCTTGCTGATGCTGAGAGAGGAAAGAACAAGCCACAGCAATAACAAGTGATGAACAAAGCTGCTATTTTTTCCTTCTTCATTCCTTTTAGGATATCTTACCCAAAAGTTGCCAGCTCAAAAGGTGATCTTAGACATGCATCTTGTGGTACTACCCGAGGTCAAAGAAGATGTTAAAGTAATTTTATGAGATTCTTTACAAACAACTTGTTGGCATTTGGTATTATTATCTGTGATATTAGAGTTCAAAAGAAGTTTTAGATCAGAACTTGCCCGCTGAGATCTGAATTGTCAGTCCACTTCACTGTTCTGTTCATCCTTCTGTTGCCATCAAAGAAATTAATCAAACAGCCTCCTGATGCTTATCCTTGGGAACATAGTGGGTCACTTCATTCATTATGCCAAACTCTGAAAACTTCACATGACCTTGTGCCATGTCCACTCACATGGTCACCGAAATCACCAGGAACATTATTGCTTGTGTGCCACTAATTCTGATGTCATGCTCCACTCCTGGCTGATGGTGGCCTTACCTTTTTAATCTCTCATTTGACTTACATCTGTCATCAATTTCCTCCATTAATATTCCATCCTCCTCCCCATCTTTCCACACACCCCATTAGACATCATCCCACTAAACCTCAAATATCTCTCCTGGCAAGCCCCCCATCTCATGATTTCCTTCCCATTTGCCAGACTACCACCATAGATTGCCAACACTGGCCTCTTAGGAAAACGACATGGGCTTCCTGGCCATTCTATGGGAGAAGGGTCATATAATTCAATACTTACGTAAGCATAAGGCTCTATGCTCACCCTTTAGTTTTAATTTTTAAAATATATTTTTTAAAAAAATTTTGAATCATTTATCACGGACCAACTCATCTTGTTTTATTATACTATAAAAAATACTTCTCGTCAGAAAAATATAACTGGTAAATATAGCATTCTTTAAAAGTGAAAGTGAATATATAACTAATACAATTTTTGAAAAACGTATCATATAAATATAGTATATGAAATCTTGCAAATTGCAATATATGTAACCTTTATAATCATAAATAAATACACAGAGATGAACATGATGAAAGATTTAGATTTCAAAAAAAATATTCGAGTGTATTTGGGAATTAATAAAACTTTTGATGAAAAGTTTTTAAGAGTAAAAGTTGTAAGACGATGTGATATGATAGAAGTAACGATGAGGAGTAAAGAGAATAAATTTTAAATAAATAGATTAGTTGTGTGAATAGTTGTTTAAATATAATTGAAAAATAGAGTAGTTGTATAGGAAAATGTGAAGAAATGATTAAAAAATTACAGTAGTTATGAAGAATAAAAAATTTTATTTAACTTCACATTTTTTACACATTGGTGACACACCTTGGAATTAACAAACTGGGCCACCTACTCTGTGGGTTAGTGATAACATCGTGTGCGTCTCTCATGGGAAGTCAGGTGTTCAAGTCCTCCCCGGTTGGGAGTGAAAAAATTTCTACTCCTAAGTTTGGGGGTATTTTCAATATGTCTCTTGAAAATAAGGGTATTTATAGGCTATCCATCCAAGGTAATAGTTGTGAATGTGCCTAATTTATAATATTAGATGTCACTTGTATGTATACAACACCAATAAAAAAAAATTAGGACAAGCATGGATGTCCATACCTACGTGAAATATTGAATCATTACCCATGTTTTAATCGTTGACCCTGAAAAAGGTTTGGTAGACCTCCATTCCCAGGGCAAAAGTGTTTACATGCCTTTTTTACTTGGGAGTTGGTGGATGCGTGGCTGTGTGCAGGTCACGACAAACAACCCTCTTGGGAATTGCATTATAAGTATGCTTGGGAGGAGCACTCATACCCGTGGGTGAAAACAGGAGCTAATGAGATGAAAATGGGAAAGAGAAGTCTCCACCTACTCGTGATTTTATTGGGCATTTCTCACCTTGTCTGCCTCAACGCCATCCCTTTAACAAGTAAGTCTAGTCCTCCCCATCATCACTGAAAACTCATCCTAATTCCTTCTAATTTCATCCCTCTTAAATCTGTTTTGTTTGGATTGTAGGAACCCAAAACTCATTTCTACAGCCCCGGGACACCGCATCCTCAGACACTTCCCAGCAGGTATTTTCAATTATCATCCCATCAGATTATTATGGTCGATTTTAGTTGGCTTGTATTTTAAGTAGGATTAGACAAAAGAGGATTGGAAAAAAGAAAACCGAATTCAAAAACTCAAGCAGTTAAAAAATGTTCGTGTAATGTTTCTACATGTTTTAGCACTTAATCTGTGCAGTCTGTAATATTTTCTATCACAGATGATCACGGTAGCTGAAGAAATCTGGAATGATGAGGAACTGCTTGAGGGGAGGTTGGATTTGGAGAAAAATGACTATCCTGGATCCGGTGCTAACAATCGCCACACTCCCAAGCCACCAGCAACGAATTAATGCATTACAAAAGTTTCAAAACTACATAGGTTTTGCTATCGATGGTGATCTTTAGACCTCTCACTATTATTATGACAACCCCCCATCCTAATATCAAATTGCTATCACTAAGAGTCCAATCTGGTGGTTACTGGCAAGTTGAGTTTAACCATACGCAAGAGTGGCGATCTACTGCAACTTTTAATGGCTTATGTTGAGCCATCCATGTAATTTTTAGTTGTCTAGTGAATGTGTATCTAATTTCTAGATGCAGACAAATTAATCTAAAGAAATTGTCAAGAGTTGGGTTGAAGTTGGTATGTAGTCTACATTGAGGATCATACATCTTGAAATTCGTTTATAGAAAGACATCGATAAGCCAATTTTAGCACATGAAAATAACAACTGAAACGCGCTTTATTGCAATTAGAGGACTGATCATTTGCTGAACATTCACTCCTCACAAGATGTTCCGGGTCCTGAAGGCATGTGGCATTGAGTATCATGGTATGGTCCCTTTCCAGTCAATTCATTTTCACGATGATCCTCTTCATTGGAGATCTACCAACACCAACAAAAAAGAGATGGTGCAGTGGTCATTTTAGATGTTTGGACACAAAATGTGAACCTTGGCTCTGTGGTCTGGACTATTTCAGTGTATTCCTGCTTTACTAATCCCTTGCCCACAAAAGTTTCCGATCAGTGTATCTGAACTTCATAGTAATTGTAAATCAAAAGTTAAGTTCCAGCATCTGTGTAGTTCATGTAGGGTCCAACACAAAACTCTCTTTTTTTTTTTTTTTTGATAAAAAAAAAAGTCTCAATTAATCAATGAGGTGAGATACTAAGTATAAAATCAGCGTAAGGTGTTTGTCACTCGTTCACCGACTAATATCATAGGCTCAAATGCATCACTTTTCATACTGAATTTGGACTCGAAGATATTTCAAGATCTATCATGTGTTTGGCCAAATTATCCACATGATATGCATAAAAGAAAAGAAATTTCCGGAATTGCATGAAGTAAAATAACATTATGAACAGTCGAATATCTGTCTATCGACGTTTATTAGGGAACATATTACATCATCATAAATAAAAGAAAATAAATAAATAAACTTGAACTTATGCTCCATATTTTTTTCGTATGAATGTCGTCGAGGACTATCTACAGCAATATCTGTGGAATAAATATAGAGACAAATTCATGAGAAAATTCAGTAAGTAAAAGTAGATATAAGATATATGTGTTACTGAGAATGCTTCTATGAAACTTCTTTTCTATGTTAACTCCTTTCATTTTGAATACTTTAATGTTTGATGAAAAATTTATTCTACTTATTGTATTTAATATCATTTATAGTATCTTAGAAACCATTTCCTTTATCTAGTATCATCATGCATTAGACACATCTATAAATGTATGAAATCAACATAATAAAATAATTTAATATTCGAAATTAATTTTAAAGTTATATTTTCAATATCTAAACTATCTAAAATGTTATTTCTACCTGGATAAATGATTTTATAAAATATTATTACATTCTAATACATATGCGAATAGGTCTAAGTATTTTTTCTAATTTACACATGAACATACATCTTTTTGAGCAAATGTGACTCATGCACAGATTTGTTCTCCATAAAACTTATTGTCTGAGATAAAAAAAAATAATGTTAAATATAATAAATTGAATGAATTTTTTTATTAACTATCAAAAACTTAAATTTTAAAGAAATTATATGAAACTGCTTTTATATAGCTGGCAGAACTGATGATCTAAATGCAACACACTCTTTTCTAAACTTTTAGTCGCCACTGTTTACTGGGCTTGGCGCATGGGAGTGATCATTTTCACTTAGATGGTCATGATCTAATGTTAAATTATCATTAATAGGACTACCGACCTATATCTTAAAATCTAACTTCTGATGGTCAATATGCTAATTCCGATTGATTCAAAACGTCTAGAAATACAAGAATTGATAATTGGATCATCGGACATTTCTATCGCATATTATATAATGATCAAACCAAAAGACTCCAAATGTGCCATTTGGAAATCAAGATGGTAGCTTGCGGGGACCGTTGCCCTTTGCTCGTCAGGGTTAATGATTGCCGTCATCACCGTTTGCTATTATCAGCAACTGTGCTGCGACCGTCACACAACGCCAGCGTCCGGCGCTAGGCTTAGCCAGACGTAAGCGCAGTCTAAGCATGACGCGTGGAGGGGAAAATGCATCGACTATTTTGCAAATTTCATTCTTTAAGGTGCAGTGGCAATATGTTCCGTTCAAGGGGTCTTTCTTAAAATCTCTAAAAAATAATAATAATAATAATAAATAAAAGCAGAGAGAGGTAGTGTCTTCTTGCTAATTAACGTTGGTGAGTGCAACCATGGCCTCATCTCTTTCTCACCCTCCTTATAAAATAAATGAGATCTAATTATTGAATAGCCTCTAATCGCACATCAAAACTAAAAATCTAGAGATTTATGTAAGCATATTGAGTTCGTATATCGTTTTTATGTTTGAGGAACTATCCGCACATACACAGAGTTGTTTAGTTCGTTATACTGCATATAGAATTATGTGCATACAATCTATGTGTATATTTAATAGGAAAATTTTGATTATAGTCAATTAATTAAATAACTTTAAATTAATTCCCACTTACCTATATTACTAAAAAAAATTAAGTCTATCGTGATAGAGTTTGGTCTCCTCAAAATTCCCTTCAGCATGTTGTAAAACTCCCAGCAATAATTACTTGTGTTTCATCTAATCCCTTTTCTTTCTTCCTTTAACAACTAAAAAAAAGGAGTTCCTCTCATTCAACTCATGTCCCGTTGGTCATGGCAACTGAGTAGAAGGTAAAGAAAGTGTATTGCCGATGTAGAACTTTCTCCTGCTAATTGCAGCTCTGGCCTCGCGGACGGCTAGCCACACTTTGAACCATCTCAACTACAATTAATAATTTATGATAAGATTTTAACCTCATCTTCTCAATGTTCAATCTTTAACATTCAGAAAGTTAACCCCACCACATAGTCTCTTATGTTGGATTGACCCCTTTTTTTTTACGAAGCGTACAGTTTAATCTCAAAATTTCTTCTCAAATATGGTTTCAAATAAGGTCAAATGCAGTTTCTTGGTTTCTTTTTTCAAGTTCCAAGTGGCTTCATATTCACTATGGTGGCTCCTCTAGACCAAAACGTATTTGACACGTCTCTTCTTGAGTTGTCTCTCTTGATAATTCACTATTTTCATCGGCACCTCAAAATGTGTTGGATTTCCCTCTACTTGATATTGTTTCACCTGCAGCACATGTGATCAACTTGGTAAATACTTTCTTAAGTGTGAGATGATAAGGTAGGAATTAAATACTTATCATTGATAATGATATCGTCAAATGATAAGCTACCTCACTATTAACTTCTAGAATTTCTAAGGACCAATATGTCTAGGCTTGAAGTACATAACCTTTTTTGTTAAAGAGATTTTCAAGAAGATATGAAAGTTGACTGTAAACTACAAATCTCTTCTCTTATCATGTACATATTTTTTGGAGGTTTTAAGCTACTACCAACTATCTTTTAATCATCTTTATTGCCTTTGTAACTTGCTCAATTAGTTTTGGTGATTTAATTTTCTAGCTCCTACTTCCTTCCAGTATATTAGGGTGAGATATTTCTTTTTGTACAATAGTTCAAATGAAGTTATCCTCATGATTACTTGATAAATATTATTATCAAGCAAATTCAATCATAGCCAAATAATTTTTTTAAGAACCATTAGACTTTATTATACAAGATCACAAAAAATCTTTAAGGATTTAATTATCTCTTGTATTGGTCATTTGCCTAAGAATGATATGTCATTCTTAGGCATAATTCTATGCCTATTATGGCTTGCAACTTCTACCAAAATACAGAGAAATTTGTGGTCTCTATCTAATATAATAGAAATTGGCAGTCCATATAACTTGATTATATCTCTCAAATATGATTCTATCATTTGGTTCATTCTATATATCATTTTATACAATAGAAATGAGCTAATTTTCTATTACAAAATACATTATGTATGCTCTTATTTTCATTTTGAGATTTCGAATGATTTTATTAACTCAATTTTTCTCTAATGTTTGTCTTTCACTTATTAATACACCAAATACTAGGATATAAACTTCATAGTTTTTTACTCTCCTTCTCTCTCACCAGCATCCTTGTCTACAGTCCCTATATATCTCAATGTTATCCATATATAGAAAACTTTGCCTAGTATATTTTTTTCTGGTGATTCTGCTTACCATTCACTAACATTAGGAACATCTAGTCTCTTTCAAAGCAATAATGCTTCATTTTTATCTCATTTTAACTTGGATGTTTTGCATTTACGTAACTATTTAGTCAACTAATATTAACTAAATTTACAAACAATGGAGGTGACTAGCCTCTTTTGGAGTTATTGCCTATCATTGTATAGCTTTAAATTACTTATCAGCTTCCGTACCTAATTATCAAAGTTTCATCTAGATAAGAGTAATGACTTAGTGCATCTCATGTCATATGAACTTGTTTCATAGTGGTAATCATTAAGATATTCTTTAATTTTGTCTCTTTAGATTCTACTATGGTAAAGACAAGTAAAAACTCTTACTGCATCATTCTCATAGCCTTAGGGATATTACTAGATGAGACATCCCTATTTGTTACCGTTGAATATTGTCTCTAATTATTCAAAAGTGTAACTTTTGATGATTTGATTCTAAGGATTTATTCCTCTAACCTTCTTACATAATTCATCCACGCCTAATATGATATTTAAATCTTTCGTGAGCATTATTATTAAATCTATTGATAAAATTGTCATCTACCACAACAAAACTTGACTAGTACACTTGGGTTACAACTAACTCTTTCTCTTATGGATGACACTATTTTTATTTTACGGTTTAAAAAATAATATTGAGATTTATGCTCATCAACAAATCTAGATACAATAAAGAACTTGGTGGTATTCATATCAAATAATTCACTTATATATACGTAAAATACATTAATACCAATGACCATACCTTTTAGAACTTGGTCTTGATCTGGGTTAAGTGCTATTAGTGATTGGGGTCGCTCGTTCACCTGTTGAGTACCTTGTTGGCATGGCATTGCTAATTTACCCATGAGTTTAGTTTAGATATTATTCTATTGTATTGAGCTATTTTCACCTTCTTAGGTATGATACCTCATAATATGCCTTGCATCACCATATTTATAACAAAAGCATGGTGATAATATATTATCTTAGTGAGTAATTTATTTGTTTAAACTTAAAACATGCTCCCGATGTTTAGTGACACTTCCGAATGGAATCCTTGTAATTTTATGCCTCTTGTTCTTCTATTGAGCATTTTTTTCTATTATTTTGATAATCCTTTTTCTATCCAAATTTGAATTTAGATCATAATAACTATTATTCGTATTTCCACAATATCAATTCTTCTTCTTCTATTACTTCCTTTTGCTTTTCAAATAAGTAATGCAATTTCTTAGCATCATCCTCTAGCTACATTGCATATGTTATAGTTTCTCCATAAGTGAGACATAAAAAAAATAACCCTTACTTTGATATCTTTTGCTAAGACATCATCAAACTTTCACTTTTTTATCTCATCATCAATATTGGGAATGAAGCAAAGGAGAGAGGAGAATTTGGTCTAATGTTTCAAAAACTTACAAGTTCTTCTATCATAGCTTTGCAAATTGTTTGGCTTTTACTAAACAGATGTGTGGAGAAAGAACTTTTAAGAAAAGGAAGGCATCTTTGAACCTATCCTAGGTGATCATCACACTTGTATACTTTCCACCACATATAAACATCTTCATTTAACTTGAAAATCACAAATTGCACCCTTTGCTTGTCTCAACAACCCAGGAAATTTAAGATTATATTGATACTGCCAATTTAATTTTTAATGGTTATCTTGTCTCCTTCTATGAAAAGAGATAAGATTACGTTATGAAATAAAGTTGAATCTCTCCTATCACTTTCTTTTTCTAAAGAGCTTTACAATGTGATAAACTTAGGTTTCACTCTCTTATTTGTGCCAGAGTGAGAAACCAACATCTACTCCTGATCTCCAGACAATTTGACAGGATTTTTTTTTGTCCATGATGAATTATCTCCTTCCATTGACCTATTTGTGTCATTGTTTGAGCCTCCCAAGTAGGCTCTCTTTTGATGTCCCCTTTCCTATGATGCTCACTCTTTGTTATTAAGCCACTGTGTCACACTGTGTCAATGTGCTAGCAAAATATTTTCAAACATCCCAGCATTTCCAAGTAAAAGGTATCCTCTATTATATTTGGAGGATCTCTTGCACTGAGTGCACAGATGTTCCTAGTTCCTTCTGTAGTCTGTTTGACTTGACTATCACGTAATGGTTACCATTATTTCCAGCATGACATTTGCTCTCATTAGTTATCATTTCTTTTGTAATTTAAGGAAACAATTAAGGCCATGAGAAACATAAAGAGTTAGCATCACGGTCACAACTAAGCCATAACAAAATTAAATGAATAATGATTTTGAATTATTGAAATGAATTAAACTCATTACAACATAAAAGTTTCAAAATAGAACAATAATTCTTATATTAAGATTATCTTTATCTCCTCCTCTAGTTGGGATATCATCACTTATTGTGTCCTCTTTTTTCTTTGCATTTATATCAAATCATCTCCTTCATGGGGTCATCCCAAAACAAATTATCTTTAAACTAATAAAAAGCAAGAGTGATGATATTTGCATTTTGTTTGGCAGCATTTCTTGTAAGTTGTAATATGTAAATCTATTTACTACTTATGAGGGACCTACCTACCATGGCTTCAATTCTTACCATTCACTTCATTTGCAACTTCTTAGTAATAGGATGTTACTCCATAATGGAAGAACTCATTGCCAATTTCTTAAAAGATTTTACTTCCAATACACCATTCGTTGAATCATCTCTAACACACTTTTGCTAACTGCTATCTTGCTGTGGGGAGGATGTAGAACAAAGGGTACTTAATTTGGGCTGGTGGGGATAGTCTATAAGGGGATTATCTTACCTTGAGGTTTAGATTTCTAGTTTGGTTTTGAGACTTTTCATTTAATTATATCTCCTCACGAAAGTATGCATTCTCCGCCTCTCATTGAAGAGCAGTCTCCCTTTAGCATCATAATCACTTTCTAGTGACTTCTATATTGCCAATCTTTTGTCCATCCTATTGTGGAGAGAAATTTTCCTAATTGATGTCAAGTTTGCCAAAATTAAGATTTTACCTATAATTTTTGTCTTGGTCAACTATTTGAGAATAGGAGAATGATATAAGCTTAATAAATAGTGTTAATCTAAAGAAAATTATTTTTATAAGATTTTCTCTAATATCAATTGTAACATTCTAATATCAAAAATGACATTTTTCATAGTAAATTTAGGCTTGATAGTTAAAAGTAAGAAAATGTATGAATTTTCATAAAATAAAATAGTGAACAATGGAATATCTATCTATTATTGCTTAACATGAAACTTATTACATCATCACAAATAAAAAATAAAAACAAATAGATAATCTCAAACTCATGCTCTATTATATGAATAACATAAAGACTTATAGCATTTACTAGACAAATATATGTACAAAGATTAAGTAGAAGTAAATACAAGATATGCGTGTCGCATATATTTTATGTTGTACAAATTTAACCCCAGTCTAGACACAATATATAATGCTACTAAGTTCTAAGCTTGGTTACAATGATGTACTAGTCTTGACAAAAAAAAATCATCATTTTCATTTTAAGGTGGGTTATGATCTGATTATAAATCATAATTCATACAACTATCAACTTATATTTTATAATTTTAACCTTTGATGGTCAATCTAACCCATTCAATTGATTTAGAAATGTCCAAAAACATAAGAATGGATAATTCGATCATTGAAATTGGACATTCTACTATAAATTACATAGCGGCCAAATTAGATGACTCAAGACATGTCATAATGTTAGGCTACTATCAATAATAGCTTGCTAGATGAGCTAGCTCTATTCTTGAGGTCAAATTGTTTGCTAAGTTTCACTAGGACGAACCCACCAACTTTCTAAGTGTTATCTTGGAGCATTAATAGTCATAATCAACCCGTTAATCCTTTCACCTAACCTATTTATTATGGGTTTAGGTGGAAATTTTTGAATAAATGATTTATAATCCACTAACCCGTTTAATAACTCATTTAATTCATTTAATTCATTTAACCCATTGGCCCATTTACAGCCCATTAAAAAGGGTATATATATTTTCTGAATCATAAATCCATTTTTCTTATTTTATTTTTTTACCCTCCTCCCTCCATTTATGAATCTATAACATCTTCCTTACTCTTATGTTGTGGCGTCGCCGTCACCGTCCCTATTGTCACCTTTTAGTGCCATTGATAAGATTATTCTTCTATATCTACCTCTTTCTTTCTTTATCTTTGATCATCTCCTTCTCTATCTCTCTATTTGTTTTGGCCCCTTTTCTCTCATTTCTCTCATTTCTTCCATCTCTTCCTTTTCGTCTCTAAGTGCTCTCATTTCCATTTCGATTATTGTTTTTTCCTCTTTATCCTCTCTCTATCTCGTCGAGCTGTCATCTTTTTTTGTGTTAGCACATTAAATATACACCTCTTTCCCAATGAAAATCTGATCATAACAAGATAAATTCATTATGATAATTACAAAAATACACGATTGACTTAAAGTAGTTTGCAAACTTGGTTGGCCATGGCACTAAGGATAAAAGCGTTGTGACATCATTGTGTCCGGAATTGAATTCTCGTCATGTTAGTTGAGCATTTAAGTCTCTAATCTATATACTAGGAGCAATCGTCTCCCGTGTGTTGTAGAGTTGTGGTCTCCTAAAACATGTTGTAAGAATTTGTGAGGCTTGATGTAATATGTGTTAAAAAATGAACTTTTAATGTAATAAAAAACTTTAAATTAGTTTGATTTTGACTTATTTGCAACATATGTATATATACACAACCTGTTAACAACCTAACATATTTATTAAATGGGTTTAGGGTTGAACTTTTTAAAATAAGCTAGTAAAAGCATTAGGATTAAAATTTTTTAAATGTGTTAGGTTTAAATTAGGCTCTAACCTATCCAACATGATCCATTAACACTCCTAGTGTCATCATTATCATTTATTGTCGAAAGTGACTCTATTGAGCCCTTCCTTATCTTAGCTTAGTCTACTAGACTCTAAGGTTGACGACTAACACTAGACTTAGTTATGACTACCCTATCAAGTTTGAGCATCGTCCTAAGCTAAGCGCACGAAAAGAGGAATATAGAAGTTACTTTGCAAATTTTATATTTATGGGACAAATGCAATTTACTCTTTTCGAGGGGTTTCTTGTAAAATCTCCAAAAAGCCTAAAAGCCTGGAGAAGAGAAGTGTCTTCTTCTTCATGACCATTAACATTGGTGGAAATGATGACACCTATCCTTTCTCATGTCATATAAAATAGGATAATTTACATATATACCTATATAGTTTGACTAAAATTGTAAATATACCCACGCAGTTTCATGAATTGTATATTACCCCACAGTTTCAACAAAATTGCTGTCAAATGGAACATAATGGGACGTTATTAAATTATTACATTTTCAAAAATATAATGAATCATTATCATGAGGTTATCATTAGCCCCATTTGCTTCATCAGTGCATCACCCCAGCTCCCCCTTTTTCTCTTTTTTGATTTAGGAAATGAATTTTCAAAAGCTAACTTCTGTTTTAGATTAAGGGTGCAATTTATTTTTTGAAAGCTTCAATCGAATTAGGGTAGGGATGAAGTTGTTTCTGTGTTTAAAGGTTGCATTTGAAGCTATTTTTCTTAATTTAAGGAGTGCATCTTCCCTATTTTGTTTTGTGCTCCCCCTATCCGCAAGTTTGTTACATCGTTGTTGCTGCTACTTTTTTGGTTGTCCATCTTTGCTATTGTTTAGGTGTACATATTCTCCGATGAGCCAATGAGAAGAGGAGAGAAAATGGACCAGGCAGAGGCCATCAACTTGCTAACGTCTTACATAGCTTACTAGCATGGGCCGGAGATGGATAGGCTAAAAACAGACACGTTCCTAAGTACGGCGCTGAACACGCTGTTAGCAGGGAGGGACACCACTAGTGCATCCCTGTCTTGGTTCTTCTCAGTCCTTTTCGAGAACCGTAATGCTGAAACTAAGGTTTTGGAGGAGTTGAGGGCGATCGCATGGAAGAAAAAAGTAGAAAAGGTGAAAGAGGAAACCGATAAGGTGAAGAAGAAGGAGGAGATGAGAGTGTTCAGTGAGGAAGAGCTGAACGAGATGGCGTACTTACACGCAGCATTGCGTGAATTGCTCCTGCTGTTTCCATCGGTTCCGCTGGTGACTAAGCTGGGGACAATGCTGGATGTTCTGCCGAGCGGCACGAAAATTTGGCCGGAGATGAGGGTCTTGTACTCTCTATATGCGATGGGGCGGATGGAGAGCATATGGGGGAGGCAGTACATGGCGTTTAAACCGGAGCTGTGGATTAATGAGGAGGATGGGAGATTAAAGCCGACAAAGAACAACAAGTGCTTGGTGTTCAATTCAGAGCCAAGGACATGCTCGGGGAAGGACATCTCATTCATTCAGATGTAAGAAGTTGTTACAGCTGTGCTCTACAACTTCAAGATTTAAGTGGTTGATGGGCAGGTGGTTACACGACGGCCTTTTGTCGTCCTTAACATGAAGAATTGGTTGATGGTGAAGGTCAGGAAGAGACAATGGAAGGGTATTTTTAGAAATGTAATAATTTACTAATGTCCCACTGTGTTTCATTTGACGGCAACCATTAACAGGGGGTTATATGCAAATTTAGTGAAACTATATGGAGGTAATATATAATTTATAAACCTACATGGGTATATCTACAATTTCAGTCAAACTATGTGAGTGAATATGCAAATTACCCTGTAATATAAATGTGATGTAGTTATTGAATAGCCTCTAATCTCACACGATGACTAAAAATCTATAAATTTTACATAATTATTTTGGGTTTGTATATCATTTATATGTCTAATGATCCATCCACACATACAAAAAGTCATGCAATTTATCATGCTACATGAACAAAGCATGTGCATGTAATCTATGTATATATCTAATAGTAATTTTTAATTAATTTATAATTAATTAATTAACCTTAAATAAATTATGACTTACCTATATTTCCAAACAAATTAAATCTATTTTAATAGATTTTGGCATCCTCCTTAAATTTCTTTTGCAGTTGCAAAACTTTTGGCAGCAATTACTTTCATTTCCTCTCTTTATCCCTCTAATTATTTCCTTCCACAATTAAATAAGTTGATGTCCTCTAGTTCAACCCATGACTTGGTCGCTCATGGAAATTGTGTGAAAGTTAAATGAAGAGTGTTACCTTAACGAATCATTCAGGAGATGACACCACGTGGAAAAATTTTCTAAAACAAACTTCTAATGATCTAAGAAGTTGTCACTACATGTATTCTTTATTATATCACCCGCATTGAATGACATGGCAACTGAAGAAGATATACTTCAAGGAAAAGTAAACAAGACAAATGCATCAATTCAACACTAAACTTTGAACATCCAACCCACATATACGCTATACGCATTTACGTCAATCACTTGCTTATCCAAACAGTGACTATTACTATATATATTAATTTACTCTACGGTGTTACTATAACTAAGTAACTATAAGTCTGAAAAGCCTATGGTGATGATTCTTTGAACTCCTCACTAAAAGTCATTCTTTTAATGATAATTTTTGTGCAATATGCATCTTATTATTGGCGTTAAAAGTTTTCTATGATAATAAGTTACGTAACTAAATAAAGTTTTCTATGATAAAAGAAAATATCGGGAGTCACCAAAAGTGTATCACAAAATATTCAGTCTCTTATATTCATAAAATTCTAACTTATTTTTTGAATGGTCAATATTTCAACAATAAAAAAGCCAAGCTTACTAGATAGGCTCACACATCGGATTGATACTTTCGTTAAAAATTGTACATTACAATAAAAGATGAACGTTTGATTGGTTTTCCTTCCTTATCCCCACATTGAAGGTAAGACGTGACCCACTTTAACTTAGATGCTAGAAGTAAGGAAAATCACAAACTGGCCTGGCCTGAGAAACTGATTAATGATTATGCTCCAGTAGTATGACAACGTTGAAATGGTGTCATGAAAAATACTAAATAGTTATATATATAAGCTTGAACTCACTCAAATTCTAGCTTGGTTGCATTAATTAAAATGACAAACGCGTTCGTTGTTCACTGAATGACTCGTTTCTATCAACTTCATGTCAGTAACTATAGACTAGTCAAATCATTTTCCAGACCCTTTGAGGGATAAGCAGAGTCGCTAAGTATAATAAAAACAGGGTGACTGAGAGTAAGGCAAGATCAATCTGAAGTAATAATTCCGCCACACAAAAAAAAAATACTCAACGCGCCAACATACACGATACACAAACTCAAAAGCCAATGCTGATTAAAGAAACTACCATTGCTATAGAGCGTGACCAGTAAAAGCTCTGAAGGGTGACTATGAACAGTTGATCTTGATCAGACAAATTCAATCTATTGCTGTTGGGAGTGAACATTGAATGCCCTGGATGGTGAATTTGAATAGTCGATCTTCTGTAATACCCACATGTTCCTATACAACCAAACTTTTTTTTTTGATAAAAGGTTACTCTAGGCCGACCCCCTCCCTTCTTGAGAAGGGTTCGGAAAAGAGGAACCTGCATAATTCATAGCAAAGAAATTGTCGATACAGATTTTCTCACTGATAGCTGGTGGAGGATTTCCCCACCAAGACATATATTCCCAGTCAGACAAACATGTCAAATCAGCTAAAGCATGGGCAAACGAATTCCCATTCCTAAGAACGTGGTGGACGGAGACACGGGAGTTATTAGAGAGGATTGTTCTGAGCATAGAGATTGAATGACCAACCGGAGAGAGAATCTGACAGTCATTGGACAGGTATGTGCTCAGGAGCAAGGAGTCGGTCTCAATCTGGACATGGCTGAACGGTAGCTGAAGAGCCCATAGAATGCCCAAACGAAACGTTTCTGCTTCCAACATAAGAGGCTCCCCCACCCCCATTCGTCGCCACCCACAAGCCGCAATGAAGTAACCGCAAGAATCCCTAATAACAGCCGCATACCCCGAGACCCCCCTGTCCATTAAGCATCTGGCATCCACATTCATCTTAAATACCCCTTCCGGTGGTCTGGTCCATCTAGGAACGAGAGGAGCATCCAAGGCACTCATCTTATCGAGGAGCAAAATCCGTCTCGCACTCTCGATATAGTCCCTGCACCACCGCAGCAGATCCGTAAACACTGGCTGAATCCCTTCGGCCCTATATTTGTTCCGTAAAAACCATAACCTCCAGCAGTACACAATAAAAAATCTCAACACTTGACTATTGTCATTGAGATCAAGGAGGGATATAGTTCCCTGTACTGAGGCCGCCAGAGGCCGATGAGGCACCACTTTCCGCGCTAACCGAGCGACACAAGCACAGTCCAAGAATAGGTGGTAAGCGTCCTCAAATCCCCGAGAACAAAACCAGCAAGTGGGATCCACATCAATGCCCCTGCGAGACAAATTATAATAAGTAGGAAGAGCATTCCTAAAAAGGCGCCACCCAAAGATCAGAACCTTGCTCGGCAGTTTTGTCCTCCAAATGGCTCGGCAACATCTAGAGAGAGAGGGATCTGCAGTTTCCTCCCTAAGCCATCTGTGAGCAGATTTAACAGAGAACAGTCCATTTGCCTTGTTCTTCCAGAAAATAACATCCGGTTCAGGGTGACGGGAAGAGGGACTTGGCAAACAATTTGCCACCCCCTCCCCCACAGCTGCGATGACTCTATCCTTGTTCCATCCTTTGGACTCTTCATCAATGAAATGGCTAACCAACACATCGTCCGGTATGGTCAGAGGAAGAGGACCCACCTTATCTACCTTCACGCCAAGCCAAGAGTCAAAGAAAAAATGAACACTCTCGCCGTCTCCAATCCTCCATTGGCACCCCGATTGAACGACATCCCGTGCTTTTAGGATGCTCCGCCATGTGAACGAATCAGACGATCTCGACTTGTAGCTCCAAATATCAGAATTGGGGAAGTATTTGGCTTTTAAAACTCTGTAGTAGAACGATGAGGTGAAATTGGACAATCTCCATACCTGTTTGGCAAGAAGGGCAAAATTGAATGCTTTGAGATCACGGAATCCCATTCCTCCCGCATACTTCGTCTTACACAGGTCCTTCCATGCCACTCAGCTCATCTTGCGCTTATCTCCTCTTTTCCCCCACCAGAATTTGCTCAGCATCCTATTGATACCTTCACAGACAGACTGAGGCAACAAAAAAATACTCATTGCATAGGACAGGATCGCCTGTGCTACAGCCTTGATTAGTACCTCTTTCCCTCCCGATGACAATATACGCCCTTCCACCCTTATATTTTCCGCCAGATCCATTCTGTAATGCCCTTAAAGAGTCCCTCCTTTGATCTCCCAAGCCAAGCCAGAAGGCCAAGATAACGGTCAACAATCTGCCCTCATGACCCAAGACGATAAGCAAGCGCCTCCCTTTCGCGCCTTTCCATGTTGGAAGTGAAGAACAAAGAGGTTTTATCCACATTGATCATCTGTCCGGAAGAAGCTAAATAAATCCTGATTAATTCCAAAAATTGACTGATGTCGCCGTCTTCCGCTCAAAGGAATATAAGGGCATCATCTACGAATAATAAATGAGTGAGCTGAGGTCCCCGTGGGTTCAATCTAATACCATGCAGTGAGCCAGTAGCTGACGCTGAAGAGATAAGCACTGACAACCCCTTTGCACAGAGAAGAAAAAGGTAAGGGGATAGCGGATCCCCCTACCGTAACCCCCGCTGAGGTTGGAAAGTCCTAGATTTGAAGCCATTAACCTTAACCCGATAACTGACGGTCGTTACACAACTCATGATCCATTTGACCCACAGTGGACAGAAGTTCATAGCCCCCATGATCTGTTCCAAGAATATCCACTCAACCCGATCATATGCCTTGGACATATCGAGCTTGATAGCCACCTCAGGTCTTTTGTGTTGGTCCCGAGTTGATGGCTAAAACCAAGAGTGGAGGAGTGAATTGGGTTCTTTAAAAAAATCTTTGGTAAATCAAAAATCTTAACCCTTTGAAAAATTAATCGCCTTTTTAAAGCAAATGGAGAGCAATTAAGATAAAGTAGTAAAAAGAAATAGAACACAAGATTTATAGTGGTTCGGGCAAACCTTCCCTACTCTACTCTTCCAAGCTCACACTC
>JAXCLR010000050.1:47343854-47354154 GCA_035584095.1 Annona squamosa | reverse complement strand
AAAAAAATAAAAAAATAGGTGTAGTACACCCGAGTGCATTGAGGCTGAATGCACCCGGGTGCATAGGATTGGGTTCCGAAAATACTCTCATGTTGTAACACCATCGAAATTTTCTACCTATCACCCTCCATTTTTACACCCACCTTAAGGTTTAGTGTTTGTCTGGGAAGTGATCTTGATATAAAAAATTTTTAAATAAAAAATTGATGTGATATAATAATGATAACAGCGAAGAGTATAAATAATAGAATTAAAATAGATATGTTAGCTATATAAGTAACTGTACAAAAATGATTGATAAATAAGATAGTTATATAGAAAAATATGAAGAAATAATTAAAAATAGAATAGTTGTAGAAAGTAAAAAATTTTAATTTGAAAAGTTTCAGACATAAACAAACGCATCCTTAATCAAAATTTAAAAAAATAGAGTTTCATTCAAATTTTAAAAAATTATAGGACTCATTTGATAAACTAACAAAAGTAAAAATCAACCTTATAAATTTTTTGATTTATGTATCTATTTTAAAGCTATTAATTCAACATCTATATAAACTAAAATAGTCTTCCTATATAAATAAATAATTCTATAAATTATTATGATATTCTAATAAATCTATGAAAGAATTTAACTAATTTTCATATTTAACATATGATTATAAATATTTGAAACTAGGTGTGGCCTACATGAAAATTTGATAAAATGAAACTTTTGTATTATAGTAAAATGAGTAATTTCCAACGGAATGAGTTAATTAGATTTCAATTTAATCATCACACTAGGCCATCCTTTAAAATACATGCATATACATGTACAGTCTCACTTGTTTGTAATTCTCTCTATTTTTTTTATCTCGATGGATGATAAAATATACTCTATCTATTATATTTAACGTTATTTTTATCATTATTAAAATCATGTCATTTGTCTAGTTTCACTATATATAGATTCTATTTGTAAATGTGTAAAATTAACATATAAATGATTCTATAAAGTGTATAAATATATGTATAAGTATATGATTGAACGCACTTGAGTGTAGTTAGCCCTCGGTTCATCTAACTGCTAAAATCTTTTTTTTTGTATTTTTTGAAAATTATATATCTGTTTTTAACATAGACCTCAAGTTTCAAATTTTCAATTTAGGCCCGTAATTTTTTGTTTCGTAAATAAGCCCCTTTTGAACATTCTTGCAAAACAACTCACTTCAAAACTTTTGCAAATGAATTTTGGTGGCAATAGACCAACAAGGCCACAACCACTTTTAAAATTCTGAATAAAAATTAATTTATTGACCTTTATGCATTCCTCAAGTGACTTCTGAGGATCTTTTAGAAATAGAGTTCAAAAGCGAAAGTTATTTGCAAGATCAAAAAAGCTACTGGGCGTGCTTGAGTTTATCTCAGTTGGTTGACAATGATGTCATTGGCGTTGTCCATTGTGGGTTTGAAACCCAGAGCCTTCAATTGCTATGGGATTTTGTATCCCTTTCCATGTGTCCTCCTGCTAATGAGGGTATTTACAGTTACTCCCTCTAAATATGGGAGTATTTTCAAGATGTCTATCCATGATGAGGGTATGAATGAGCCTAATTTGTAAAGTCAGATGTCAAAGTGTATATAATACTAATAAAAAAAGTACTATAAGTCTTAAACTATAAATTTTGGAAAAAACTAAGGGTCATTTGCAAATTTCTTAGGTTCTTCTAAAAACTCTAAAGCTTATATAATACATTACATAAAAAAACAGATCTACAATATAATAATTAAAATCTTAAAAATATTTCATTAAATATTTTTCATCTTTATTGAAGAAATTAGTAAGAAGGCAGAGTTAAAAAGAAGCGTATTTTGACAAGTAAAGAATATCACAGAATCCAATGCAATTTAAATAGTTGGCAACAAAGTTCATGGGCATGAATCCCGCAAAACTCAAAAAGAATAATTTGATTGGAATCCGTACTGTGCTGGCAAATATGCCAGGTTTTGCATTTAATCCTCGTGTGATACTCAAAAGTTAATACCTTCTCCTGCATTCCAAGCTCCAGCATAACTTTTCCAAAGCATGCAGGTTATCTTGCTTTGCATTATTTAGAAGGATTTCAGTTTCTGTTGTGTGACAGCAGACTGGATTCCTTGATTCCACCATCACTAGAAAAAATAAAGAAAAAACAAAAAAAACAAAGAGAATCTGCCACCTCATTATAGATAAGAGTCTTCTACTCGGAGGTGAAGTTAGCTTTTTCAGACCCCATTTTCTTTCTTCAACCACTAGCAAAATTATTTTAAAGAAACAGAAATGACACTCAATCAGTTATATTTGCACTTGCCCCACTCAAAAAGTTGGTTCCGTTATCCGTCAGGCCTACTTTATATGAAGCAGTGAGAGAGAGGGAGGAGTGAGAAAACAGCAAGAACAAAACTGCCCCGTTGCTCTGCTTTTCTTTCTTTTCACTCCTTTTAAGACTCAAATGGACTCTGCTTCCTGCATCAAAGATTCGCTGCCTTTCAAATCACAAAAGAAAAAAACAAACAGTAATAAAAGACGATATCCAGTGGGAGATAGAGAATGCAACAGCCCAGCTCATGCATATATTCTTCAACCCAAACCACTTCTGTTTTCAAATAGGAAAGAACAAAAGGGAGAAAAGAAAAGCATATATATATATATATAGAGAGAGAGAGAGAGAGAGAGAGCTGGATACTACTGCTTCCTTGAATAGAAGAAAACGCAAGAAAACTGACCCATGTTCTCAAATTATTAACAAAAAAGATTTTAGTCCTGTCTGAAACTGGTTTTGAGAGGGAAATGAGTAACCAAATTGAGAACAGCTTCTCTTTGGTTGCTGGAGAAAGAGAAATGGGACTTGTTCTGTCTGCTGATGCTAAGCCCAGGCTCAGATGGACTCCAGAGCTTCACCAGCGGTTTGTCAATGCAGTTTCTCGGCTTGGAGGTGCTGACAGTAAGTGCGGTAGCTTTCATGTTGTGATCATGTTCTTGTTTGGTCCTTTGATGCAAATGCTCTAATCTCATCTTCTATCTTCTGATAGAGGCAACGCCTAAAGCAGTGATGAGGGCGATGGGAATCCCTGGACTGACATTATACCACCTAAAAAGCCACTTGCAGGTATCTGTTTGACATGGATTTTGGATTTCTGTTTAAATTCAATGTTAACTTTAAAACAAATGCAGCTGATATGAATATTCAATATGTTGGTGTTTTGTTTCTTTCTTCCTGTCCAAAATTTCAGAAGTATAGGCTTTCTATGAATCAAAATTGTGGAAGCAGCTGTGAAGACGAGAAAGAAGGTGAGCTTGTTCATTTAGAGTGAAAATTTGTAATTGGTTTCAGGTTCCTGGTGTGGGTCTTGATGGGTTTCTATAGAAGATCATTCCGTCACAGACTACAGAAATTCTGGGAGTAGAGAAGTCCAAATCAATGGTGATGACTGCAACAGAACCCGCATGCATATTAATGAGTATGATTCACCGAAGCGCTTTTGAAGCTTGAAAATTCATCTCCATGAATTGCTCAATAAAGATATCCTGCTGATTCTGGGTTCTGTTTCTCAGGAGCTTGCAGATTTCCAAGGCCTTAGAGATGCAAATGGAGGTGCAGAAGAAACTTCATGAACAGATTGAGGTATGATCAGACGTCAAGGTTAATAAGCTCCTGGATCGAATCCACAATAACCACATATTTTTAATCTTGCATCTGATTTAGGTACAGAAGCACTTGCAACTTCGTATTGAGGCCCAAGGCAAGTATTTGCAGTCAGTACTGAAGAAAGCACAGGAAACACTTGGAAGTTCCAGTTCATCTTCTCTTGGACTAGAAGCCGCAAAAGTAGAACTCTCAGAGCTGGTCTCCATTGTTGATGTTGATTGCGCAAGCTCTTCGTTGTCTTCGGGGATGTGCTTAAAAGGTAAGAGATCAGTAGGAGAGATGGGCGTCCCTCACCAGTCTCAGGTTGCAGAATGCTCTATGGATAGTTGCATGACTTCTTCAGATAGCTCAGAAAGAAAAGATGAAAAAGTACAGATGCTCCACCGAAGCTCCATGTGTAATTTGAACGAGGATAAACCAATCTCTATGCTTCCATTCATTGAAACCAACCCAAGAAAGACTGACTTGACCAAGCAATCAGCTGGAGACAAGAGAACTCAAAACAAAAAATCTGGAGAAAATTGGGAAGAACCACTGACTAGCAAAAGACAGACCATACAAGGGAATTCCAGTAATGAATCCAAGAAATTCCGCGTATCAGTACAACTGGATCTGAATAGACACTACCAGATTGAACAGGATCCCGTCAACCAAGAACTAGATTTGAATAGTTAAAACTGATCAGGCGTACAATTTGTTTCATACTCCACAGGATGGAATGAGCGAAACCAAGTCTTGGCATTTATATAGGTTGCCGACTGTTGTTTTTGTTTATATTGTCTTAACAGTATGTGAACTATGTAAGTCATTGTCCGAAGAGGAAGTTAATATCAATAATCAAAACATATAGTGGATGAGCTGCTGTCAATTTACAGTTTATGGTGCTGCATCATTATCAGGCAAAGAGAAAATTTGCTATAATTTCAAATCTTCACATACAAAGAAGATTCTATCAAAAGTTAAGGAGACAAAATATTAGATAGTTGAGAAGCACATCTGAATTGGGTATGCTAATGGGCTTCCCAATAAGATGAGTGACACTCTTCCTCTTTTGGAAAAGGACTTTGGCATGATGCCGAAGATAAAGCATGCATCACCACGAGAGTATGATTGAAACCCAAAACCATATAGCATTAGCTTTTAGGTCGAGGTGCTTTTCTTATTATTTCCATTGCCGAAAAGAAGGGAAGATTGCACCTGAGTTGCATGCTTTGGTTGTGATCAGCTGTTAATCTCCCCCTTGTGAGCAAAGCTTCTAAATTGGACAGACATGATGATTTTTTAAATCTATCCTATTGATCAGATGGGCCCTATTACATGCAAAATGAACCTCTTAAACTGGATGATAGTGAGTTAGAAACCATCGAATCCTTGGCCTAGTTCATCACTGGATGTGCCTAGCAGGTAGATTTTACCAAACAATTACTTCCAATTGAGGTTATCCAGATGATTTTCTTTTGGACATCATTCACAAATGGTGTGGGTCCATCTGGTCAATGATTGGGATCAACGGATGCATAAAATGTAAGCTGCGTAGATATCCGCTGCGTAATACTTTCAATTTCTGTATCTAGTCATTGGCAGAGGCATCTTCTTTCCTTTCGAAGCACTCCAATGTAAACCTGGATTATTCTAGCATGCCCATGTCAAAGCTAGAGGGGAATAAGTGAAGATCAAGCATCATCTTCGAATTCCACATGCATTCGCCACTTATAAACCACATGGGTTTTTGCAAATCTAACTCCCTAAGTTTGCAATTTTGCAAATTCGTCCCAACTTCGAATATTAACAAAACTAACCCCTTAAGTTTAAGAGTTTTGCAAATCTAACCATCAGAAAAAAACAGCAATTGTAATTTTCTTATTTGACAAAATTGACCTTGTATTAATTTGATTTGTAATTTTTGCAGAATTGACCTTTAACTTCTAAATTTGCAAAACTAACCTTCTAAGGTTAAAAATTTTTAGAATCTGACCTTTTTACAAAAATTTTTTTTATTTTAAATACCCTACTTCTTTTAAAAAGTCCTTAAAGTCATGGGCTAATTTTGTAAATATTTAAAAAAATTGTTTTTATAATTATATGTTATGTTCAATAAATTGATTTGGTGTTTTTAGATTTTCCAAATTCTCACGAACAACAATATTGAAATTAAGTTTTAGTATCACAAAAAGAAAATTCAACAAAATATCTTAAAGTATTTCTAAGATTATTACTCAAATAAAATAATTTATTTCTCTTCTAGATTTATGAATTTTCATTTGTAAATAAATTTTACAATTAATATTAGAAATTAAATAAAATTTTAAAATATCTAAAAATAAAAATTTATATATTTTTACCCTAAGTGTTTATTTGGGAAGTAATAAAACTTTTAAAAGAAAATTTTTTGATATAATTTTTTAAAATGAGAAAAAATGATATAACATAATAAAAGTAATAGTTAAAACATAGGATGTTTTATGAAAAATTGTGAAAAACTAATTGAGAAGTAGGATAATTGTGAGAAAAATATAATAAAATGATTGAAAATTGGGGTAATTGGGGAAAAAGAAAAGTTTTAATTTAAAAATCTTTTAGTGTAAATAGAAACACCCTAAATTAATAAAATAGTCATTTAATTATATATTTGGTAATTAAGGAAAGAAATGGATAAAGTTATAGGAAATTTTCAATGTATTATCATTAATTGTCATAATTATTTATGAATGAAAATTTGAAAAATCAAAATAATTCTATATTTTTATTAAATTTTAGAAAAATTAATTGTGAAAATTATTAAAGAGTAGGAACTTCCAAAATCTAAAAGTATGGAAAATTAAATTTTTTTGGGAATAATATTAGAAATATTTTTGAAAATTTTAGTACATTTTTATATTTTATTTTATTATAAAAATTAATCTTTCATATTATTTTTTGTAAAAATTTGCAAATTTTGAAAGACCCCAAAAATTTATTTAACATAATAATAGATTTTGATGTAATATTCATAAATTAGGCTCTCGAATTTAAGAGTTTTTCAAAAGGAATTATAAAAAGCAAATTTTTCTAAAGCCTAAATTTGCAAAATTGTTGAACTTAAGGGTTAGTTTTGCAAATTTGAAAATTAAAAGGCCAATCCTGCAAAAATCACCAATCAAAATGACAACAGAAAATTACAATAAGTATTTTTCCTGAGAGTTAGATTTGCAAAACTCTTAAACTTAAAGGGTTAGTTTTGTGAATTTTCAAACCTTATGGGTGAATATGCATAATCACAAAGTTAGAATGTTATATTCGCAAAAACTCCTAAACCACCTAATAAAATTCCATTGCTAGCTAGATATGGAAGATCATCCACTTGTTTATGTTGTTCAAGCCATACATAGGCTGCAAGACTTTACAAAATGAGAAGATGAACAAATATGCAGATTAACCTTCTACATTATATGTGGCTAGTGGCATGTCACAGCAATAAAGTCTTTTTCTTTTTTAAAATAAATATGTATATGCATAAATAATCCCCTGATGATCAATACTTCCATGATAGGTAGCATGGTAGTGATGGATATCTTTAGTGGCAGTCGTCATCCAAATTCCACCGTGGTAGAAGTACAGGCCAGCCATTCAATGAGAACCATTGCTTAGAGGCTATGTTCTTCTTCTTTTAACCCTCCTGACATTTGCAAGGCCGTGTGCTCTTTGACGTGTCATGCCCATAACTCATTCATCTTAGTGGTGCCCGTTCTCAGGAGAAAAAATAAAAACACAGCATTAAGATATGCCAATCTTATTAAAGACTTCCCCCAATTAAAAGAGAAAGGTAGTGCATAAAGAAGTTGCAAGAAAATGAAATGTGGCTAGATTCCAAAAGTTGAAGAGATATGATAGAGTCGTCCTCAAGACGGAGCTCTGCCAGTTTGATTGAATTTAAGAGAAACGAATAATAAGGATACTTAAGGAAGTGGCTACTGTAACTACAATTTAAGATGCACAAATTCCACTCCCCCTCCCTCAGAAACTTTTTTATAGATCAAGAAGAAAATCGAGCGGTTTGCCTCAGAACACCCTTACCTTCAACAATCCGTAAAAGTCCACATGTGAGAGTATACATTGTGAATTCATAAAAGGTCATATTGATTTTGTGCAAGCACTCATGGAGTTTTATATAGTAGAGTATTCGGTTAGGGATTCAAAAAAGGAAAAAAAAAAAAAAAATTCCTAAGGAGGAGTTTAAAAAGAGATGGAAAAACGGTCACGTAGTTCCCAATGTATCCCAATGGGATTTGAAAGAGCTTATGACAGCCTTGATTGAGAATATGTGTAAGACTATCTTGTAATATCCTAGTTTAAGTTATGGGTAGGGATACTGCCTTCCGTAGTAATCCACTCATAGCTTCCATCGATAAAGAGTTATCACTCATAAAATTCGAGTTTTATTCAAGCCATGCATTTAACAAACCTAAATCCCTAAAGATCGAGATTTTTATTTGTCATAATTTCATATTTGTATTGAAGTAGGTTAAAAGTCTAATTTTTATAAGAATGGATTTGCAGGGAAAAAAAAAACCAAAATGAATAATTGTCGATGAATTTCAGCCCAAAAAATCTAACTAATGTGTCGATTAAAAAAAGCATGTATACTTATTAAAGAGGAGAGGATCTTCTCATTAGAGAGGAGAGGAGGCAGAGCATTGCTGTTACTACCAGGAGAAGAGGAGAAGATGAAAATCCTAGTTGGCAAATACAAGAGTGGAAGTAAAAGCTTTTATAGCAATTAGCATGTTGCCTTTTTTAATAACAACAAAAACCTGTCCGCAACAGCGCTCGTGCGCTGCCTTTTCACTCATGCGCAAAATTTGCAAAATGTTCACCCCAAATTTAGGGTGCACAATCGAATGATGGATAAAGGTTTTCCTAAGGTTCAGTTCTTATGTAACTTGGTTATATACAAGGGGCCCGATATTTACATAGTCCATTATCAATCATGGATTTATATATCTGTCCCTTATCTTTTTTCTTTTTTGCTAGGAAATTTTACCCACAACATTTGACTATTATTCATTTTGTATCTACAATATTTCAGAAATTTCCCAACCACGCACAATATTTCACTTCTAATTTCTTAGATACTCATGTCGTTATTCTCAGTCCAAAAGAACGTCAACTGTATGTGGAAATGTTGACTTTGCCTCACACTATTTTTAAACAAAAATTTCAAATGGAATTCTTTCTTATTTCCTGTAAAATATATTTTATGTATTTTTTGTTCAAATTATAATAAAAACATAGTAGGAATTTATTTCATCTTTGTTTTTATGATGTGTGGGGGGGCAAAATTGTCATTTTCATAGATAATTAATGTTTGTTTGGGCTAAAACGGATGGTATGGGCGTTTGGTGAATTATTGGTGAAATATTGTAATTGTTAGGAGAACTTCTAGAATGTTGTTAGTACAAAATGAATAATATTTAAATGTCGTGACCACGATGAGAATTTTTTTGATTGAATAGTTTAAATTTTTGCATCATATGTGTTTGATTTTATGGCTATTTTTTCTCATCAGATTAATTATAAATGCTTCTAAAACAATGGTATCAAAATAAAGCACATTTGCCAACACTTTCTCTTGCCAACTGGAGTACAACATGGCCTTGGTCTTATGCCTAATCTTTGATTGAGCAAAATATAAAAAGCAACATTAAAGAAAGTGAAAAAAGTGAAATTAAAATTAAATTTCACTTTAAGTATGTTACAATGTCACTTTTTAGGATATAAAATGTAAAACTTGAACTAGAACAGAAAGTACTAGATGTGGCCTTGGTCTTATGCCTAATCTTTACTTGAGTAAAATATAAAAAGAAAAATTAAAGAAAGTGAAAAAGTGAAATTACAATCAAATTTCACTTTAAACATGTTACAACATCACTTTTTAGAATATAAAAAGTGAAACTTGAACTAGAATAAAAAGTAGTAAATGTGGTCTTAGTCTTATGCCTTATCTTTGCTTGGGCGAAATATAAAAAGGAAAATTAAAAAAGTGGAAAAAGTAAAATTAAAATCAAATTTCACTTCAAGCCTATTACAATGTCTCTTTTCAAGATATAAAAAGTGAAACGTGAATAAGAGAAAAGAAAGGAAGGGCAAGATTAGAATTCAAGACTCATTCTATAAATTCCTACTTCTCTACCATTGAGTTTTATTAGTTTTATTTTTTTTATCTAGGAAACTATATAATATTTATTGCAATGTTTGAAAATCCCAACAATCTTGACCTCAATTTACATGAAACCAACTCGATATCAGTTGCTTTATTCCAAAGGATTCTAGATCCTAACACTCTTACCTTCTTGAGGATGGGCATGGTCCTCTCAAGTCTAGTTGGACAAAAGCCGATTTCAAGCGTTTTCCCGATCTTCCCATGAATCGTCAAGCAAGGTGCCTAATATGGACGGCAATCCGTTAAGGGTCACTCATTGGGAGCAGCATTGATCGGAGCATTAATTAGCATTAGATCTTTAGGCTCGAGTAGCATGGGTGCTTGAACCGGGCATTCATCAGTATTAGATCTTTAGAGTGTGTTTGGTAATGAATAAAACTTTTGATGAAAAGTTTTAAGGAGTAAAAGTTGTCAAATGATGTGATATGATAGG
>JAXCLR010000050.1:47308444-47331264 GCA_035584095.1 Annona squamosa | reverse complement strand
GTCCCACGCGGGACTCGAACACGCGACGGGCGGAAACGAAAGTCTCGTTTCGCGCCCGTCGACCAAACGAGCCGCGCTCGTTTGGTAGTAGTGGCAAAATTGAATTCTAGCATAATGGAAGAAATGACAAAGTATTTCAAAAATTTTATATAATGGACAAGTTTTAATTAAGTGTGTCTGCGAAGTAATAAATCTTTCAGATAAAAAAATTTTAAGGTAAAAATTTTTTAAATGAGAAAAATAATATGATATGATAAAGATAATAATGATGAATAGGTTAGTTGCATCTATAGTTGTGTAAAATGATTAAAGAATAAGACAGTTGTATAAAAATTATGAAAAAAATATTTAAAAGTCGTGAAAGAGTGAAAAGTTTTAAATGAAAAAGTTTTGGTTTGGAATGTTTTATACGTTGCTCTTAAATTTAAAATTTTTTTATAAGACAATAGTTAGATCAACTATACTCTAGGGGGTGGAATGTTATGCAATTAAAAAACAATATAGGCATAAAACAAATGCAACATAAATAAGAACATTAAGGTTGATGAGTGGTAAAATAAGAAAATTAAAATTAAAAATGAAACAATTAGAGATAATTTAAAAATAAAGTCAATAAGTAATAAAATAAAGTAGTATAATGTAGTTTAAGCAGGTTCAACGGAGGTATAAACTGGCACAAGATTAAAATTTTAAGTTCATTCAAATAGAAGATAAGAAAATGAGAATACCCCAAAAAATTTTGAATAAAAATAATTAGAAAAATAGCTTAAAATGTTAGAGACTACTAAAAACATAGTTTATAGTTGTAAAGAATGACACGAGAAACCATCCATGCAGCTGACCCCACATATATGGGAAGCATACGACGACGACGACGACGATGATGCTGCTGCTGCTTGACATGTAGAGGCTTTGGCTGGTTTCGCATTACACAAGAAAATATGAAATTGAACAGCGGCAAATCCGCCCACTCCACTCCACTATAAAATAAAGAAGAATAAGAAGCAGAGTTTTGATTTTATAAAGAAAAATGCAGAGTTCTCAACATAATAACTAAGCTCTTAAAATTGAAGAAGTACATTAGAGTAATATTTTTTAGTTACGGTCTCAAGTTAATAAGTAATGTTTCAATGCATCCAAATCAATCAAAATTTCAATGCACTTCTGTGCAAAATTTATTATTATTTTTTTTGAATTTTTTATGAAATTGTTAATTATGTGTATTTAATTTGCAAACTAAGCTTTTACCATTTAAAATGACTAAATCCCTCTATTTTTAAAAATAATATACATCTTCAAAAATGGTAAAGTTTATACGTAAGTTAAATACACCTAGATTAATGGTCTAAAACAAGACTCCAAATAAATGATTATATGGTGTAATGTTTCAAAGCATCTCAATGTGTTAAAATTTAAATGCATTCGGGTGCAAAATCCATCTTTTTAAATTTTTAATAAAACTAGTCATCTTAATATGTTTAACTCATAAATCAAGTTTACTATTTTTAGATGTATAAATATATTTTTATTTTAAAACAGAAGGATTTTTATCCTTTTTAAATGACTAAAATACCTATTTTTTAAAAACAAAAAATGTATTTACACATTTCCAAAAGAAAATGATGAAACTTCGTATATAAATAAATGAGTTATGATCCTCTTAGGCCGTTCTAAAAATATATGTTAAGAAAAATTTCAGTTTTTTTTGTAAGCATGTTAAACTAGGTGTACTAAACCTAATTAAGTTTTACCATTTGTAAATATTTTAACGTATTTTTAAATTTTTAAACATAGTGACATTCTCGTAATTTTCTAGACTTTGAAAAGTACAACAATGCCACTATGTTTAAAAATTATCAGCCTACTTTACAATATTTAAGAATGATAAAATTTAATTTATATGTTCAGCACACTTAGCTTAACATCTTTATATAAAAAAAAAAAAAAACTAAAAAAAAGCCCCCAAAATACTTTTATTTACGCTAGCGTAAATAAGACTTTACTTAAGTCAGTTTAACAGGATCATGCCTGAAGATAAATATGCCTAAATTAACGGTTTTATAGAAAAAATTTTAATAGGTTTTTCACTCACGTGCTTTGAAACATGACTCAAAGTTATGGTAATGAAATCATGAACATGAACCATCTTGACTCAAAATGAAACAACATAATGCTAAAATTGCATAAAACAGCATTATATGCTTAATATCTTACTTAATGGTTATTAAACGAATAGTTAATGGGCTAGCAGATGGGTTGGACAATTGTGTAACGTGAGGACACGTTGTATCACCAACCTTCAACCCACTCCAAACCCATCCACCATTATCCCATGACTAACCCAAAATTGAGTTCTATTCAACCCACTAGATCCACAACCCATTTTCAATTTTTATTAGGCCTAACCCATGCCCATAATTCATTTATTTATTATTTTTATTCTAATATATACACTACGCCATGTGATATTACAAATAAGTACATGTGTAATCTTCACAACATAAAAGGAACCAAATAACATCCCCAGGGCCCCAAGAAAATTTACGACAGCTTGGGGACATGCCCTAGGTGCTTACTACCACGCTAACACGCTGAAAGCATGCCCATAATTTTAAAAACGAGCATAAATTCTCTTGACAAAAGAAGATGCAACATTCTTATTTTTAAAAGGACGAACGCATATATGTAAGCTCTCCCAATTTTATTGTTCGTAGAGGTTAGTGTGGGCATAGAATGTTGAGTGCTGATCATATGCGTCCGGGCGAAATGCCATTGCCCAGTTTCTCTCATCCTAAATCGTCAGATCAAGCAGCAGAACATCAGCATGTTTGCATGTAATGATGTAACTCGACTTATTTTTATAATAGACCCGTCAACCAATCCAAATATAATAAATGAATTAAGTTTGAGGTTTTAAAACATTTGAAAATGGTATAGGATTGAAGTTGTATTCAAGATTAGATTAGGGTTCACCCAAAATTCGCATACATCAGCATGCTAGTCATGTTTTATCATCATTTTTTTCAAACTTTGCTTTTTGATGTGCGGATGTCCAGATTTCTTCTAACATATCTTTCAAAAAATGCAACAAGAACATTATAAGTTATATTGTTCAAAGGAACGGCATCCTGTCTAGAGATAAAATCCTGGGTGAGGTGCAACAATACAATACAAGACATGGAGCAAAAAGGTTTGGCCGTTGTACTCAAGGAGGAGCAATCTCAACTGAAAGAACTTTGTCATTCCATTCCATTTGAATCAATAGACATTGGCATTGTCTTTCCATGTAGTTACAAATGGGCAAAAAAGTGCAGCTACAACAGTCGAAAAAATGCAAAAACAAAAAGTATGATGCAAGTACAATTTGAAGGCACTTCCTACTGCCAGTCAGCCCTAAGTCACAAAATAGCCTCTGCAGTAGCTATTCACCATTGATACTTGGCAGCCACAAGGACTTGTTCATAGTGCTGTGCAACGTTATCCCAGCTTAGGTCTTGCATCATACCACGCCTCTGGAGACCTTCCCAGCTCTTCTTGAAATCTCTATATGTGTACAAACAGTTGCCAAGAGCATCAATGAGCTTGTGTGACTCTGCCTTCTTAAATGCCCATCCATACCCAGATTCGTTGTATGGGTCAAACTGTTGCACTGTGTCTCTCAATCCACCAACCGCATGAACCACTGGCACGGTCCCATAACTCATTGCATAGAGTTGATTCAGACCGCATGGCTCGAACCTTGATGGCATTAACAGAATGTCGGCACCTGCAGTGATCCGGTGTGCAGTTTTCACTGAAAAACCAACCCATCCCCTCACCTTATCACGATGCTGAGCCTCAAACCGCCTAAGCATTTCTTCAAGATCTGGCCTTCCAGTTCCCAACATTACCAACTGCACATCCTGATTTACTAACCAAGGGAGGGCCTCCGCAATGAGGTCAACGCCCTTCTGTTGGTCCAGCCTCCCAATAAAACCAAGAAGAGGAACATCACTCCGAACAGGCAGGCCAAGCTCTTTTTGAAGTGCTGCCTTACATTGGGCTTTCCCAGTTTGGAGAGTCTCTAGAGAGTAATTTGTGTAACCATCAGAATTTAGGAAGACATCTAGCTCTGGGTTCCACTCTTTTGTGTCAATGCCATTCACAATTCCCTGGAATTTCCAATCGTTCTCATTTATAATATGATGCAGACCCCAACCACCTTCTGATGTTTTCAATTCCCAAGCATAACCATGACTCACAGTAACAATTCGATCAGCTGTTTTTAAACCAGCCGCAAAGATATTGAAGTGATCACCTCCAACTGGATCATACAATGTGAAAAGGTCCCTGTAATGATCTGGCAGATCCACATAAGAAAAATCATTCACTGGCCCACGACCCTGTATGAGAAAATTTTGATTAGCATATGCTAAACAAAGCATGATGAGCAATATGTAAACCTAAAAAGCAACAAAATAAAAGCAAAGCAAAAGAAAAAGATAGATAACAGAATAACCTGGTGTGCTATGTTGTGGATCACAAGAATGGATCGAGTATATTTCATCAAGCCGTGGTCTCGGTAATATGCCTTGAGATAAACTGGTAATAATGCAGTGTGCCAATCGTTCGCAATGAACACCAGATTCCCATCTCCATAGCAGACACCACCACATGGAACATGCCAGGGGACCTAACAAAAATAAAAATAAAAATTTAATAGCACTTCTTGTAATGGTAGGCAGATCAATAGTAAAAATCCTGGACACCAAAAAAAAAAAAAAAAAAGTAAAAATCCTAAACCAGTACTTGCACTGTTCATCCACCAATCAACTAGATTTCATGATCATTATAGGGTGAATGTCAGAAAAGGAAGTATAAATGGAGCTAACAGCTAGTCCAATATTTATTGTATTTTGACAAGCAGGTTCGGGTAATCCTTTTCTAGCCTTTGAAAACTGTTGCCATTTTGAGTGGTGATGGTTTTGCAACTGGATTCCACCTCTGGTAATTGATTTGGGGGAGAGATTATCCTCTACATTTCTTCCCATTCTGCTTAGCTATCTACCATTTGTACTCAATCCAAACCATTAAAATTACCACTAAAAGCACGGGAGTAAGAATTGTAGCCAAGAGGTACCAATCATGCAAGCAAAAAAAGCCATCTAGAATTTAGAAAAATCTTACATTCAGATCCTTGTATGCAAACGAATCTGTAATATGAGTTGTATACTTTGGTATTCAATAATGATATTTAGTGATGCTGCTACTTGGTACAGAACCGTACCTCAACAGCTGCCTTGCAGAACAATACCATGCGCCTCAAGATCTCCTGCATTTGAAAAGGTTGAAGCCAATAAGTGCCAAACTGAAGGGGAAAGGCAAGTAGAAAAGAATTGAAGAGAGTTAACTGATGTAACTATAGATGATGTGTTGAAAAACGAAAAGCAAATTTTGATGAAAAGTCTCAAATATACACGATGAAATGCAAATCAAGGGAATGAGGACCCACCAATCGGTCTCCTCCATATATGTTTTTTTCACAGTGGTGAAATATATAACTATCCACAAACACGAAATCAACACCGTCTATGTAGGCTTGGAAGTATGTGACATTCATGTCCTGCATGTTAAAACCTCTGATGTCAAACACAAGCAGAAGGCCTTTCTAGGGTGCTATGCCAAAACAAATTCAAATGTTACCACAAGAAGCACACCTGCCCTTGCACGTGGTATGTTTTGCTTATTCCTGTTGGCTGGGCTTCTTGATAGTTGCCATACAGTGGTGCCACAACCTACAGAAAAAAATCAAGTCATTCCAACATCTTCTTGTCTCATGAATAATTCAAGCCACCTTGAAATTGGGTAATGTGATCCAGTGCAGTATAAGTGAAATATCATCACTTAGCTTTCTACCAGCTAGTTGTGGTTAGCTAAGTCAATATAGTGAATTTATTCATAGAACTGTGAACATGGAATCGGGCCATGGATCATCCGTTTGGGTCTTTTGAAGAGCTAATTTGATATTAAAAATATTTAGGAAAAGGAATTTCGTTAATTTTTCGCAAGAATCATATTTATAGAATGGAACGAAAGTTACCATAACCCGGTGACCACGCCTAGCCAAAGCCTTTGGTAAAGCCCCAGCAACATCTCCAAGCCCACCTGGGAGAAGTCACTGACCATGAGTTAATCTAGAAACCCCCAACAATAGACAATGATTCACTTGACATAAAGAATGGGAACATGTGAAGCTAAGAATAAGTGCAATTTAAAAAAATTAGAAAAGGTCCAAAGAGAACTAACTGCCAGCAGTCGTATTCTATGGCCAACCTTTAAGCATCCAGATTTTTATTCTAGGTTTCTTTTCGAATATTGCGTATCTTTGGTAAAGAAGAAAGCAGTAAGTGAGGTCCATCTACAAGTGATAGGGAGGTAATTAGTTATGGAGTTTCACTTATCAGGGATTTTGTTGAACCATGAACTACCTGTTTTAGACCAAGGAGCACATTCTGCAGCAACTAATATGACATTCATGACATTTGCCCCTGCTAGAGGAGGGGGTTTTACATCTTCTGCCGCATCAGCTGCATTAAGATTAGCTCCCTCATCCTCCACATTGGCTTCTTCTCTCTCTTCAAACCTTTTGTGTGTCATGTGAGAAGTTTTAGGGGCTTCTGGGAGCAAAGAAGGGATCGCAGTTGACTGATCTGCATCTTTGAACTCATTGATAGATTCTGCATCAGAGGAAACTTCATCAGATGTGGAAGTCTTCTGAGACTCCCTTTCATCTCCACCAACAGTTGAGAAGGCAGCAATGCCTGTGAGCTTTCCATCATATTCTCCATCTGCAGAAGATGGATTAATATTTGAGAAAGAAACATCACTTTCTCTGTCCAAAGAAGCATCCTGGTCTTCACTAACAATAGTATTCTTTATAGATGAAACAAGTTTTCTTCTTTCTGCAATCTGCAATGAAATAAGTAGTCCAAGAGAGTCAATCAAGTCTTAGAGTGCTCCAAGCTTCGTATGTAGAGATTAGAAAGACTGCCGCAAGCGGCACTAACAAGAATCGCATCAAATACACCAACTTTTAGGACAAGGATGATGAGCAATGACAATAGTTATAAATCAGATTGGACAATGAAATATTTTCAAGATTCAGTTTTAGTCCATGTTGGTAAAAGAACTTGAATTGTAAGCGATAAAAAAAAAAAGAGAGAAAATAAAACTGGCATGTGCTATTATTTGTTTCAACCGTATGTTACATCACAACAGGATTTGATCTAATACAAACAAGTGACATCATACTCAAGCACCTATGCGGCTTAGTCCCTCATTGTTTCCCTCTCCACAAGGCGCACAGATTGGAGGAGACTAAAAACCCATAGACAAATATACAATTGAGATACAGAATACATATGGATAGAAATATCGAATATATTGTCAAGATTGTACAGCATGCCAATGACATAGGTTAATTTGAAGATATCCAATATCAATCGACATTACAGATCATTCCTGTGGTCTCCATGCAGGCCACTTTCATGTTCATCACCTACGTGAAGAAAAGATGAAAGCTACGAATAAACCTAGGATGAGAATCTTTTATTATTTTTTCCTCCTTTCTTTTCCCTCTCTCTCTCTCTCTCTCTCTCTCTCTCTCTCCTTCTTTTTTTTCCCTGAGAATGACAGATATGTTTCAATTGTACAAGAGAATGACAGATATGTTTCAATTGTACAAGAGACTTGCCAGCATTGATTCCAATCAGATCCTAAGAAGCAAGAAGTTTCAAACATGCTAGCAAGAAGCATCGGGTTGGAGGTAAATTCCCCACCGGACATTGATCTTTATGCTCTCATGTTGATTATGAAGGACCAATCCTCGCTTCTTGTTGTATCTCGGGACAAAACTTCTGAAAATTCATAGAAACAGATTGAAACTCGTACGTTTGCTTCTAGCCATAGAGCACGCTTTACCTTTCTTTCGTTTCATGAATTTAACAAGTGCATTTTGCTAGCGGATTTTAGAAAAGATCCAACTCTAACTAAAGAAAAACCCATAGACAGAATTTCTAACTTGGAGAAGACAATCAAACAATAGAGGCGTTCAAACCTGGTCGAGTAGACTTTTCTGCAATTCCAGGACCTTCTTGCTTTTCTCGATCGTTTCCTCTAGCACATCTGATCTTTCGTCATCATGGCTCTCGTCCTCTCCATCCGCAGCATCAGAGCCCGCTCCTCTTACCACCTTGCTCCATCCAATCTTTCCAATAACTCCATGGTCCTTTTTCCTTCTACCCTCGGAAGAAATAGTTGCATAATTTGCTTTCTCCACTGTATTTACAAATCCAAATTTCAAACTGCTTATTCCGTGTTCCAAAGAAGGCATGCGACACAATGCGTTAACACTGTGTCTGCGTCCGTTACAGCTTCTGTTGGGAAGGAAAAAAGAATTCTCCATGGATATTTCGAGCAAGGAAGGAAGAGAGCCGAGAGAAGAACTCATCCTTACGTCTGCCTGCAAACCAGAGCAGTTCTTGCGGACTGAAAGAGGAACGATGCCGAGAAACGAAATTCAAGAAACTCCCAGCTGGGAGACGAGAATCCAAGAAAACCCAACTGGGAAAATGCTGGTTGAAGATTGCCGAAGCGACGAAATGGGATTTCCAGAAAACCCAAAAGCAGAGAATGGGAGCGGAGGAGAATGGAAGGTGAGTAGAGAAATTTAAAGGGAGCACAGTTGATAAAACGCCATTTAAAGAATAAGAAAATCGGTTGTTGAAGCGAAACCATAGGTTTGCTGGGCCGACCAATCAGAGGGAGAGGACCCACAAAGGGGGAATATCAGGCCAGATTGAGGTCGAGATTCGCTATTGGGGTGCACCAGAGATCGGAAATCGAAAAGGGGACGTGCGGCTGATAAGAGAAATGAGCTAAAAAAGCAGCGGCAGGGTAGGAAGAAGGTCGCAATCAGATAAGGAAAACGAGCTCGGAAAAAACGTGGAGGCAAGGCATATAAAAATGGACGACTAGAAAAGAGAGAAAAGCAGGGGAACCGAAAAGGCCCGTTAAGGTGGTGGGGGAAAAGAAAAAAATTCCTCCGCCAGCCCAAGTCAACACGATGACCTTTTGGGGACTGCACGATGAGGATTTGGGAGAATTTTAAATACTCTGGTGAGGATGATTGACGATATGCAAGAGGTTTTTCAGAGGCTGTTTGATACCCTTTTGAGTCGCATAACATATTTTTACGATTTTAGTATTTTACAAGGCAAAAATGTGTGCCTGTGTGTTTACTTGTCATCTTCTGAGGGACGGAAAATGAGATGGTAACGGGGGAAAGCGCAGACAGAGAGACCGCGCGCCCGCGTTCTACTGCGGTGTTGCTGAAAGCAAGCGGCCGGGCTGGCTGCCGATTGCTCTCTCACTTTCCTTTCGTTACGTGCGGGCTGCTGATGAATAATCAATTAATAATTCCATTTAGGAATTATGAGCTTTCCCATAGTCGCACGTGCACATGAATAATGATCCATCTCACTCTTCCGGCCTAGGGCTAAAATTAGATGCGGATTAGAACTGGGGCACATAGCACACAAAAAATGATGTAAATTTTACTTTATCTATTCAAAATGATGTTAAATATAATAAATACATTTGGTTTTTCATCAACTGATATAAAAAAGTAAATGTATGTAGAAAAAGGATTTCATTGAAGTGTAGCTTAATTTGATATCTTATATTAACTTTCAATATATAACTAAATTAAATAACTCAAATAATTTCAATATATTTGGACATAATTTGATATCTAATGTTAACTTTCAATATATAACTAACTTGATATTATTCTAATGAACTATAAATTAGAAACTCATTCAAAACGTTTTCATATTTCTTTTAATTAAATAGTATCTCAATATATGATTACTAATAATGTTAAATTGTATTTTTAATGATTAATGATATTGAATAACACTTCATCTTTTTGCAACTTTGTAGTCATTTATTAATATAAGAATTTTTTAAAATTTTTATCTGAAATAGCGCAAAATATTTTAAAAGTAAAAAATTCAAAGCATCAAGCCAAATTATCAACCAAAATATTTAATCCGTTAAAAATCCGTTTAATCCAAAATCTAATCTGTATTTTATAAATTTCATCTGGTTCGGGTTTGGATTATGATTCGACTAGGACAGAGATCTTTCCAATTGGACTACGTCTGAATTTACTTCAACATGAGTTGCATCTGTATGCTACACATTCAAATTGGACTACGTCTGAATTTACTTCAACATGAGTTGCATCTGTATGCTACACATCCACGGGTGCTAATGGATTCCATTATACATATCAAAGCTTGACCTATTTTAAAATTTTCAACCCTAATATATTTATCATGGGCTCAAACCCTTCAAATTTTAAGATTTAATTGATGAAAAATTTAATCTATTTATTATATTTAATATTATTTATTTAACAGGAGACCAAGTTTCATGTCAATTTCATATGTATATAAGCCACATTTGCTCAAAATTAAATACATTCGTTTGTAAATTAGAAAAATGCTTAGTTTCATTCACATATGTATTAAAATGTAGTAATACTTTTTGGAATTATTTATCTGTGTAATAATGATATTTTAGATGATTTAAATATTAAAAATACCATTTAAAATTTAATATATAGTATTAAATTATTTTATTATATTGATTTTATAGCTTCATTTTTCCCTAATCCTTTTCCATTAAAGGAAGTGCTCACCCCACACCATTGCATTTTGTGTCATTTCTCTGTAATCCGAAGGTCATATTACAACTTTTGATAAGATAATTACAAGCATAACTACTTAGCTTTGCTAAAAACAAAGATGAAATTAGAGAAGTATCACTTCCCTTAAGGCACATTAATTGGCGTTTAAATTTTTATTAAAATGATAAAAATGCCCCTACAAATAAAATTTTCTATTTTAAATGTATTTTTATTATAATATTAAAATTAAATTTTAAATTAGTTATCATAAAATATTTCAAAATTTGATCAACATACAATTAATCTACTACCCCTAAGGTTGTTTGAAGTTTTATTAAAATGATAAAAATGCTCCTATGAATAAAAATTTCCATTTAAAAGGTATTTTATATTATAATATTGAAAATTAAATTTTTAAAATTATTTAGCGTAAAATATTTCAAAATCTGATCAACATAAAATTAATCTATTTCCGTTTACTTTTTTACTAAAATGATAAAAAAATTCCTATGAATAAAATTTTCTATTTTAAATGTATCTTATATTATAATATTAAAAACTTAATTTTAAAATTACTTATAGTAAAATATTTCAAAATCTAATCATTGTAAAATTAATCTATTACCGTTAAGGGTGTTTACATTTTTATTAAAATGGTAAAAATGCCCTAGGAATAAAATTTTATATTCTAAAGGTAGTATATATTATAATATTAAAAATTAATTTTAAAAAATTATTTATTATAAAATATTTCAAAATCTGATCAACATAAAATTAATCTATTAATGCGACAAAAGGTTTTAAAAATAATGTTTATATTTTAAAACTATTGTCTTGTAATTTTTATTTATTAAAATATAAGTTTAATTGATTACTTTATTTTTATTATTTAAATATTATTAAAGAGATATGCTTTCAATTTTAGTGAAACCATAAAAATATGCTTGCGATTGGTCAAAAATTGTGATATATTTGCAAAATCATCCAAATTAAGTAGGTACGATGCAAAAACTATACCAAATATATCCGCAAATTTCATCTCTAATTTTGCTTATACCTACATATTTTACTAAAAATTCTAAAAGAATTACTTTATAATCCCAACATTTGGACTCAATTCCTAATATACTCATAACATTTCACAAATTCCTCTTATACCCATAACATTTCATCTTAAATTCTTATTATACTCATCACGTTAACACAATGGTTATCTATCCTATTAAAAAGATGAATCTATTCTTTAAAATTTTCTACTTAAAATAATTTAACTTTAATATAATTATTAAATTATTTAATATCATATTGTAGCGCATTGACCGATGAAACCTTACACTATAGATCTTTAAGTGGTGAAACTTATAAGCAAAATTAAATATTCATCTTTATACAATCAGTACCTAATGTGTCGGAAAATTAGCATGATTTTTTCTCTTTTAGAACCTACATTGGTTCCATTTTCTTAACTAAAATAATGTAGCATGATGTTTGTATTTAGGATATTTGAGCAATACAAAATCAAATAATCATTACAAGTCTAATATTTTCTACTAAATCACTGACATCTACTTTAATTCATCCAATACATCCCTTATACAATCATACTTTGGATGAGAAACTAATTAATATATTTAACATCAATATAAAATATTAAAATATAATATTCAACTATAATAATTACATTCAAGGCTCGAAATACACTAAAACCATTAAAAATCATATCTTCACCACTTAGCTAGCAATGAAGGCTTTTCTCTATTAAGTCTGCATCATCTACACTTATTGGTTAGTTAAAAACAATGAGTATAAAATATTCAGTAAGCAAGCATTTGGAAGTACACATAATTTTCAAAACTCATTGGATTAGTTGAAATTCTTGAATTCTTTTTATGCACGTATCAAAATAAAATGAGTGCATACATATGTCATGACTTATTCCTCGTTCGGCAGATGAACCTTACCAAGTGATCATCCACTTATAATAACTTTTCTAATCTTATAGGATTATCACTTTAAAATCTTACTTGCTTAATAATGCAATGCATAAACCATATACATCCTGCTTAACTCCAGAGGGTACTAGAAACACCTCTGGAGCCACCCTTAAGACCCGAAGTCAAGTGACTAGGTTCGATTTTTTTAGAAATATCACATCCTATCTCATCTCATAGAGTACTTAATGTATACAAGCATACCATAAATCACGATCATAATGAGGTAATGTTCATGCCATCATAAAATAAACTAAAATTTGTCATTTCAAAGTGCACAATTCAAACACATAAAAGAAAAATAGATTAATCATTTGTTGACAAATATCATTTCATAAAATGAAAATAAATGAATTTTTTTATAATAAAATTCTTTTGAAATAAAATTTTGAAGGGCTTGTTTACTTTTTCCTTTACCTTTCTTCTATCTTTTCTTTACCCCTCCCTAGCATAATCGATAGGAAATAATATTTAAGCATGTCAATTACCTCGTCAAACATGTCAATATATATGCCTACTTATTTTCTACTTGCCCATTTGTTATTGTCCTTTAATAAGAAATTCAAGTATTTCTTTGCTTGAAAATCTCATTTAAATATAATTTATCATACAATTAAACAAACCTCCTATACCCACTCTAGACTTCGACTATAGAGTTCATCTTGAATTCGTCATAAAATTAAATTTCATAAAGTTTCATAAACCCAATATACTCAAAAATAATCTTTTTCTAAACATAAATTATCTTGAAAACTCATAGACTATAGGCTATCTTAGTCTTTTATCGTTCTATAAATAAAATGTTCTTAATGAGACTTATACATTTATGTATATTGCATTTAAATCACTCATATAAAGGGTGTGAGATATTTTTAAGCAAATAAAACAAGTCTATTATCAATTATCTTGTCACTCTTAAACTAATTCATATAAAATCCTAAACTGTTTAATATAAATAGCTAGAAATCATTCCCATCAAATACAACTCAAATTCCGTTAAATATATATATAAGAATACTTTCCTCATGATTTATAAATTCATTTACTCCAAAAATTGAATGATTCAAATTTCATATCATATATACGACTTTTTATATTTGTGTGAATACCATGCTTGAACCTAAACCTAAAATTCATAATCCACAGAGGCTATATACATTACCTCGCTAAACTCTTTTTATTTTATATTTAACATCATATTATAGGATTTTGATTATGATGCTTGTAATAATTCTAGAATTTCGTTGTTTATACTTTAAAATAAGTTATTTAGTAAAAGAATCATATGACATAACTATTTTACTTTATTTCCTCTAGTTCCTTGATTTAAATTGCTAAAACTTAACATTCTACTTTAATTCGCTAAGATTTTGCATTTAGAATTCATGATCCACCTATTTTATCTAAGTTACATGGGCAAACAACCAAATAACTTAGTTGTTGCACTTGAATCTCTACACCCATAGCTTAACTCGTATATATCTTATCATCTAAAAAATCAGATTAATTATAATTTACATATATACAATGTTTAAATATCACAACCAATATCCATAACCCAAAAACTCAATTGAATAGTTGGGTTTTCCCAACTTTCTTGCATTTTCATTACTATAACCAAGAAAATTAACATTCCATTGTCATACTCTTACATTAAAATTAATAATCAATCATTACTATTGGACACATATGGCCAAATAGTCTAGTTCATAAAGTGTTCTACTTAAGTCCCCTTTTATGTTTACATTTAACTATCTCTTGCTTAACATATATATTAACTAACATATTCAATTTATGAGAATTTAAATATTCATCTCATTACTTGAAATTTTCTGTATATAAATTTCAAACTGAAATAGTAGTCCTTACCCAATATAAGCATTAAATTTTTAACCTCTAACATATAAAATACTTATATCTTAATCCACATCGTACAAACATAATATTACAATATCAAAACGACATTTATAAATTATAGATTCAAGCCGGGCAATTATTTTTATCCCGCAATTATGCATTTTCTGCTCCAAAATTTTTAAAATCATTCTATTAAAAAAAATTTCTACTTTATTATTCCAGTAACCGCTTAGCTTATTTAATATGATAAAAAGTTCTTGTAAAAAAGGCCACCCATCTTATATGCATTACGATAAAAAGCCTCATACTTTTCCATATGATCCTAGAGTTGGCCACTTCCATCAACCATATTTACTTCATTTTAAGCTTTTGATTATATATATTTTTAATAACATTTCTACATATCAGTGAGATTTAAATAGAACATTTAAAATTAGAAATATATAAGGGCCATACACATGAATACCCTTTTGTGGCCATCATGGTGAACCTACTCATTCTAGGCTTCGTTTTAACATTAGAATTTAGAATTTTCTTTTACTTCCTTCCATCCCAACATCATGTATTATCATTTAAAATTAATGATTTTTCATTATAATGAATCATTTGAACTCAATTCCATTTATTCCTCCCAACTCTTCCTCCCAATTCTCCATGTTTGGCCATTATATAGGCACAATTCTAGGCTTCAAATTTTATGAATTTTAATCTAGTCCATTCTCATATATTATTAAATTACTAGATTTAACATTTACAAGCAACAACTCATGTTTACAACATACATATCCAATTGCCCTCATTCTTTCCATCTAATTTCCGCATCTCAATGGCTTCAAAATTAGTTATAAATCATCACATATATAAATAGTACAAATGCCCTATGCCTATACATAAAATTCATGGCCGCCCAACTTTAGAATTTTGATTAAATTCAAACTTTCTTTCTCATCCTACATAATTTAGCCTCCGAACCACGCAAACTATATGATTTCATTGTCACTAACATGCACGACCCATGATTTTAGGAGAAATTTACAAAATCCTAGTCTACCCTACCCATATATACTCAAATCGTTGGGATAGACTTTGTTTTCAAGTTTAATTTTCATGATTTCAACTATTTCAACGAAGATTTAAGCATAAATCACAAAAGCCTTGTCATATTCCAATGATTTGGGAAGGATTTTACAAAAAATCTTTAAAAAAAAACCCAACTCTCTTACCTCCTGTCATCGACATTGGAGAAAAAGACAGTGATGCCGTTGTGGGGTTAGATGAAGTTGAGGTTGTGTAGCCGCCGACCCCTCTTCTCCCTCCTCTTCTCTTTCTTTTACTTCTTTCCTCTCTCTTTTTTGTTTTTTTCTTCTTCTTTTTGTTCGAACGCTGGAAGAAAAGGGGTTGCCTTTTGTGACCCTACTTAAGATAATTTGCATGTACACACGTGTAGCTACCCCTCATTTATATTTTTCTTATATATCCATTTACATATTTATATGTAATAAATCATAAAATTTAAAATTTTATGATTTAAACTCATGATACATGTTTAGGATCATTAAATCATAGTCGTTCATCAATTTAAATAATTTAAATCCATTAATTCTTTAAATTGGACCATTTAATGGAAACTAATTAATATAAGATTAAATAATAATATTATTCTATTCAATAATAACACTTTAACTCATCATTATTTATCTATTAATTCTCATTTTTCTTACTTTATAATTTTAGGTCATTAATAAAATTCTAATTTTTTATTGGCCAAAAATTTTCATTATATTGATACATGTTTAGATTGGTAATTAAAAATTGTGGGTGCTACACATATATTAATAATCTACTGTCATTAATTAAGTCATGTTAAGGTTAAATTATCTCAACTAAAAATTTCAAATAGAAAAAATTATCTTTTCAATAGGGTAGATAACGAATGCATTGATATTGTGAACATCAGAGGAATTTATAAAACAATATGGGCATATTATCAATTAAGGGCAAATGTTATGGGTGAGAGAAATTTTTTTCTAAATTTCACTAATACCTATGCTGTTGAAGATCCGTTGAATGAGCTATTAGCATCCTTATAAAATGACAAAAATGTTCATTCTTAATTATGATTTTATAGATAAAAATTCACATTCAAATGAATTTTTAAAAATTCTACACCTAGAAAATCATATAATACTTAAATGTAAGTTTTTAGCTTTTAAAAGATCAACCTCAAGTTATATTAAGGTTTGGATATATTTATCATTGCATAGGGGTATTAATAACCCTTTTTAACGGATTCCTAATAGATTCGATATAAATAAAATTTTAAGCAAAGATCTTTAATACATTCCTAATAGCTTGGATATAAGTGAAATTTTAGGCAAACTATGTAGAATATATGACAAAATCTTAAAAATTCTTAGGTATAACTGAAATTAAAGGTAAAATTCATGAGTACATGTGCAATTTGCCATTTTTATCCAAGCTATCCCTACTCTTTCATAGATATTTATACAGAACAAAATTATTTTAGTTGGATTTTTATACAACTCACGCAACTGTTCTTTATAATTATGTGTATTGTTACTAGCAAGGAAATCCATGATTTTAACTGTTTGAATAAATTTCCTATCTTGACTACTCATTTTAGAATAAAAGAGGGCATTGCAACTTAACTTCGGTTTGCAAATTATATTCGCTTGACATGAAGAAGCCCTAGATATGATTTGACTCGACTTGATAACAGAAAAGCCTGAGCATCAAAATATAATTGGTTACGGTCAACTACGTCTTCAACAGGACTCGAATAAATACATACAACAAAAGATTATTTAAAAAATTTATTCATTTTCTAATTTCTTAATTCATTAAACTATCTACAGTTAATGATTCTCTAATTTAAGTTATAAATAACACGTTGGAGTAATCGACCTGTAAGTTTATCATGGATAAAAATTTAAACTAAAGAGTTATAACTCAAAATTTTCAGTTAAAATGTCACCCTAAGGCAAACTCAAACTTTAATATTAAAAAGTAGGATTAAGATTAAGTTCACTTTTTTTTTAGTTTACAATTGAGTTTACCTTTGATCCAACTCATTATAACATGAATGTTTGAGCATGGATTTTCAAAATAAGGTTTGGGCTACAGTTCGCAATGATAGAATCAATTTCCTTGTAACATGCATCCAGTATTTATATTAATCAACATTTAGAACATTCATAACATCTATTTAGTTGGCCTCATTTGTTTTATTATAATACAAAAAATTATGTTAAGAGAAGCAATGCCTAACTATAGACCTTAAAAAAGAGTCATTTATGTGGAATTTTATTCAGTTAGTTAAATAGATATTCTTAAATAAAATAACTGGATTACGTTTTGACAATTCATTCGAGTGGACCCAAATCAAGAGTTCTCATGAATTTAATTAAAGGTGCAACTTAGGTATGATATTTGTAAATATTCACCGAACTGACATGCTTTAGGTAGGGTATTTTTTTAGGTAATTTGCAAATACACTAACTTAGTTTGACTATAGTTGCAAGTATATCCACATGATTTCGAAAATTGCAAATTACTCCAATATAATTTGACCGTAATTGCAAATATACTTACATTGTTACGATGCTATTAATGCAATGTTATAGTATGGGTAGATTCGTAAAAGTTTAAAAACTATGTGAGTATTTTTGTAATTTTAAAAATTAAGTGGGCATATTTAGTTTTTGCAAATATACTCACATAATTTGTATACCTTTGCAATATCTAACATATGAAGGTGTACAACGACATCATTATGACATGCATATATTTGCGATTATGGTTAAACTGTGTGAGGATCATGTATTTTTATTATAACTATTCCTTTACCACGATATAATTTGTGAATATACCATTAATATTAATAATGTTAGTGTTGAGTATACTGTATATAAACGTGGCACTTGGGGAAAATTTAGTGTATGCATATATTAAAATCTTGGCATGTTGGGTTGTATAGTATATCACTCATGAGTATATTAGAATAAACATGAGTTATGCATTGACTATTTGTGTGGTTGCACTACTCGATTATAATATGATTTTGTTAGGTATTGATTTAAGGATGTATGATTGACATGTTATTTGAGACACTATAGTTATCTTGAACCTCGCAGAGTAGATACAATGTTCGACTTTTTTAGTTAGGTTGCGAGGGTCAAAGAGGTAGTACCACAAAAAAAAATTTAATTGATTAAGTGGTATGTGTGGAAAAGTTAGTGATAAATTAATAACTAGGCTCAACCTGTGTTTGCAAAAGCCTTCTTAAGAGAAGGGCACACACGACCTCCATCAATTCCTTTCTCTTCTCATTTTTGCTTTCTCCCTTCCTTTTCCTCCTCTCTATAGCCATCAATTTGACCTTAAACCTTCCCAAAATTTATTTAAACTGCCTCAAAGATTGTTGATGCGCATCAAGGGAGCTCAAAAATTTTAGATGTTTGAATCTAAGATTGCTCATTTTGGAGGAAACCGTGACTTAAGTAAGTAGATGTTTTATTTTCCCAATTAGTGATGGAATCTTATCTTAAATGTGATATAGAACTAGTGGAAAAATAGTAGCGTCTAACAATTTCATGGCTTGGGGCATGTTAATGATGACTTAGGGTTCTCATGATCCATGGGAAATCAGATATTGTTGAGAAATTTTTGTGAAAAATGACAGATTAACAGTTTTCCCTCACGAGAATGTGATATTGCTTGAGTGAGTTGAACTAGTAGCTTGACACTTATCACGTGTTAAGTGAAATACTCGTGTGAAAGTTGGTATGCTAAATTTAAAATTGACATTGTTGAATTTGTTGATACTGTATGCATGGTTTGTAATATTTGTTATTGTGTATTGAATGATGCACTATTCAAGATAAGTGGATATAGTTGACAGTTCAATACATGTACATGATCATGGGATATTGTATCATATAACTTTTGATGTAACTAGATATATGAATGAATCGTGTAGTTGTATAGGGTTGTTCATGGCAATTAAAAAAAATTGTTCATGGCCCTTGACATGATGAGAGGGTTATCTATGACCTGTTGAAAACATGTATTTATATACGTATATTCTTGGGTATAGGTGTTGGTACCATATGTCATGCATGGTCATTTAAGAATCGTCTTACTATATCATTGTCATGGTATGTGCATCAAAAGTCTTATTTGTATGTATTTTGTACTAACTGCTATCTATTTATTGGGTTTCTTAGACTCACGTAATTTGTTACTTTATTTTTATATTATTGGCTAGGTAAGGCACCTCTTGATGGAGCCAAAGGAGAACATAATCCTAAACATGTGACTCAATAGACTAGGGCTTATTTTTTGTTATTTTGGAACTTTTGCTTCTGTTGATATAAGTGAATATAAACATTTACTTAGTTGACCTAACTGTGCTGAACCTGTTATATTTTTGTAGTTCAAACTTGATTATAACTTCGCGAATATATGATAGTCTTTTGCATTGCCTTATTGTGTAATGATAGTGTATGAGTTTTTTCTTATTATATGGATGTCATTTTGGTATGAGAATGCGAATATATGAATGTTGAGCTAAATGTTATATTTTGAAATGGATTTGAGATGTTTATAAATAATAGGTCTTGTAATTCACAATACCCTGTATAGTTTATGGAGAGATGCTGTTGAAATTTTTTTAGGTTATATGATACTTGTTAACTAGCTATTGAGGATGTTTAGGAACTAGGATGTCACAAATTATGTAGGGGTAATTTGCAAAATTTGAAACTATGAAAGTATATTTGCAATTCTAATCGAACCATGTATATATATTTGTAAACTATCCTAATTTTTAAAAAATTACTCATAAGATAGGATACAATATATACGGAAATTGTTATAGTGCTAACGATTGTACCGTATAGTCCATGCACTACAAGCCTCACCTAATCATGGATAAAAAATCTACTGCATCTATTATATTTAAAATTATTCACTTTATCAGCATATTAATTTTCATCCAAATCCAACATGTATATGAGTCTTATCTTAAAATGGTATAAAATCAACGTAATAAAATTTTTTAACGTAAATATCCATTTTAAAGTAGTATTTTCAACATCCAATCCATCTAAAGTATGATTGCTATATAGATAAATGATTGTACAAAGTATCATAACATTCTAATATTTGTGGGGCCCATTTTGCAATAGACTACGTAATAATTATGGTACAGTCTGTCTGCATAGTAGCATCTTTATATTATATGAGTCCACTTCTATATAACCCGATTACATAGAAATAGTTCCATAAAACTCCCTCTATTTTTGAAATTTTGATGTTTGATGAAAAATCTAATCCATTCATTCTATTTGACATTATTTGTTTAATTAGGAAACCAAGTTTCATCCAAATCTAATACGTGCATAGGCCACATTTGCTAAAAAATAAATACATTTGTTGTAAATTAGAGAAAATGGTTCGGCATATTCACATATATACTAGAATGTATTAACAATTTATAGAATTATCTATCCACATACTTGTGTTATTTTAAATGTTGAAATTACTTGTTACAAATTTATATTACATTGGTTTTACAAGTTTATAAATGAGACCCATATACAATGATACTAGATAAATGAAAGAGTTTCTATAATAATATAAATGATGCTAATGCAATAGATGGAGTGAAATTTTCATCAACTATTTAGTTATTAAAAATGGATCTGATTACATAAAAGAAAGGTTTCATAGAAGCACTCCCCATATATAGAAAAATATTCAAGTCCAAATAAACTGCATTATAATTATAATACAATCTACCCCAAATAAGCCCCACACGTATCAAAATTAACATATATCTCACCTAATGTATTTACGATATTTATTTTAATAGCATACTAATTTTCATTCAAATCTAGTATGTGTACATGCTGCATCTTAAAATGGAACAAAATCAACATAATCAAATAGTTAAAAAAATATATATATATATATATATATCAAATTTAAAATAGTATTTTCAATATCTAAATTGTCTAAAATATATTATTTATCTGGATAAATGATTATATGAAGTATTTTAACTTTCTAATATGTGTAAAGCCCATTTTGCAGTAGAATACATTATAATTATGGTGTGGTTCAACTGCATTGGATAGGTTCTACATATATATATATATATATATGAAACTTTATACAATTATTTATGCATACATAAGTTTTATAGCAAATGGTTTACATGTTGAAAAAGCTACTTTAAAGTTGTTATTTATATCAAACTATTTTATTACATTGAATTTGTACCATTTTCAAATGGGGTCCATATACATATCTGACCGGGATGAAAATCGATATGACAATAGAATATATTATTCTAAATATAATTAGTGGAGTAGATTATAATTTTATCATCATATGGTGGCACTATACTTGAATATTCCTCTCCATACATATCGGTAGAATCCGGCTTCTATACATCTGAATGTTCCAATTTTCTTCTGTACTCCCGTTTAGTTTAGCCTCCTATTTTGATGATTTTGTTAAATCTAATCCATCCATTGTATGTAGCACTATTAATTTTATTTAGATTCCAAAAATCATATTATTTGGATGCATGTGCATTCCACATCTTCTAAAAATGTATAAAAATTTAGAAAATCACTTGAGTCCATACGTCAAAGTTTTACAATATTATAAAATTTTATAAAATTACTAATCGAAGTAGGATGAATATTGTAAATATTTTAGATATTAAATTGAGATCTCGTGGGTCCTTATAATAAACAAATAATTTTTAATGGGTTTAAAGTTACTCTTAAGCGACTGTTAAATTTGAAAATGATGCAAGTTATGGATTTATATAATTTTTTGGTATCTAAATAAAATAAAATGCTAAATATAAAGAATGGATCAGATTTAACAAAATCATTAAAATAGGGCCTAAACTAGACAGGAGTATCGAAGTAAATTGGTACATCTAGATATATAGAAGCCGGACTCATATATGTATAGGAATATATGTGGCATGCTTCTATGTACTGTTCCATGTAGCCCCCTTAAATTTTAAGATTTTAATGTTAAATAAAAATTTAATTCATTCATCATATAAAACATCCTTCATTTAGTTAGGAAATCAAGTTTCTATTGGCCCCGAGTTTATGACAAAACCCAAGAGGGGAGGGGTGAATTGGGTTCTTGAAAAATTCTTTGGTAAATTAAAACTTAACCCCTTATAATAT
>JAXCLR010000050.1:47288787-47301060 GCA_035584095.1 Annona squamosa | reverse complement strand
TCAAATTAGTTCTTGTTAATCATCAAAACTCAAGCTTTGTTCAATTTGTTTTGTTTTGAATCATTGTTTCCAACAATATATCTAAAGAAAGGATTGAGAGACTTGTGTCAGATAGAATTTTTATTCTTCTTAACTTGTCAGATTTTCAAATCTGTGTTGATTGTATTAAGGGAAAATAGATAAACATAAGGATATTTTGGTGTCATCAGTCTTCAGACGTCTTAGAACTAATACATTCTCTATAGCTTCTTAGAACAATTAGTAATATTTTATTATGTTCATAGACGATTTTTCTTGTTATGACTACTTATATGTCATCCATAATAAATCTCAATCACTTAACATGTTTAAAATTTTCAAAGCCGAAGTTGAAAATCAACTTGGTAAAAGAATTAAGGCTGTTAGATCTGATTGTGGTGGTGAATATTATGCTAGATATGACAGATCAGGTGAACAACATCTAGGGCCTTTTACCAAATTCCTCGGAGAGTGTGGTATCGTCCCATAGTACATAATGTCAGGAAGTCTTACAATGAATGGTGTTGCTGAAAGACGAAATAAAATTTTAAAAGACATGATAAGGAGTATAATTAGTCATATTATCCTACTAGACTCACTTTGGGAAGAGACATTAAAGACTGCAACTTATATCTTCAATAAGGTACCAACCAAAGCAGGCGCTAAAACTCCTTATGAATTATGGATGAGAAAAAAGCCTATCATTAAACATGTACGCATTGGGGGTTGTCTAGCCGAAACAAGGCCTTATAGTCAAATGAAAAGAAACTAGACTCAAGAACAATTAGCAGCTATTTTGTTGAATATTCTGAACGGTCCTGGAGCTATAAATTTTATGGTCCCATATCTAGATCTTTTTTGAAATTAAAAATGCCCTTTTTTTAGGATATTGAATTTGGGGGAGAGGATAAAGTTAGAAACCATATCTTTGAGGAGGAATTGGTGACTTTTCATTCAATTGTTGTTCCTGATATGGTTCAAGCAATAATACCAGAATCACAAGACATTGTTAACAATCTTCTTGATCAACATTAATAGGATATAGCTACTGACCAAGTTCAACAATCTCAAGAACTAATGTTCTTAAGAAGATTCATTAGAGAAATGAGACGTGCAATTCTTAATGATTATATTATCTTTCTTAAAGAATATCAAGACGACATTACAATGATGGAAGATAGTCCCATCAACTTTCGTCAAGCAATACAAATTAAAAATTCTCAAAAGTAGATTAATGCTGTGGATGAAGAAATTAAGTCCATGAGAGATGATGACGTTTGAGAACTTGTCTCATTGCCCGAAAGTACAAAGCCCATTAGTTATAAATAGATATTTAAAACCAAAAAAAGATTCGAAGGGTAATGTGGAAAAGTATAAGACTCGTATTGTCACAAAAGGATTTACTCAAAAGGAAGACATTGATTATAAAGAGACTTTCTCTCTAGTTTCATCGAAAGACCATTTTAGGAAGCTAAGTGACACATTTCGACTTTGAGCTAAATTAGATGGACGTAAAGACTACATTTCTCAATGGTGACATTGATGAAACCATTTATATGGTTAATTGCATGTAAACTAAGAGATTTTTATCAAATAAATTTGAGATGAAAAATCTTAATAAAGTAACTGTTATATTAAGAATTCAAATACAGCGGGATCATTCTAAAAGCATTTTTAAATTATTACAAAAGGCATATATTAAAAGAGTATTTGAAAGGTTTGACATGCAAGATTGTAAACAAGGAGATACTCCTGTTGCCAAGGGAGAAAAAAATCAGTTTTGATCAGTGCCTTATGAATGATTTTGAATCTAAAGAAAGGTAAAAGATCCCTTATGCATCAATGGTGAGAAGTTTGATGTATGCTCAAGTTTGAACACATCCAAATATAACATTTATTATTAGGATGTTGAGTAGATACTTGAATAATCCAGGAATGGATCGTTGGAAAACAGCCAAAAGGGTTTTAAGTTACTTCCAAAGAACAAGATTGTGGCGCCTCAAACTGCGGCGTCCACAAAGTCCTTACTCCAAGATCTTGTCAATTGGTAAATGTGACTTTGGATTATTGCCCTAATCACGCGGTGGGTTCTTAATTGGAACTTGAAAAGTTTCAATTTTTTCTTTCTTTTTCTTTCATCATATAATTATATACTCATCATCATTCATAATGGACTCATCCATATCATCATAAATCATCAACTTCTCATATTATTCATAACTTCATAATTTTATACAACATATGTCCTTTTTCGTCATATCCCATTAGGGTATTTATTCATACAAAAATCTACTAACCTTTGTAGATTCTTCTTTTGCTTTAGCAACACATGTCCTTCATCTTTTGGCTTTCTCTACACTTGTCTGAGGTTGGAAAAAAAAAACATAAGTCGAAACTCAATAAGCAAGCAAATTTTCTTTCATTTAAATGCATTTCTCTTTATTCGATAGAAGACATTTATCAAGTGATCAACTACTAAATAGAATAGAAACCTTTTCATAAACCATTCTTGGAAATCATTCATGTAAACTATTCACGTAAATCATTCGTAAATGCATTTCTCTCTATTCGATAGAAGACACTTAGCAAGTGATCAACTACCAATGGAATAGAAATCTTTTCATAAAACCTTTCATAAAACATATGTTTGCAAACTTAACATATAAACATATTTTTTATTAACATAAAAATATTTTTCATAAAATTTCCTTTCTCCAGGGACATTCTTATGTTCTTAAAATATTTTTTATAAAACCTTTTTAAAACAAGCATATGTATCATGCATGACGTTTCTATCCGTCTGGTAGGTGACACTTACCAAGTAATCAACTATCAAATGCACAGAAATATTTTCATAAAAATCATTTCATAAACATTGAATGTGCAAATGCTTCATTTCCATTCCTGAAATAAACCTTCATGTGTGGGTCCGCTAGCCTAGGGAACATCTCACATAGTATGATCCAATAGGCCGGCTTTCTCCGAGTTGGCCTCATCAAGGGGAACCTTTTTTCCTCTTGACGCCTACATGACCTCCTACATGCATGACTTTTGATTTTTTCAACAATATATACCTCTTACACCAGGTGGCTTGTCATTCTCATGTAGAGAATTATTTGCACCATCCCTTTAAAACATCATTTTAAATCCATGCTTTCCTTTTCAATTCATGTATAAAAATGCAATGCATTCATTCACACATAATATTCTATTGCCTCCATCTGTTGGGAGGATGCCGCCGGCACATAGCCCATATGACTCGGCAATAGTTAAGGAGGACCCTTCGATCTGTTTTCTACCTCTCCTAAAGCCTCTTCCTTGCACCCTCACCTCTTGGAGGACACTGCCGGCACACAGTCCTTGAGACTTAACAATGGTGAAGAGGGATCCTCAATCCTACTTCCTCCACCAAAGCCTATTCAATATGCATCATATATATGCACATATCCATGAACATCACATGACATCAATATGCCAGCATGACTTTTTATAAAAATTCATAAACATTTATTATTTTAAAATAAAATGAAGCAATAAAATAAAACATATTTTCAAAAAGGTTTGTTTGCTTACAATGAAGCAATAAAATCACATTTTTAAAGTTGTGTTTGCTTACTTTTTCAGTTCATGTCTTCAACATTCTCCTTTCCTCTTCCTATACAAGGAAATTGGATAATTTATCTATCTATTCCATGTCTTAGGTTGCTTTATAACCATTTATTACCCCATCCCTTAGAGGTTAATCTTATAAAAATACTTGGTCATTACTCATTTATATGGATTTTTATCCACAAATTCTTTAAAAATTCTATCCATATATCCTCATAAAATATAAAAATAAATATCAATTTTTCTCAAAATCATATTGTTTACTGTTCAGGTTTACTGTAGTAAGTTACTGTTCGCAGTGTGTTGGTTACTGTTCATAGGTTCCAAAAATAAAAAATAGCATGACATAGCTTATGTTTAGTATATCATGGAAAAATTCATGAATTTTAAATTCTTCATCATTTACTTCGCCAAATAAATCATTTTCTCCATATACTAAAATTCATCATAATTTCACTTAAGCATAATCCTTAAATTCAAAAATCATGAGATTAATATATTATCATTCCAACATCATAACTATCATAAAAATTCATCACAAATCATCATTTATCAATATTGGAATATTATGTACACATATCATATGTTATCTTCCTGAATATTGTGTTCTTGCTCCAAATTTTTTATATTTTGGCATAATTTCAATTAAGCATTATAAATATACTTATTTTCTCATGCTTAGACATTATCTAAGCATAGTTTTACCCTACTTAACATTCAAAATTTTTTTAAAAAGAATTCCCTAACCACAAGTGGAGAATTCCCCTCCTACTCGGCTCTTTCTTTCTCTTTCCTTTTCTTTTTCTTTTTCTAAATGTCAAAAATGAATTTTGGGGGTTGAAAATGCTTAGTAGAGCTTGGATTTGTGCCATTGGACATTCACCATTCTCCCATATTTATAGCATGTCATTTTTCATAAAATTATAATTTACCCCTTGCTCGAGGTACTTAATTCTAAATTTTTTTCCAAATCCCATGCAATGTTTTGAGCTTTGTGCAGCCACCCTAATCAGCAGCTCCTGCCCCCTAGCTAGCCCCTATTTATTTAATAATTTTTATTTTTGAAAATAATTTTTTTAAGCTAATTAAATCTCAACTGTTGATTTTTAATAAGATTGATTTTGGACTATTAGATTTTGGCCCAAAAGTCAAGCCTCCAGCATCCATTGCAGTTTTATTAATTATTTAATTATTTAATTAATTAAAATTGACTCAAAAGTCAAAATAATTAATAAAAAAGGTGGGCTATTTTTTTATCTCCAAATAACATTTCATCTTGACCCCTAATTTATGATTTTCATCACATCTTATACCATTCATCATGTTCATCATATATTTTTAACCATCCATAAAAAATTTCACTTTAATCTGACGTTCGGATTACAAGTTACGAATTTTTCTTCATTTTCTCTCAAAAATCCACTAAAATCCGAAAATATTAAATAAATCAAAAAGTGGCTATTTTGTCCTTTCATGGGAAGTTTTCTTTTTCTTCTTTTATGATTAAGTTAATCCAAAGTGATTAACTTAACATATTTCTTAATCCTATGTTTACTATTCATGTTTCACTATTGATCCGAATTTCATAATTAATTATTTTAATATCTATTCTCACATATTTTCAGACTCATGAATGTATATTTTCCTAATATATTACCAAGGGTTTACAACTCTAGGGTTTATATACATGTTTAAGATCCGGATTTCACAATTCTCCCCCTTATAATAATTTTCGTCCCGAAACCTGTTGTCCTTCAAATATTCCATTACGCTTTTTCTGCATAACTAGACATCTATATCCAAAAGCATATTAGCATTTTCTGGCTTTTGCTAATTTTTTATTTTATATGGGGGAAATTCCTTCCTCTTCCTTGGCTGTCTTTAAATGCATTGAGTTTGGAACATAATTCCAAATAATTTCTTTTCTTCCTTAATCTATGACATTACAATTCTATATCATGATATATAAATATCAGAATTTCTATTCCTTCCGTTTCATTATTCTTTCTACATCTATCTTCCAAACATTGCTATGATATAACTTTCTATGGTATCATACATTTCCTTTTTTTTTCGTTTACTCTTTCTATACTCATCTACCATTCCTTGATATGATATCATTCCTGTCTCATCATAAAAAACATCGTAGCTTCATAAACATATAGATCTAGACATTATCTTTCCCTATCTATCAATTCATATTCTAATACCAATTTCTGTAGTATCACACCTTTCCTATCATCCATAATTTTTTCTTTTCATGCTTATTTACCAATCCTTGTTCTGTACCAATTTCTGTGGTATCAGACATATCCTTTCATCATCCTCTATTTTCTCAATCTCCCACCAATTTACCAATTCTTGCTCTAATACTAATTTCTGTGGCATCTCGAATCACGGCATCCACATAGTCCTTACTCCAAGATTTTGTCGATTGGTAGATGTGACTCAGGATTGTTACCCTGATCACACGGTGGGTTCTTAATTGGAACTTGTTCAATTTTTTCTTTCTTTTTCTTTCATCATATAATCATATACTCATCATCATTCATAATGGACTCATCCATATTATCATAAATTATCAACTTCTCATATTATTCATAACTTCGTAATTTCATACAACCTATGTCTTTTTTCGTTATATCCCATTGGGGCATTTATTCATACAAAAATCTACTAACTTTTTCAGATTCCTCTTTTCCTTTAGGAACACATGTCCTTCATCTCTTGGCTTTCCCTATATTTGTTTGAGGTTGGAAAAACAAAACATAAGTCGAAACTCAATAAGCAAGCAATTTTCTTTCATTTAAATGTATTTCTCTCTATTCGATAGAAGACACTTATCAAGTGATCAACTACTAATGAAATAGAAACCTTTTCACAAACTATTTTTGGAAATCATTCATGTAAATCATTCGTAAATGCATGTCTCTCTATTCGATAGACAACACTTACCAAGTGATCAACTACCAATGGAATAGAAATCTTTTCATAAAACCTTTCATAAAACATACATTTGCAAACTTAACATATAAATCTCTTTTTCATGAATATAAAAATATTTTCATAAAACTTCCTTTCTCCAAGGACATTCTCTTGTCCTTAAAATATTTTTCATAAAATAAAATATTTTTCATAAAATAAAATATTTTTCATAAAATCTTTTTAAAATAAGCATATGCATCATACATGACGTTTCTGTCTGTTTGGTAGGTGACACTTACCAAGTGATCAACTATCAAATGCACAGAAATATTTTCATAAAAATCATTTCATAAGTATTGGATGTGCAAATGCTTCATTTCCATTCCTGACATAAACCTTTGTGTGCGTGTACGCTAACCCAGGAAATATCTCACATAGCATGGTCCATTATCAAGGGGAACTTCTCTTCCTCTTGACGCCTATATGATTTTCTACATGCATAACTTTTGATTTTTCGGCAATATATATACCTCTTACATCATGTGACCTGTCATTCTCATGTAGAGAATGTTGGAAACAATAGTTAAAACAAAATAAATTGACCAAAGCATAAGTTTTGATGATTAACAAACACAAATTTGAGTATGATATGAGTACTAATAAATTTAATGAATGTCCTAAGGAATGAATAATCAGCCCAAGAAGATTCCCAAGTCCACTCCAACTTCGACTTAGGGCGAAGTCGATCTCAAAGTCGACTCCACAAGCGACTTCAACAGGCACCTCATGGACAACGTTGATTTTGGGGATTGAACAACCGAAGTCGCAGTCGAAGTCGACTCCACTTGTGACTTGAGGTCAAGTCGCAGATGAAGTTGACTCTAGATCGACTTGAAGCTGCACTTTCTCTCTAGCATTGATTTTGGGGATAGAGCAACCGAAGTCGCAATCTAAGTCGACTTCACTTGCGACTTGAGGTCAAGTCACAGATGAAGTCGACTCTAGTATCGACTTGAAGCTGCACTTTCTTTCCAGCGTTGATTCTGGGGGACAACACATCCGAAGTTGCAGTCGAAGTCGACTCCACTTGCGACTTGAGGCCAAGTCGCAGATGAAGTCGACCCCAAAATCGACTTAAAGTGGTGGCTTCCTCTCATAGATTAAATTGTGCAAAAGTCACAGGCAAAGTTATCAACTTCAACATTATAAGGCAGATTCTCAAGCTCAAGATAAAGTGCAAGTTCATTTCAAGATGAAGACAACTCAAGTTTTTCAAACCTGAGTTTATGAAGACTAATACAAGCTTAAAGCAAGCAAGGCATATGAATTCATTCCAAATCAAAGATGATTTGTCCATACAAGATTCAAGTTCTCCAAGTTCACAAGATTTGAAGTCAATCCAGCACAAATAAAGCCTCTAGTACTGAAGGACAAGAAAAGAAAAGAAGTTAAGTAAGCAAGAATTATATCAACAAAAATTAAACTGACTTGGCACAAGGAAATAGTCAAGTCGCACCTCAAGTCGACTCCAAGATCGACTTGAGGCTAAGTCTGAAACCAATTCGACCCAGAAGACAGACTTGGAAGTTGAAGAACAGCCGAAGTCACAGACAAAGTCGACTCCAGCATGCGACTTGGGCGAAGTCGCAGACGAAGTTGACTCCACCTGCGACTTGGAGACTTAACGTTCGAATTTTTTAACGTTGGACATTTATTACGCGCCAATCAACTCTATAACGTTCAAAATCTTCCCTTTGCTATATATAAACATTCAAGCAAACGTGGATACATACAATACAGAGCCTAAAGAGAGAAAAGAAGTAATACTAAGAGCTTTCATTTGTTTTTTTCTAAAATTGAGTGATCTATACACTTTCAAATGAAGAACAAGCTTCGAAGTTGCGGTTTGCTTCAACAAAATACAATTGGTTGCTTCTATAGATTCTTCCTCAAGCTGAAACTTGCTACACAACTCAGTAAAGTGCAGATCTCTTTTATTTCCACATTATTATTTGTTTTTAGTGCTTGGTTTGAGTTTGGTGGTTCAAACCAAGACATTGCAAGTAGAGTTGTGATTGGGTGTAACTCATCACCTACTTGTGTTGATTGTATATGCCCTCCAGAGCTAGAATCTAGAAGAGAGCAGAGGCTCTAGTTGTATATGCCCCCTAGAGCTAGAATCTAGAAGAGAGCGGAGACTCTAGTTGTATTCGCGGAATACATAGTGGAACCCAAGTCATAAGGGTGTGTGAGCTTGGAAGAGTGGAGTAGGGAAAGGTTGCCCGAACCACTATAAATCTTGTCTATTGCTTTTCATTTTAGCTTTCATTATCTTATTACTCTCTATCTAGTACATTCAAGGGGATTAAAACTTTAAAGGGGTTAAGTTTTAAATTTACCAAAGAATTTTTAAGAACTCAATTCACCCCTCCTCTCTCGGGTTTTGCCATTAACTCGGGACCAACGCTAGGAACTTGAGGTCAATGAATTTTTACTTTGTTGAGCACTTGTTGTTGTTGGAATATAAGACTGTTGAGTTATTGTCACAAAATAACTTGAGTGGTCTTTCAATTCCATTCACAACTCGCAGCTCTATGATAAAATTTCGCAGCCATATTGCCTGATTAGATGCCACAAAGCATGTTATAAATTCAGTTGTCATTATGGAAGGAGTAATGAGTGTCTACTTAGCACTCCTCTAAGAGACATCTCCTCCAGCAAGAAAATAAATATAGCCCGAAGTGGATCTAAGATTGTCCTGGCATCCTGCATGGTCGAAATTTGAATATTCAATGATCTCTATGTTATTCGACCTCTTGTATGTGAGAATGTAGTGTTTTGTTCTCTGCGAGTATCTTGAAACTCTTTTAGTTACTTTTCAATGATCCATTCCCGGATTACTTAAATATCTGCTCAACATTCCAACAATGAATGTTACATCTGAACATGTGCAAACTTGCCCATACATCAAACTTCCTATTGCTGAAGCATAAGAGATCCTCTGCATATCCTTAGATTCAAAATCATTCTTAGGACACTAATCAAGACTGAATTTGTCTCCCTTAGCAATAGGGGTATCTCTTGGTTTACAATCCTGTATGTCAAATTTTTCAAGTAATCTTTCAATATAAGGCTTTTATGATCATCTAAGAATACCTTGAGAACGATCCTGATGTATCTGAATTCCTAATACAAAAGTTGCTTCACAAATATCTTTCATCTCAAATTTGTTTGATAGAAATATCTTAGTTTATGCAATAAACTTATATCATTGCTGACAAGCAGTATGTCGTCGACATATAAGACCATAAAAATGTGCTTACTCCCACAGAACTTGTGGTATACACAATCATCAACCATATTCATCTAAAAAATGAATGAGATGACAACTTGATGAAATTTGTAATACCATTGACGGGAAACTTACTTGAGCCCATAGACGGATTTTTTTAGTTTACAAACTATTCGTTTTGCATCTCCGGATACAAAATTTTCTAGTTGCACCATATAAATAGTTTCATCAATATTACCATTGAGAAACACAGTCTTTACGTCCATTTGATGTAGCTCAATGTCAAAATATGTCAATAAAACCATTATTACCCTGAAAGAGTCTTCGATGAAACCGGAAAGAAAGTCTCTTTATAATCAATATCTTCTTTTTGAGTAAATTCATTTGCAACAAGACGAACCTTATACCTTTCCACATTACCCTTGAATCCTTTTTTGTTTTAAATATCCATTTACAATCAATGGACTTTGCACCTTCAGGCAATGGGACGACTTCCTAAACATCGTTGTCTCTCATGGACCTAATTTCTTCATTCATGACATTAATCCACTCTGGAGAATTTTTACTTTACACTACTTGATGAAAATTGATAGGATCATCTTCCATCATTGTAATATCATCCTGATGTTCTTGCAAAATAGTAATATAATTACTGAAAATTACACTTCTTCTTCTCTAGCAGATCTCCTTAATGGCATTAGTTCTCGAGGTTGTTGAGCTTGGCTGCCTTAATTGGTACTCTGTTAAAGATATAAACTGCAATCTTTAATGTCTTTTCCCATAGTGAGTATGGTAAAGTAATATGACTAATCATACTCATTACCATGTCCTTTAAAATTTTGTTTCATCTTTCAGCAACACCATTCATTGTATGACTTCCTGTCATGGTGTACTGTGGGACAATACCGCACTTTTCTAGGAATTTGGCAAAAGGCCCTGGACATTGCTCACCTAATCCATCATATCTACCATAGTATTCACCACCATGATTACATCTAACAAAATGGGCTTACAAAATGGGCCTATCTATTTGGGCCACAGATGGGCTTTAGGCAAGCCCAGCCTGCGTAAGATGAGAGTTGAATGGGCTTAGCTTGGAACTACGCTGCTACCACCTGGACCTGTTTCACAGGCCTGCCAAGGAGCAAAAGGAGTTTGGATATGGGCCTGCTGGACTGGGCTTTGAATATGACCCAAACCAAAAAAAATACTGAGGCGGGGTTGGTTTGCAAAATTTCTAGCAAGGGGTTTTTGTGAAAAATTATTTTAAAAAAGGGTTGATGTGCAAATGTCCACCTTCTTCCCTACAACCTTAACCCTAGCTACCCATAACCCACAAATGTCGTCACCACCGTAGCCGCATGTCGCAAGCACCGTTCTTGTCCAGCGCCGCCACCCATTTCTAGTAGCAGTCCAAACACCCTAGCCCGCTCCTTCATCGACAATGGCAGCGACCGTAGCAGTAGCCCAAACACTGCCCGCACCATCTGCTGTCCATTTCTGCAAGCTCCACCCAGCACCGTTGTCTTCTCCGGTAGCAAACTGTTGTAAAGCGATGGGTTTTCCTGGCATCACCGCTGCTGCCGCCCGAACGCCGCATCGCTAGAAGCCGTCGTCCAACCTTCTTATCTCAGCAGCCAGCCGTCCAGCATCCTTGTCTTCTTCAACAAGGCTTCCAGTGGCAGCAGAACTAAAACCCGGTAGCGGCAACAACAAATCCAGCAAATTCGACCAGGCATCCAAGTTTTTTGTGTTTTATTTTAATAATAAAAAAACGTCTGAATTCCAAGAAAAGACGAACAAGGGCCGCCGTCCAATCGTAGATTGGGTTTTCAAATTTGAAACCATGGGCATGCATTATGTTTAACGAGCAGCATGACAAGTAAGAAGAACAATAATGGTAAAACGAAATTATTTATGCGATTGAATCCAAATTTGCATAAACCAAAGTAATGATATTTCTTAACAATTCAACATGAAGAACTCTCTTATACAACTTGTTAGGAAAACCTTATCGATTAAATCTATAATCACCCCGTGATCCTCCATGCCATATCACTAAGACAAATAAAACCATAAGAAGAAGCGTATTTGAATCCATGGAAGTAGTTGTTCTTGAATCATGTGGTTTTTGAGTTTTTCAAGTTAATGCCCTAGGGTTTTCTGGTGAAGATGAATTATCTTTTTCACTGATGGGATGTTAGAAAAAAAACCCTGATATGTGCATAACTTGGGGACCACAATCGTTTATATAGGAAGCTTATCTTTCCTATTTTTAATTTAATCCATCATAAAATGTGGCGCCCCGAACCGAGGTGCCTAGAAGCCTTACTCCGGGATCGTTTTGATCGATAAATGTGACTCAGGATTGTTGCCCTGATCACACGGCAGGATTTTTTTTTTCTCATCAATACATGGAAAATTTTCAT
>JAXCLR010000050.1:47262971-47288687 GCA_035584095.1 Annona squamosa | reverse complement strand
AAATGTATCGATCAAAAGCTTTATAGAAGTATGATAGGATCATTGTTGTATTTAACTACTTCTAGACTAGATATTCTTTTCGGTGTTTGTATGTGTTCTAAATTCCAAGCATGCCCTAAAGAATCACATTTATTGGCTGTAAAAAGAATTTTTAAATATTTGATAAATACCACTAATCTTGGACTATGGTATCCAAAGGGGTCAACATTTGACTTAATCGGCTACTCGGATGTGGATTTTGCCGGCTACAAAGTAGATAGAAAAAGTACTAGTGGAACTTGTCAATTTCTTGGAAATATATTGATTTCATGGTATTCAAGAAAACAAACTAGTGTTGCTCTATCTATAGTAGAAGCCGGATATATAGCCGCCGGAAGCTGTTGTTCCCAACTACTTTGGATGAAACAACAATTGAAAGACTACGACATTGATTATTATAATATTCCTATCAGATGTGATAACACGAGTGCCATATGTTTGACAAAAAATCCTGTATTGCATTCTAGAACCAAGCATATAGATATAAGACATCATTTTATTCGAGAACATGTTGAAAATCATGATATTTGTTTGGAATATGTGAAAACTGAGGATCAAATTGCTGATATATTTACCAAGCCCTTAGCAAAAGAATCATTTTACAAAATTATAAATGAAATGGGAATGATTGAATTAAATTAGGAAAAATTATACAGGAAAATCAAATCTGAAAAAGGTAAAACTTTGGGGCAGCCAAGTCGACTCCGCCTCTGAGGTGAAATCAACTCTAAGGGATCGAAGTCGACTTCGCCTAGGGCAAAGTTGACTCCACGCGCGACCGTCCGTCTTCTCCTCCCCCTCCTTCCCTCTATTTCTCCCGTGCTCTGCCTCCGCGAACAGTTCCTCCTCTCCGGTTCTCTCTCTCTCCATTTTCGGATTCTCTGAGCTCTCTCTCTCTCCTTCATTTTCCCTCCTCACTCTCCCTGTTTTCTTCTCTCTCTCTCTACCCGTCTCTGTCCTCTCGCGTCTGCTCTCTCCGGCTTTGTCGTCCTCTCCGACTCGTTCTCTCTCTAACTCCAACTCTTTCTTCTCTCTCAGTTTCTCTCTCTCTGCTCTCCTCTCCTCTCTCACTCTCCCTCTTTATCTCTCTATATCTCCCTCAACAACCACTCCTCTAAATCTCAAAACCCACCTCAATGGCTCCAAAATCTAGATTCCCAAGTTAGTTGTATCAAAACCATCCCTTAAACCTGTCCCCAGAAAAACAATGTCCCAAACTGAAGATGAAGTGCCTCGGAGGCAACGAACCTCTTCAAAACGAGGCCAGGAAGAACCATCCACTTCCATTGGTCGTAGGGTTCGTTTTCAAATGGGAACTCCATCAACAACGACTGGTCGTGAGGAACAACCTCAAACCTCACACAGCACTTAATCAGGGGCGATAAGGAAAGGAAACACAGCTGGCAAAGCTCAGGTGTTGAAAATGCCTACCACATACTTCAAAACCGAACTCCAGCACAGTCGGTTCTACAAATCCTTCTACGAGCGGAAGGTATTCATCCCCAAAATTATTGATTTCAAATTTCTGAAAGATTATGGATCAGATATAAAAGATTTGTTGGAATTCCAAGGATGGACCAAGCTTTTGAAAGAAGATGAAAGAGTCTATCCGAATTTGACTAGAATTTTCTATTACTTTTGGGATGAAGAATATTACGGCAACTTTGTGAAGGGAGTTGATATGTTCTTCGGCATTGGAGTAACTCCAAATTTGGAAGAAGCGATGCTAAATATTGGACAAATACTTAAGATTCCACATGAAGATGAACCAATCCCTGCAAACCTCACACTTGATCAGATCTATAATCAGCTTACCCGAAGCAATAAGTATCATCCAGGGATCAAGTTTCTGCATTACATGGATCTGTCTTCAAGGCTACGGGTTTTACGCCTATTGATAGCCCACTGCATTTATCCTAAGGGCAGAGGAAGAAATCAACTAAACCCACAGGAAGCAGGAATACTGTGGAAAATTGTAAACAGGGTAAAAGTCAGCCTTCCTCGATTATTCATTGAAGCTCTTAGCTGCAGAAAAGACAATCCACGAGGAGTTCTACCCTATGGTACTTGGATCACAAAGATCCTAGAGCATTTCGAAGTTGATATAGAAGGAGAGCCCTTTGAAGTGCTGAAATCAATAAATGCAATCAACAAAGCATTAATCCAAAGAATGAAGATCAATGTATATCAACTAAGGGCAGAAGCAAAAAGGGAAGCTCCAGAAGAGGCTGGATGAGCATAGACTGATGGGGAGCAGCCTCCGTCATCTCTAGAAGCCCAACCGGCTCCACCACAGGATATACTTAAGGGGCCAGCCTCACCCTTATCATATGGATCATACTCTCCAAGGGGTTCGGACATTCCAGATCCAGCACCACAATCATCATCTCAGGATATAACTCTGCAAACTATTCGAGATGAAATGGCACAACAGGAAAACAAAGTTACAAGTCTCATCTATGGGGTCCTCACAGCCATTATGGACATGCATTCCTGACGGGATCGTATGGATCGGGAATTGCGGACTATACGCTACCATTTAGCATCTGGGCATCATCGTAATCAGCCCATACCTGAACTAGATCCGTTTGATTCTGGATCAGTTCATCGAGATCCTACCCCGACACCTATTTCATCCTTCTACTCATTTGCCCATGTCCGACATGTCAAACCTACTCAACCTTCATATCCCATTTCCAAATTTTAATTCACCAAATCTTTGGTAATTAAATTTCATTTTGAGTGATTAACAAAAAGGGGGAGATAGGATAGAGTTTTTTGAGTGAGTTTAGTTTTAGGACATGACATAAATTTTAGAGTTTTGTTTGGGTTGGGTAGCTTGTATATAGTTTTTATTTTGCTTTGCACTGTAATCTGTATGGAATATGATAATATGAAATATGTTTTATGCTCTGATATTTGTTTTATGCTCTGTTTGAAAGATATTTGATGCTCTGTTTTGAAAGTTATATGAATATGATTTTCTTGAAAGGTACAAACTCAAATTAGTTTTGTCAATCATCAAAAAGGGGAGATTGTTAGAAATAATAGTTAAAACAAAATAAATTGACCAAAGCATAAGTTTTGATGATTAACAAACACAAATTTGAGTATGATATGATTACTAATAAATTTAATGAATGTCCTAAGGAATGAAAAATCAACCCAAGACGATCCCCAAGTCGACTCCAACTTCGACTTAGGACTGAACAACCGAAGTCGCAGTCGAAGTCAACTCTACTTGAGACTTGAGGTCAAGTCGCAGATGAAATCGACTCCAGATCGACTTGAAGCTGCACTTTCTCTCCAGTGTTGATTTTGGGGACAGAACAACCGAAGTCATAATCTAAGTCGACTCCATTTGCGACTTGAGGTCAAGTCGCAGATGAAGTCGACTCCAGTATCGACTTGAAGCTGCACTTTCTCTCCAGCGTTGATTCTGGGGGACAACACATCCGAAGTTGCAATCAAAGTCGACTCCACTTGCTACTTGAGGCCAAGTCGCAGATGAAGTCGACCCCAAAATCGACTTAAAGTTGTGGCTTCCTCTCAAAGCTTAAATTGTACAAAAGTCACGGGCAAAGTTATCAACTTCAACATTATAAAGCAGATTCTCAAGCTCAAGATAAAGTGCAAGTTCATTTCAAGATAAAGACAACTCAAGTTTTTCAAACCTGAGTTTATGAAGACTAATACAAGCTTAAAGGAAGCAAGACATATGAATTCATTCCAAATCAAAGATTATTTGTCCATACAAGATTCAAGTTCTCCAAGTTTACAAGATTTGAAGCCAATCCAGCACAAATAAAGTCTCTAGTACTGAAGGACAAGAAAAGAAAAGAAGTTAAGTAAACAAGAATTATATCAACAAAAATTAAACTGATTTGGCACAAGAAAATAGTCAAGTCGCACCTCAAGTCGACTCCAAGATCGACTTGAGGCCAAGTCTGAAACCAAGTCGACCCAGAAGACAGACTTGGAAGTTGAAGAACAGCCGAAGTCGCACACGTAGTTGACTCCACTTGCGACTTGGAGACTTAACGTTCGAATTTTTTAACGTTGGACATTTATTACGCGCCAACCAACTCTATAACGTTCAAAATCTTCTCTTCGCTATATATAGACACTCAAGCAAACGTAGATACATACAATACAGAGCCTAAAGAGAGAAAAGAAGTACTACTAAGAGCTTTCATTTGCTTTTCTCTAAAATTGAGTGATCTATACACTTTCAATGGAAGAACAAGCTTCAAAGTTGCGGTTTGCTTCAATAAAATACAATTGGTTGCTCCTACAGATTCTTCCTCAAGCTGAAACTTGCTACACAACTCAGTAAAGTGTAGATTTCTTTTATTTTCACATTATTATTTGTTCTTAGTGTTTGGTTTGAGTTTGGTGGTTCAAACCAAGACATTGCAAGTAGAGTTGTAATTGGAGTGTAACTCATCACCTACTTGTGTTGATTGTATATGCCCCCGAGAGCTAGAATCTAGAAGAGAGCAGAGGCTCTGGTTGTATATGCCCCCTAGAGTTAGAATCTACAAGAGAGCGTAGACTCTAGTTGTATTCGCAGAATACATAGTGGAACCCAAGTCACAAGGGTGTGTGAGCTTGAAAGAGTGGAGTAGGAAAATGTTACCCGAAACACTATAAATCTCGTCTACTGTTTTTCTTATTGCTGTCTATCTGTTACCATCTAGGGGATTAAAACTTTAAAGGGGTTAAGCTTTGATTTACCAAAGAATTTTTAAGAACCCAATTTACCCATCCCCTTTTGAGTTTTACCATAAACTCGGGACCAACAGAGAATTATTTGCACAATTCCTTTAAAACATTATTTCAAATCCACGCTTTCTTTTTCAATTCATGTATGAAAATGCAATGCATTCATTCACACATAACATTCTTTTGCCTCCATCTCTTGGGAGGACGCCGCCGACATACAGCCCCTACGACTTGGTAATAGAGAAAGGAGACCATCTGATCCGCTTTCTACCTCCACTAAAGCCTCTTCCTTGTGCCCTCACCTATTAGGAGGATGTCGCCGACACACAGCCCTTGCGACTTGGCAATGGTGAAGAGGGATCTCCGATCCTACTTCCTCCACCAAAGTCTCTTAATTATGTATCATACATGTACACATGTCCATGAACATCACATGACATCAATATGCCAATATGACTTTTTATAAAAATTCATAAACATTCATCATTTCAAAACATTATAAGAATGACCACCCTTAAACACATTTCATAAATATTTGAAAATAAAATGTATTTTTAAAATGATTTGCTTACTTACAATGAAGTAATAAAATCACATTTTCAAAGTTGTGCTTGTTTACCTTCTCAGTCTGTGTCCTCAACCTTCTTCTTTCCTCTTGCTATACAAGGAAATTGGATATTTTATCTATCTATTCCATATCTTAGGTTGCTTTATAACAATTTATTACTTCATTCCCTTAGAAGTTAATCTTATAAAGATACTTGGTCATTACTCATTTATATGGATTTTTATCCATAAATCATTGAAAAATTCCATTCATATATCCTCATAAAATATAAAAATAAATATCATTTTTTTCCAAAATCACGTTGTTCACTGTTCATGATTACTGTAGCAGGTCACTGTTCATCCGAGGTTGCTGTTCACAAAGTGTTGGTTACCGTTAAAGGGTTCCAAAAATTGACATTTTTTCTAAAAGTAAAAAATACCATGACATAGTTTATATTTAGTATATTATGAGAAAATTCATGAATTTTAAATTCATCATCATTTACTTGGCCAAATAAATAATTTTCTCCATATACTAAAATTCATCATAATTTCACTTCAGCATAATTCTTAAATCCAAAAATCATGAGATTAATATATCATTATCCCAACATCATAAATATCATAAAAATTCATCCTACATCATCATTTATTAATATTGGAGCATTATTTACACATATCAAATGTTATCTTCTCGAATGCTCTGTTCTTGCTCTAATTTTTTAATATTTTTGTATAATTTCAATTAAGCATTATAAATATACTTATTTTATCGTGCTTAGGTATTATTTAAACATGATTTTACCCTACTTAACATTCAAAATTTTTTTTGAAAAAAATTCCCTTACCTCAAGTGGAGAACTCCCCTCCTACTCGGCTCTTTCTCTCTCTTTCATTCTCTTCTTCTTTCTCTAAAGGCAAAAAACGAATTTTGGGAGTTGAAAAAGCTCAATGGAGCTTGGATTTGTGCCTTTGGACGTTCACAATGCTCCCCTATTTATAGCATGTCATTTTTCATAAAATTATAATTTACCCCCTTGCTCAAGGTACTTAATTCTAAATATTTTTTCCAAATCCCATGCAATATTTTGAGCCTTATGCAGCCACCCTAATCAGCAGCTCCTGCCCCTTAGCTAGCCCCTATTTATTTAATAATTTTTATTTTTGAAAATAATTTTTTTAAGCTAATTAAATTTCAACCGTTGATTTTCGATAAGATTGATTTTGGACCATTGGATTTTGGACCAAAAGTCAAGCCTCCAGTAGCCATTGCAGCTTTTATTAATTATTTTATTTTTAATTAATTAAAATTAACCTCGAAGTCAAATAAAATTAATGAAAAAGGTGGGCTACCTTTTTTATCTCCAAACAACGTTTCATCTTGACCCTTAATTCATGATTTTTATCATATCTTACACCATTCATCATGTTCATCATAGATTTTTAACCATCCATAAAAAATTTCACTTTCATCCGACATCTGGATTGCAAGTTATGAATTTTTCTTCATTTTCTCTCAAAAATCCACTAAAACCGAAAATACTAAATAAATAAAAAAGTGGATATTTTGTCCTTTTGTGGGAAGCTTCTTTTTTAAATTTTATGATTAAGTTAATCACTTTGGATTAACTTAACATATTTCTTAATCCTATATTTACTATTCATGTTTCACTATTCACATGCACTATTGATCCGAATTTTATAATTAATTATTTTAACCTCTATTTCCATATATTTTCATACTCATGAATGTATAGTTCCCTAATATATTACCTAAGGTTTACAATCTTAAGTTGGGGTTTCACAAAGACACTACATGCTCACATATAGGAGGTTGGATAACATAGAGATCATTGGATATTTAGATTCCGACCTTGCTGGATGCCAAGATAGTCTTAAATCCACTTCAGGCTATATTTATCTGCTTACTAGAGGAGCTGTCTCTTAGAGAAGTGCTAATTAAACACTCGTTGCTCCTTCCACCATGGCAGCTGAATTTATAACGTGTTTCAAGGCATCCAATTAGGCTGTATGGCTAAAAAATTTGTTATGAGGCTGCGAATTATAGATGGAATTGAAAGACTACTCAATTTATTTTATGATAATAGCTCAGCAGTCTTATATTCCAACAACAACAGGAGCTCAACGAAGTTAAAATTCATTGACCTTAAGTTCCTAGTTGTTAAGAAAAAAATTCAGAAAGGTTGGGTGTCTATAAAGCACATGGAACAAACTTTATGATTACGGATCTGCCGAATAAGGGACTACCACCTAAGGTCTTTCATGAGCATACTACTCATATGGGTGTTATATCACTTGATGATACTTTGGTTTAGTAGGAGTTTGTATTTTGTGCTTTTCTAGTTGACACACATTTTGTTTGTTATAGTTATGGATATTTTCTGCAGAAATAAATTTTTTAATATTTTGGTTATTTAATATTTCGATTTTGGTTTGATCTTGCCAAATAAGTTGGACTAGTTGAAAATAAGCATGTTAGATCACATTATATATAATTTTCATACTACGCATCTATACTTGATCTATGTCGTTTGGTTATGTTTGATATATGTGACCATGAATGAGTCTAGTTATGATGAATATGACAAAGGCCGCTTTGATCCTATGTTAGCATAACTAATGTACGAGATTATTCGAAGATGATTTTGGTTATGACAGTAGGAGGTTTTGAGTTCATAAGGTTATGTATATAATTATAAGATTATATGTAGTCTAAGTGAGAGATTGTTGAATTTTTAAATTTACATGTATAATAATTATATATATGCTATCATAAATTGAGGCACAAATGATAAAGTGATCTCTTAATGGGTCAAATCATCTAACAGAGTATGTGTCTCTTATGTGTAGATACCCGATTGCCTATTTTTTAATTTTTATTTTTATAATGGTTTATAATGGGCTAAATTAGAAATTAAAAAATGGGTACACAATATATACGGTCGTGGTCCTCAAGTTATGCATCTTTTAAGATTTTTTTTCTAACATTCCATCTTTAGAAAAGATGAGCCATTTTTTGAAAAGATGAGCCACCTTCTCTAGAAAACTCCAAGGTGTTAACTTGGAAGACCAGAAAACCTCTAAATTCAAGAACAACAACTCCTATAGATCTAGATACGCTTCTGCTTATAGTTCTATTTTCTTGGTGATTTAGCATAGAGGATCTTGGCGTGATTAATGTTTTAATCAATATGGTTTTTCTTACATTGACTCTTCCAAAAGCCAACAAAGAGAGTTTGCAAGTTAACCATAAAAGTTAAAACTATGTAATATTAGCACTTTTTAAGTCTAGAAGTATATTATTCATCGTATTTTTTAATGGAGAATATTTTTTATTGCTAACAAAAATTCTCTTATTTTCGGTACTAACCAAAAGAGCATAACAGAGCAGGCAAATAGATTGGGAGATGCTCCTAGCCTTAAATACATAAACCACTGTATATATAATTTCCAAATAAGAAAGGAATTAACATCCTACATTTGGTGCCCATGGTAAAAACCATGGCGAAGTTTTTCACACAAGTGCCACTTGGCCTTTCCTTTTGACCTACAAGTTTCTAGTGCTTACACTTCTTGGACTATCCATATACATATATACAAACACAGGCAAGTAAAACAGCAAAAGCACACAGATATAATTATGTAATTATCTAAGCACATCAATATTCCAATTAATCATGTTCATGAAGGTGGGAATAAGCAACTGCTCTGATTCCTTACAGCCCCACTTTCCTTGAACTCCACGTTGGTAAGCTTGTCTTGACACCACCTAAGCTGCGGTGAGGAAATCGTCGACATCTTCAGCACTCTGGATACGAGCTTCATGTCTATGGAGCAAAACAGCACTTCCAGCCTTTGTGACTCATCAAGCGGTTTTGTTCTCTTCAGACAGCATCTCCTCCTCCCATTCAAATGCCTCATCATGAGTTCTTTCTTCAAAAATTTAGAGAAAGAAAGTAAAAACACCAATCAATTTTGATTTGTCTCACAAACTTTCTATTTAGATATTTGACAGCTAAATCAGAGATGCATAGAGCTAGCATCACCTTGTGGAGAGCACTTGTGAGGTCAGCAAATAGTTGTAAGTCCGTTGGGTCTTCGACCTGTGGATTTATCCATAGAAGGCTTCCTAAGTTCCCAGGAAACTTCTTTCTGTCAGACTTGATGAATTTCCAAAAGGTTGTGATGGATGCCTCTATCACCTTCATCAGCTCCCTTGTAAATATGGTGCGACCTGTCGTCCATTGGTTCTCTCTTTCCGCCTTGTCTTTTTATATATATATATATAAAAAAAAAAAAAAGAGAAAGCTAAAAATTTAATGGAGATCAGGACTAATAATTTAAAATTACCTCATTTATAATTTCTGTTTTCGTGATCATACAAAATCTTATCTGGGCTGCAATCAGATTATCCATCAAGATTACATTTGTGCTCGCCTAAGGCGATTAGGTTATTGGGACTTGGGAGGTTTGAAGACCAAAAGAATTTTTTTAATATGAATGAGACTTTCTTGTTATTAATAATCAGAAAGACCGAAAAATACCTTGTAGCATTTTGAGAAGACCCTCTGTATACAGTGTTGGAAAACCTTTGTTATTTGAAACTTTGAAACATTTTTTAATGAACCGTGCGTTCCTGTCCCATAACAGATAACACCTATAGATATGGCAAATCGATGGGAAGAGCAACAAAGAAAAATATTCTCCTACATCAACGTCATTGAGATACATTTGATTTTCTTCTATTTATGATTTCACACCCAACCGTGAAAACTTGAAAAGCATAGAAATCTTTCTAATTTTATACTTCTATAAAGGTATGCAACATTTATTTTAATGCATATTTTCCTAACATATATCATGAGGAAGTCTAACACCCACTTTTGGATAAGATCGTTTACTTTATCTCATCCTAAAAAATCTTTTCCTCAATATTTTAGAAGGAAGTCAGAGCAAGAGCAAGTCAGGAATAAACCAAGCATAACATAACAAGTGTACAGAACACCTTAGATTTTAAACCCATAAAAATACCTTTTTTAAGTACTTCATTTGTCATAAAGAGAGAATGAGACAGATTACTTTAGACACAGTTGTCCACAAGTCAAAATCCCAATCTATCCCATTGATACCGTGATTAATTTGCAAAATCAAGGCCATTCATATGAAAGACGCTACATATTCATCGCTGGCAACCGATGCAAGTGCTTGAAGGATAGCAAAGAGCAACACATTAGTTCGACTACTGAAATTAGAAATATTATGGAGCAATTGCATTTTTTTCTTGTTGAGGAAATTCAATACCTGGGACCTTAGGAACTTGCAGAAGGTACTGATAAGGTAATCTGCTTTGCACATAACTCCATGACCTCTCAGTTCCTGTTCTTTCATTCTCCATGAACCTCTCCAACATGACTTGAAATTGTTGGAACTTCCCACTGACATTTTCAAAGAATGCACCGGTGATTGGAGTGGAAGAGGAAGCAAGAGCCTCAACTTTTCTGTATTGATGATGAAGGGCCTCCCAACACAAGCATGTCTGGCCCACATACACCATTTCAAAATCACTTTCTATGCATTTTATGAGCACTCTCCTGGCCTCTTTGCTCATCGGCTCAACGTTCCCCAATTGTTCCGTTGAAATTGCACCTTTGCCAGTGTCAATCAGACAAGACAATCTTTAATGAGAATACAAAAACAAAATGCAAGTTTAATAATCAAAAAAATTTTAAAAATTCAAGCCTCCAAAAGTGAGTAAATGGGAAAGCAGCTGTTGATCAGTCCAGCATACTCACTCAATCCGTATGCTCTTTCACAACCGAGTAGATCAAACCACCTCATTCTTTCAATGTACTTCTCATAGAACTCATCAACTTCTACATCTTCTTCTTCAACTACGTTTTCCACTTGCCTATCCACAGCGGAAAATTCAGAGCTGCTAGCAAGGGAAGAAGAGTCCTCCATGATGGGAAATTGGGTCCCGAACAAAGAGGGAGAAGAATCGCTTTGTTCTTGCTCATTCAAAGTAGTAAACTCAGTGCTGCACACAAAAGAGGAAGATGCGCTCAAGGAGAAACAAGGCCTGCCTGTCTCTGAATCCTCACATCCTTGACATTTTGATTCTTCCTCATGGACATCCTCCTCTTCATTTCCCACCTTTCTTTTTAACCCATCCATAATATTTTCATCTCTGTAATAATCAAGCAGCACGATGCTTCGAACTGGGCCATGGACATTGAGAGCATCATGATCAATGGTTTCTCTCTGGAGAACCACGGAAAGTATGCTATTTCTCATGAATCTCAAGATAAATAAGAGGGCAGAGCCGATGTGTTTGAGGGGACCAAGGAGAAGAGTCCATATCATACAGCCCAAAAATTGTGCCCATAAGAAAATTTGACAAAGAAGAAGCAGAAGTGGATGAATGAAGACGCCAAGGCAGTACCATTTTTGAACTAATCCAGGTGGGATGAGAATGATTTCAATGATAAGCCAACAAGTTGAAAGCAAAGCCATCTTTTCCGAGAACTATGAACTCATTGAGGTGAAGGTGCTAGGCTTGAGGGGGAGGGTGGAGCAGTGACAGTCTAACTTTCACTGTTTTATTGCATTAATAAATACCAATGTTGCTGTTTGTTAAATCGAGGGAAGCGTCAAGGAAGGAGATGGGTTGAGTACTGGCCCACCAAAAAAGGAGGAATTGTGAGGTCTTATTGCATCGTTAGTCACCACTTTGAATCCCGACCGTTCATCCTAGGAATCAAATTCGTTGAGCGATCAAACTATTCTAATTCTTTGCATCAGATGATCCAAAAAATTTAGGATGTGGGAAATTAAATATGGAAACAATCCAACTTGATGTATGTATGTTGTATTGACAGAACACTAGTGCTAATGTGGAAAATTTCCCCACTCTCTTTCCCCTGTTTTTTATTGCTTCGATGATGGGTATATTTATTTATGATAATGGCATGGATCAGGAGGATATAATTCCCTTATTTATCATCTGTTACATATGAAGGACTTGGTTTTTGTTGGGGAAAACTACAAAAAAGAGAAAATTAAAGAAAATGGAACAAGTGAAATTAAAATCAAGTTTCATTTTAAGTGTATTACAATATTATTTTTCTTAAAAGGCAATTTTGCAACTTTATTCGATGCTCAAGGTAATTTCACAGTTGTTCACAGGATACAAAAAGTGAAACCTGAATTAGAATAAGAATATTATCTTCTTTGGACAAACAAACACTTAAAAGATAGAATTTTTAGTTGAATGCACTATGCGACGGTTCGTTTAATAGGCACATCCCATCAGATCATTCATTGCTGTTTCATGCACATGTATTGTCAATTGGAAGTTTGAATTTACAGCCGGATGGTGAATTCAAACCCAAGACCTATTGAACAATTCAAACCCAGTCTATGGTCAGTGGGTGCTTATATCTATCAGTGATTGAGATTTGAAACCAATCACATAAATCGCAGTCGACCTTCTGATCCGATCCAACGATGCTGTAATTAGATTACTACATTAGTATTGGATTAGATTAATTTTGTGGTCTGGAATGAACAGATATAGATGTAGCAGCTGATGACGGAACAATTGCCCATTAGCTACGAATACTAAATTATAAAAAAATAAAAAGGATGAATTAGGTGGTATACATATTTAATTATAGAGGTTTGATAATTGATGCAAGACCAATTCAGATATGATTATTCCAATTAGAACTACGCATGCATATATCTCAGCATCTATTAAAAAATTGCTTATCATTAATCAAATTAAGACATTAACAAATGACCACACGTTCTTGTAATTGGCGTGAAATTTCCCATTCAGAGTCTTCTTTTTTCCTGGCACGTGTATCCGAGCGCTTTTGGTGGCGACTTGATTGTATACAACTATTTATGTTCTAAAAAGCCTAATTAGTCAACCAGTCAATTTTTAGAGGCAATCTTGCCGATCTCAATCCCATCAGGGCCTTTTCAACTTTCAAAATATACAGTCTTGTATGAAATCTGAATCTCGTTCCCAAGATATCTTTTTTAATTTTTAATATAATTTTTTTATATTTTTAATATAATTATTTCCAGTCTCTGTACACGTTATTATATTCTCATCTCTAATATAAATTCCATTCAAAAATCTTGTATCATTTCAAATAAGCCTTTAGTCAATTACTTAGTTGACATGGGACGTCTAATACACCGGGCACAGATGCCTGAGGTCTCAGGTTTGAGCCCCGGTGACAGCGTTATTCCCAAGTTGTCAAACCTGTGACCAGATTTTACGAAAAAAAAAAAAAAAAGGGCACTACTTAGTTGACAGGGCCTGTTTATTTCTGCTGAAGTTTCAGAAACAAGAAGCTGAAATTGTAAGTAGCCGAAGTTAACTAAATTAGCATGGAATGTTTAATTCATTGAAATAGAATAACTATCGATGTGTTAAACTATTAAGTAGCTGAGACAGAGATATTAAAATAATATGAAATACCCAAATATCATTTTAATTTTTGTGATCATACAGTGATAATATTTTGAATAAAATAAATTTCAATTAATAAATTAACAAATATTTAAAATATAAAATGTTTAGATCTTAAAGTTGGAAATATTAACTAACATATTTTGTGATGAAATTAACTATTATATTTATAATTATATTTAAATGAAATAAACAATAAACGATTTATATAAACTTTTACATTTACAAAATTTTGATATAATTCATTTTTAATATTTAAAATATATTAAAGTATTATTTATGCATGATGTAATTATCTTTAAATATAAAATTAATAAATCGTATAGTGTCATGTTTTTATTTACAAGAATATTATTCATGAAAATGTCATGTTTTTATTTACAAGAATATTATTCATGAAAAAAAGGAATTTCAAAATTTTTAAAAGTTTATTTAAGGAAATAAAATTTTTGATAAGTTAAACAGCACCCGAAGGAGTGCTTAGACCTTATTTGCACATCTTAGAAAATTTCCTTAAAAGAATTAGAGCACGAGCCCACCAAACAGAGCTTATTTTTAAATATAAAACCTCTAGTTGCAAAATTAGCCACATCAAACAGTCCCTTGCTCCCTAATTGACATGGTCATGATTCAAAATTTTGGACTTCCAAGTCATCTTAGTGACCCTACCAAATGTGGAACAGGTTTTAACGCAACTATGCTCTATTATTTATGGATAATAAAGGGTGATTTGTAAATATACCCACTTGGTTTAACAATAATTGCAAATATACCTATATAGTTGTATAAATTGCAAATAATTCTCATATAGTTTGACCACAATTGCAAATATACTAACACCGTTATGACACCATTACTGCACAGCCACAATGTGAGTATATTTTCAAAGATACGCAAACTATGTAGGTATATTTATAATTTTAAAAATTAAATAGCTATATTTAGTTTTTACAAATATATTCATGTAGTTTACTCATCTTTTTTACAAATATATTCATATTCGATGCATTAACGACGTCATAATGACGTTGGTATATTTACAATTATAGTCAAATTATGCGGGAATTACTTGTGATTTTTGAAACTATATAGGTATTTACTACTATGGTTGAACTAAATAGGTGTATTTGCAAATTACTCGATAATGAATCAGTCTACCGGGTATACCAAGCTTAAAAAGCTTTAATTTAGTGTAGCTATGCACACTTAACTCTAGTGCATTTTAGTGCATACTTTTTTAATTTCCTAGTTTTTTCATATGCATGTCCAAACATGAGAAATGACGTATTTTTATTTTTAAAATTCAAAATAAAATACTTAAAAATATAAAACTTCATGCTTGGGCTCACATAAATATATTAAAAAAAATTTAAATAAAAATAAAATGAGTAATGCACAATGTGCGTTAAAGCTAAGTGCATCTGGGAGCAATGAATCCAGTTCCAAGCTTAAATAAGACTAATAAGTATTATTTTTATATTAAAAATGATAGATTTTAATATGTAAACTAAATACATGTGGAAAATGAAAACAAAAAAAATTAAAAAATCTCGAAACACGTAAGCTTATCGATCAGGCTTGAATGCGTTAAATCATTACCCATATTATGATTGTTATAGACTAAGAACTTGGAACGATCTAGTGCATCCGATGCATAGTAACAATTTTTTGGCATCATTTTACTGGCTAAATATATGCTTTATATGTAAGTTTATTAATTTTTTGATTTTTTTTTGAATTTTGAAGTAAAAAAATTCTTTTCATGATCAGTGGCAAGTGAAAATTGATTTTTTATTTTTAGAATTCAAAAATATTAAATGATATCGATAAATTGTAAAAATTGTATATATTTAACCTTCATGCTTAGGCCCACAAATGGTGCAAAAAATTTACAAAAAAATATTTTTAAAAATAAGTCAATGCACTAAGAGCAGTGGATTGCACCATGATATGGATAGAAGATGCATAAATGCACCCGAGTGCACTTAACTTCGGCGCATATGAGTGTTTTTAACTCTTTTTTAAAATTCTTTTTATGAAACTATTAATCTAAGTGTGTTTAAAATATAAAACAAGTTTTATGTGGAAGGGTGTAAATATTTTTTTGAATTTTTCAAAAAAAGGGGCATTTTAGTGAATTTTGAATAATTAAAATGCCCTTTTTTAAAAAATATTTAAAATATTTATAAATTTCCAAAAATAATAAAACTTGATAAATATGTTAAATATACTTAGATTAATAATTGTATAAAAAATTTTAAAAATTTTAAAAAATGAATTTTTATACGTTAATGCATTGGAAGCCAAGTGAACGTCATAGTCTAACCTATACACGTGTCAACCTCATGCTTGGAGCTCTCGTAGAAAGGCCTCAATTCTCCCGGTCCTAAAATGGCTTGGGAGGGTGATAAGAGACTAGAAACAGAAGTGTGAGCAGGTGCAGAATTTTCATCGGGAATTGTTTAGATCCTTCTCAAATGGTGCAGCCCGATGTGATCGATGAGATTGCCACACGCATTTCAGACACAGATAATCAGATGCTTACATGGCCGATTACAATGAATTGAGGAAGTCGAAAGTTTATTAAAGGAAATGAATTCGATGAAAGATCCACGGCCGGATGAAATGTCCACAGGCTTCTTCCAAAAGAAGAAAAATGTGATAGAGAATGACAATTTATGAAGCTTGCAAAGTTTTAGAAACGGAATATATTAGGTAGCAAGCCGCAATGTGAAAGGAGATCAACCAAACTATTGTAGCTCTCATCCTGAAAAAGAAAGAAGCCACAAGACAATGGTTTTCGCCTCATCAACCTGTTCAACATGGTAATATGGTTTGCAAAGTGATCTTAAAAATGGTACCAAATATTTCTTTTTTCATTTCAGAGTAATAAAGTGCTTTCGTATCATTGCGTTTAATTAAAGATAACATGCTTTTATCTTATGAAGCAATCCATATTTTGTAGAACAGAAAAAAAGAAAAGAACGAGGAGATGGTGATAAAACTGGATATAACGTAGACATACGATAGAGTTGAAGACAAATTTCATGTTTTCTAGAGATGTCACCATATTAGATGCTTCTTGCAGGGGTCTCGTTTGTTCTTTTCAATTGCATATGGTAAAATCTATTTTTAGAAAATGTGATTCAGGTTAATATGAATCGCAACAGAAGCACACACAAAGTAAAATAAGATCAAAGAAATAGCATAAAGATCAAACACAAGGAAACACTAAAATTTATATGGAAAATCCTTCAAACCATTAAGAGAAAAACCATGGAGAGAGACAATGATTCACTATGATAAATAAGTTACAGAGATACACATAATAATACCTCACACATATTCTCTGAATGTTTTACACACTCTAAATAAGAATACTCTAATAACATTCTCTCTCATATCCCAACAAGATACCTCTCAAGGCTCCACTGAATCACTAACTGATACAACTATAAATAAGATTCTAATTAATACTTGCTTAACATCATAAGCAATCTTAGTATCACACAACTAAAATACACAGTATATGCAATCTCGAACCCACTCAACTGTGATACTGTTAAAAGAATAGAATTCAAAGAAAACAAAGTAAAAGAGACAAATCTACGCGGTTCGATTTAACCTACTCCATAGAGGTAAACCCTATTTAATCTTGCTTTTAAGGTTTCTTGGTTCCACTATTTATAACTATTTACACAACATTACATTATTGCACAATACACTAACTTGCTAAATTTTGCAAGATGTACCTATCTTGTCAACACTCTGCCTCAAGTTGGCGAGTAAATATCTATAAAACCTATTTTCTCTAGTATATGTTCAAAGTGCCTTCTTTGCAATACCTTTGTGAAGATATATGCAAGCTGATCAAAGCTTCTTATATATGGAGTTTCAACAATCTTTGCTCAAACTTTATTTCAAACATAATGATAATGAATTTTTGTGTGTTTGGTTCTTTTATGAAAAATTAGATTTGATGATATATGTATTGCTACTTATCACAAAATAATTTCATTAGTTTTTGTGTGTTGAAGCTTAGTTCCTATAAAACAAATTTCAACCAAATTAGTTCACTTACTGTAGAAGCCATTGCCCTGTATTCAGCCTCGACACTTGAACTTACCACAACACTTTGATTTTTCCTTTCCATATTACAAGATTTCCACTAATAAAAGTACAATATCTGGTGGTTGATTTTTTATCTTCTAGATTTTCTGCCCAATATGCCTCTGTATATACAAAAATTTCCATATGAAGAGAAACGTTAGTATGACCATGTGATTTCATCCATATTCCTTCACCCAAACAAGATTTCAAATAGTAAAGAATGCAATCTACCATTCTCATGTGTTCCGTAGTAGAAGAGTGCATAAACTGACTAATAAAACTTACTACATAAGAGATATCTAGTCTAGTGATAGTAAGATATTTTAGTCTTTCCACAAGTCTCTGAAATCTCTCTGGATTTTCTAAAGGCTCACTTGCTTTGACAAATTTGGTAGCATAATCCATTGGAGTATCGATTGGTTTTGCCCCATTTTTTCAGTTTCCTTTAAGAGATCAAGAGTGTATTTTCTTTGACACAAGAATAAACGTCGAGGTATTACTGGTTCTTATTATCATTGTCCATTTCGATGGCCACTTCTTCAGGCAATAATGATACCAATATGTGAGGACCAGATATTTTATTTTATTTTTACGATAACTCTTCTTTATTTATGAGATAAATTATGAACATACTATTAGGAATTTATGATGTTAATAGATGCATATATATATGGACATGACGTCTAAGGGATGTATAATGTGTATGTGCATGTATTAAGGGACGTATAGTGTGTATGTGCATGTATTATAATCTTAGCACATTGGGTATAAATTTAAAGGTATGATTAGCATACCACTGGTGAGTCCTATGACTATTTTCCATTTCGCAGAGTAGGTACGGAGTTCGACCTGCCCGGTCAAGTCGTGGGGGTCAAGGGGCAGCACCCCCGAAGAAATTTTTAATTATTGAATCATAGGAGTGAGAAAGTAAATTACTGATTGCGATTAGGCACGACCCATGCTCTGACCCGACCCGAATCGATAGGGATTCAGTTAACTAAGGGAGCCCACGCGCTAGGACTTCATTTTCATTTTGTGCCTGTTCTCTACTTCTTTTTTTCCTTCTATTCAATTTGATCTAGCCGTAGATCTCTTCAAGAAAACTCTACCGACTGCCTTGAAGATCATCGATTCCAATCAAAGAAATTCTGAATCTCTGTAATTCAAGTCTAGGGACACTGTTTTGGGAAGAAATCACAATCAAGGTAAGTAGATGTCGCCCCTTCTTGATTTAGTAATGAAATTTTATGTTAAATATGATATAAAACTGGTGAGAATGTGTAGCACCTAACACTTTCATGATATGGGGCGTAGAGTTCGTAACAATTATGGTAAGCATGGTTCATGAGAAATTTGCTATGAATGTCCGATTTCTATGAAGTAAAGGACTCGTTAGCAGTTTTTATATTGTTAAAATGTGATGTTAATCGATTCAGCTCAAACGAGCGTATAAATTGAAGGTTCCCTTATTTTGCACCTAACATGTGTTTAGTAAAATGCTTGTGTGACAGTTTTATATGTTGAATTTAAAGTAAACCTTGTTGATATTGTATGTGTGGTTTGTGATATTTAATCCTTGTCTATTATGTATGATGTGTTATTTAAAATGGTGATTGTAAAAAGGTTATTCATGACCCCTGATTGGCATGAGGAGAGGATTGTTCATGACCCTTGATAGACATGAGTAGAGAACTGTTCGTGTTCTTCTATTTATACGAGGTTATATGAATGCGATCTTGGGAGTGGGTATTAGACCCATATGTTTTATCTTAATCACCACATATGCATCCAAAATTTTACTTATTTTCACTTTGTGCTAATTACTATCTACTTATTAAGCCTATTTAGACTCATATGGTTTGTTATTTTACCTTTAAATCATAGGCTAGGTGAGGAACCTCAAGATAAGACAAGTTGAAGATCAAATCTTGGAAACCATTAACACAATATCTTTAATTGCAATTATTTTAAAATTTGTACTCTTTTGATATTCTTACACATAGACGATTACTGAGTCAGATTCACTTTGACAAACATACTGTATTTGGTATTTTGAATTAAATTATAATCTCTATGGATGCATATATGTAAAATCATTTAGTTTGCTTCTTGTATGAGGATAACATTCAATAATTTTTCTTTTATATGAATGTCTTTATTATATGAAGATACACGTGTATAAATATAGGATTGAATGTTACATTTTGATATAAAATTAAAATGTTTATGAATATCAAGTCATTTTTTCCATACCACCCCTTATATATTATGGGGAGATGCTGTCGAATTTTTTTTAAGTTGCATAGTACCCATTGACTAATTATTAAGTATATCTAGAAATGGGGCATTACACAATATGAAGTTAACTACCACATTGTTGAATGCAAAAAATCTTCCTTCAGTAAGAGCTATAACAGTGGCTCTTAGTGGAAAATCAAAACTTTGTTATATTAATAGTAAAATTTCAATTCCTAAACCAAAATTGAAGAATGGTTAGCCATGGATAATCTAGTTATGACATGGTTATTTAATTCCATGAACCACAAATATTTGAAATTTTTGAAAATTCAAAAAATGCTAAAAACTTATGCAATTCTCTCAAAGAGGTGTATGGTCAATAAAATTATGCCTCCAGAATATATAAATTACAATAAAAAATTGCTCGTGTAGAGCAAAAATCAGATAAATATTTTATTGAATATTTAAGATTTATGAAGAAAAGATGGGATGGACTGAGACAATATAGCCCTCTAGCTGAAATGGTAAAAAATTATTTAAACAAAGAAGAACAATACAAAGTTTTTCAACTATTGGTTGGTCTAAAACCAGAATACCAAGATCTTAGGAGACAAATATTAATGATCCCATCACTTCCCTCTTTTTATAATGTTTGTGCTATCATCCAAAGAGAAAAAACAAGAAAACGAGTAATCGATTTTGAAAATAGACCAGAAATTGAAAGTCACACTATTGCTATTAAATCTAACTATAAAGGACCTATTCAATTTGGAGGAAAAGGATCAAAGTTATTTGTACGGAAGAGTACGATGTAGAGGAAATGGTTGATATTATGATCACTGTAATAAAACGGGACATATTAAGGACCGGTGTTGTTCCTACTATGGATGCACAAAAATCTGTGCAATGGAATTTCTCTAGCAGCAAGTAGCGGGCGGATTCAGCAACTTTCCACGACCAAAAAACTATTTAGGTCGCATGCAATAACGCAACGCCAAGCAGCGGCAAAGCAACAGACTTGGCAGAAATTATCAGTAGGCTTGGAGATTTCCATACTACCGCTGTAATTCAAGCAGTAGTGGCGTGGGGATTTGCGTGCGGAGCAGAAAGACAATTCGTTGGCAATTTGTATGCGAACGTCTTGTGGTGCGATGCGGATTGCGGTGCGCAGTGGTATCGGATTAAGAACGAAGTAGAATAGCTTCAAAAAAATTTTCACAAAGAAAGTCTTAACGGGACAATCTGCTATGATACCATGTTAAAAGAATAGCATTCAAATAAAACAAAAAAAAAACACACACACACGCACACACAGATTTATGTAGTTCGGTTTAACCTACTTTAGAGAGGTAAACCTTATTCAGGGTGTGTTTGGCAATTGATAGAAAATGTTAAATTAAAACTTTTTAATATAAAACTTTTCACTCTCTACAACTATCATAATTAAATTTTTTTAATTATTTTTTCACACTTTCCTATATAATTACCCTACTTTTCAATCATTTCTACACAACTATTTACATAACTAACCTATTTATTTTAACTTTATACTCTTTACTACTCATTATTATCTCTATCATATCATATCATTTGACAACTTTTACTCTCCAAAACTTTTCATCAAAAGTTTTATTTTTTACCAAACACAACCTACATCATACTTTTATGATTAACTGGTTCTACTGTTTATAACTGTTTACACAACTTTACATAATTGCACAATACACCAACTTGCTAAATTTTGCAAGATAGGCCTATGTTGCAACAGATACGCAAAATACAAGATATACCTAATGTCTATGATATTCTTTCTCAGCTCCTAAAGATTCATATCCATTCCCATTTGTGCTGTTTGTATCATGCTGTTGAAGAATTTAGTATGTCCGAAACAAAATGTAGGCATAGGGACTCTTTTAAATTTTGCAGATATGGCTGGTGTAGGGATTACCTCCATCGATTATTTCCAGTCGGTAATGCCATTACCGAACCGTGACTTTGACATGTGTAGCAGCTATGCCAGGTGGGTGAGGCCAAAGGATGGAAGAGTGAAATCGAATGTCAATGCAAGTTTTCATACGCAGAACGGACTAATGGGTTTTGATGTTATTCGTAGAGCCTCAAAAGGAAATTTCTTAGCTGCCCAATGTTCGAATTCTTCAGGAACTCCAAATACCCTTTGGATGGAAACGCTAACTGTTCTAAAAGGGATTAGGTGGGCTGTGGAATTGGGTTGTGGCAAATTAGAAGTTGAAAGTCATCCTGTGATTGTAATTAATGGGTCAATGGCGTTGGTTTCTCTCTATCCAGCCTATACTTCCTTATTAGAGAAATTAGAAGGGTTGTTACCTGTTTTCATCAAGTTCAGTTCATCCATGTGCTTAGAACTGTAAATCAGGCAACTCACATGTTAGCAAAATATGCTTTATCTAAGAAGGGGAGAGAAATAGTTGGCGGAGGGACTACTAAAATTGCATTTGTGAATTCCTTGTGTACGGATCGCTCATTTCTCCCCAGCTTTAATTTGATGGTCCCCCCTCCCATCTTTTTTTTTTTTTTTCCGTTTTTTGGCATTGGTAATTTGGTATGCGCCCCAACCATGACATTTTCAATTTTTCATATATATAATTTTTGTTTTTTGATTTTGTATTCGTTAAAATTTTGGAAAATCTTAAAAATTAGAAAATACAAACTTGCATACATGAAAAATTTTATGGTTGGGCATACATTGAACCCAAAAAAGTGTCATGGTAAATGAGGTGACTCTGCACGTGGGTGGATAGTTTCACATCTGGCCATCGGAGGGGCACTTTGGATATTGTATTGTGAGAGGCAAAATCTATAGAAGGGCTTGTGGCCATAAGGTGAGGGCGTGTATAGATTAGGATGTGAAGGCTTAGACTTTGATAGATAATATTGCACGGAGAGGTAAGATGGTCTTTTTGGCACAAGAAAAATAAAAATAAGACAGTAACGGGAAAATAGAGTTAAAACAACAGCGAAAAATGAAAATTAGATGATCGGAATAAAACTTCTAAGGGAAATAACTAAGAAATTTATATTTATATATAAAAAACTTTAATAGATCAAATGAGTTAAATGGGTTAAATAGGTTACTAAACAAGTTGACAAGTTATAAAATCACATTTCTAATTCGTTTATTTAATTAGATGATCAAATGGATTGGTCGATCATAACTCATTTATTCAAAAATCTAAATCTAAATTCATGTATAAATGGGTTGGACGAGAAAGTTCACAGATTAACCATTACCATTAACACCTATAAAAACGATGATCTATGTTTTCGAATTAAATGAAATTGGCAAAGTGTCCCTAGGAAAGAGGATTTCCTTCTCCGTGCGAGAGCTCGAGAGAAGGAGGATCTTGGCATGCCGACGAGGGCACAGGGCGGGAGCCGGATATAAAATCCAATCATACCATTCCACGAAAGGAATTATTTTTAGAAGGAAGCACTTAAACCGCTCAGCGGATGCAATGAAGTGAATTAGCACGTCTTTTGTATTTGAGCTACATCTTGCTCATAATTGAAATTTCAATTCATTGATTAAATTCGGTACTATTCATTCAACAAAGATAAGAAAAATCATTTGTATCGTAATCGTGTGTAAGCCAAAAATATATCACAGTATGTATAAATTTGAGTGAAAAATTAGAACGTTATAAAATTATATCGAAATGTTATATTAATTGGGTCGAATATTTTAGAAGGTAAATTCATGAGCTTTTCATCAAAAACAATTTCGCCTGGGTTGAGATTTACTATAATTTTTTATTTTATTTCATGACTAGTGTGCGTTTTGGAACAAGTAGTTGGTGGAAAAGGAAAAGTGATGATAGGATGAATTTTAAAAATAAGAAAGTGATATTAAGATAAATTGGGAATAGATAAGGTAGTTTTGTAGATATGTATGAGAAATGATTGGAATAAGAGATAATAATAATAATAATAATAATAATAAAAGAAAAAGTGGGATAAATAATTAGTATTACGTCTCCCTCAATTGCTCTTGTTGCTATTGATGTTGAGGTATACAATGCTATAAACACAAATGAGATACATATACGGACATGCAGCAGAGCGACAGCGTCCGATCCGTTGAGGATAAAAGCAGTTAGCTAATTAAGCTGGAGAAGGGGCGAGGGCTGGCGCAGTACTTGAGGGAGAGAGGGCTGGCGCAGTACTTGAGGGAGAAGGGGCAAGGGCTGGTGCGCTTGAAGGAGCATCCGATCCATTAACCCGGAGAAACCCTAGTTTCCTAATTATCTCATTTGCAATTATCTCATTCGCACGATCAGATGGATGATACTCATCCCAAAACACGTACTTGCTTCGATCCGAGCATAGGCTTGATAATGGGGTGCACGTCAACGAAGGCCGAATCCTTCCCACATAGCAACATGGTGAATCCGAGTTGTTAAACCCTGCACGCAGCAATCATTTCCCAAACACAAAAATTAGTAATACTTTTAACTAATAACTCCCGCCAAGTAATCATATTTGGATTAAGAAAAAAATCAATACACGCAGTCAAGAAGAGAGCTAAATTTAAGCGGGAAAAGAACATGAAATATGTTATTGAAGTATTAACAATATATATATATAAGGGTTCGTTTTTATGTAAATGAATTACATAGAACCACTTATGTGTAACCAGCGGTTCCATATAACACCTTTAATTTTTAAGATGTTGATGATCGATGCAAATTCAAGTTATTCATTGCATTTAACATTACTTGTTTAGCTCGAAGACCAAGTTTCATCCAAATCAAATATGTGTATGTGTCACATTTGGGTCACATTTGCTCAAAAATATATATTCATGTTTCATAAAAAAAAAATATATTAATGTGTAAATTATGAAAAATACTTAGATCAATTTACACATGCAATAAAATATAATAATACCTTATAGAATCATTTATCCATATAATAATAATATTTTAGATGGTTTAAATGTTGAAAATATTGCCCTGAAATTGATATTTTAGCATTAAACTATTTTTTACATTGATTTTATACATTTATAGATGAAAGGATTTTCATGATAATATAATTGATGCTAAATACAAACAATCAATATTAAAAATAAAGAGGTTAAATAACAAAAGAGTTATATAAGAGCATAGCGATATATATATATATATATATATATGTTAAGGTCAAACTAAATGTATCATGAAAAAAAAGGGAAATGTTACCCATTATAAGTGTTTAATTTATTATATAGAAAGCGCTAGGAAAATGAAAATAAATTTTAAAAAATGATAAAATAACGTTCATGCAAATGATCTGACATGCTTATGATGATGAATCTATTCATTGATGATACATACATTCAGCAATTACTTGGTTACCCTTTTGTTGGGAACCCAATCTTGTGCACCCGGGTGCGTGCAGCCTCAACGCACCCGGGTGTACTACACCTATTTTTTTTATTTTTTTTTGAAAATGTTTTTACAAAATGGTTAATCTAGGTTTATTTAACATATGTATCAATTTTTACTATTTTTGGAGACTTTTAGATATTT
>JAXCLR010000050.1:47233945-47248107 GCA_035584095.1 Annona squamosa | reverse complement strand
GCGTTGGTGGTTCGAAGACGACCCAGGCAGAAGCCAATGGGCCTGTAACAACCTAGAACTGAAACCCACATCGAAAAGAGAAGAGTGTCTGTAAGGATTTATAAGTAGGTCTCATGTTAAACTTAGTGTGACGCATTCTAAAACTGTGCAACTGAGCTATCAGGCAAAGTGGACAATATCATACTATCAAACTCATAACCCACAAGCCCAATGATCGCTTTTCTGGGGTCTCCATGTGTTATAGTAGTAAAGTCCAAGGAGGGTTGGTCTCATACTGTGGTTAGAGCTAACCAAATATTAAAGTCCGCAATAGCTGAACTAGAAGTTTAATTATAGGTAATATAATGGCAAGTTGGAGTAATAGTAGCTCTCATATCAGATATCCTCGCAGGTGCGACAATTTCAAACAAATAGACTGGCCATTCACCATGCTCAACTTGGGCTTAGTACATAGAGATGGGAAAAGAGTGCAATTCATCCTCATATCTTGCTTCAGCAATAGTTTAAACAACCAGCAAATGATGCGACTTCAGCAAAATTCAAAGGTGGAACTCAATTTTGAAAGAATCTGAAGTTAAATACAATGATTGTGCGAAATTGACAAAAAAAAAAAACATTTTATTTTCATAAAATATCAGGGTTGAAAAAAGGAACTTTATCTCACAAAAATAATAATTGAAAATTGATTCCAGAGCCTGAGAAACATTGTACAGTGCTCATCAAATTGCAAGCTAACATCCATTGTGCAAGCTTTTCCAAGGCAGGTAATCAAATAACATTTTCAACAATTAAGAGTAGCAAAATTAAGTAGAGAGCTGAGAGTCTAGAGAAGCACAGCTCAGTATTCACCTCTGGGCTTATGTACCATTTGCTGTCAGGATTTCGATGAGGATGGGAATCTGAGTTAATAAGCCCATATAATAGCCCCTTTGTCACTTTCGCAGCTTTTAAAGAAGCAAGCACTTCATCAACACGGACAAATGCATCATCATCAGTTTTCATTACATATTTAGCTGCAACAACTTCCGTCTGTCCAATTTCACCAACAACAATCATTTTTTTATATAGAATTTAATCTAGCTAGATCCGATTTCAAAAAAGTGTGAGCTTACACCATAAATGCAAATGGCAATAGTCTTCCATGTAATAATGTTGTAATAATCAACAAAAGGCATCAGCTGAATATCTCCATATGTGTGTGCCTCATTCCAAAGTTCGTCATTAACCACCTGATTTTTATGCTGCAAAAAGGCAAAAAGCTTCTGACTTAAATATAGAGGGTTGTTTCGTAGGAAAACAATTCATAGATTCTTCACATGGCAGTCAAGAAATATTCATATAAACCTGAACAGCACTTTGGACGAAAGCCAGAAAACTTGACTACAAAATAGCAACATAAATTTTCAAGCATCTACAAAATCAAGTGAAACAAGGGATGTACCCTTATCCCTCTTCGAAAATCATAGTTGCCCTTGTCACCACACCCACTGCTAACAAATGTTGCTGTTAGCATTTGCTTTTTCTAAGTGACGAATCAAAATAGCGCAGAAGAATCCATGCAGCTGACCCCACTTTGGTGGAAAATGGCTAATGATGATGATAATGAATTGATGGATCAAACAAAGAACATTGAAGTGGTCCTTAACAAAAATGAAGATAATAATGGTGGTTAAACAGAACAAGGTGGCAGCAATTGCAAGGAAAAAAGAAATTGGTGGTGGCAGTGATGATACCAGTGAATGGACAGTGTTGGTAATTTAATCATTTGACCCATCACAACATATCTCTTTTCCTCCATATTTCCAGATTTCATTTTTTTACGCATGACTTTTCCCCTATTCACAAATGGATCCTGATTGTCCACAAGTAGTTATATTGCATGAAGCTTTTTTTATTGCCTATATTTTTCCATTCTCCTTTTCCGCAAAGCTATGAGATATTTTCTAATAAAAAACGTTCATAGAGACATAATGTTGGATTAACCTACTATTCATTGCAGCTAAAATACATACACCAGGAAAATGCCATTAGTAGCACAATGGCATAATTCACATTTCAAAATTGTTTCTTTAGCTCTCACCAGCCCAACAAAGAAGCGAACTGCAACAACTCCTGATCGCACAGCATCATACTGCATCCAAGTTCTACGAACAGCCATACGCCGTTTGAAATTATTTGCAGTAGAAAAGACACCAACAAAAAGATCAAGTGGCTTGTGAGCTGGAAGAGGAGTTGACTTCAGTATTTCTAGATCAATGACATGATCTAAATCCTCCGATGTGGGCAAACCACTAGCAAGAACAGACATCACCTCCATGTCCCCTGATATTCTCACTTGATTGACGAGCCACGGTTCCAAACTCTGAATTTCAACAGTGAAAATGCATAAGCTTGAGTTAATGCAGAATCTCTCAATACATAAGAAGTGCAAAGAAATGACAATAAATCAATGAAAGAAAAAGAGTGATAATTACTTCACGATAAGCAAAGGAAGTTATGTGCTTTCCATCTACAGTCATTTGGATTCCTTCAAGTCCAACCCGAAGAATAGCCACTGATGGATATCCTCGCTTGAAAGGAAAATAGCGTCTTGGTTTAGCATTTTCTAGTTGTCTTGATTCATTTGAATGTTTACCGGTTGGAAACCGATGCTTATCATCCTTCCCCACATTTGAGTTGCACTTGTCCAATTCGTCCACTGGAATGACAGCCCCACACGATAATAAGGCAGAAATAAATGGAAATGAACTACGTCTATCCATGTTGATGCCAGGAAAAAATAAATAAATAAGCAGCATGAAATTGCAACAAAGAAAAATGTTTTTCAATAGGTATTAGATACATCAAAGAAAAACATTTATCAACCAACCTGGTCAAACCACCCACATGCATCACCACAGCAGAGAATGTAAAACATGATTTTTTTTTCCCTCAAAAAAAAAAGTATCAATTTATCAAATAAACAAGGCTCACGCTATGTAGCACACACTGCCCAATTCTGATCCTGGGAACACGATAATTTATAGTCATGAACTTATTCAACAGAGATTTCAAAAATACAAAACAGAAACACGAATTAAGAGGTACAACCAGAAACATGGCAAATAATGTGTTACAGAATTTAAGAAGAGAATTACGAATTTAAGAAGAGAATTGTGAAATTATCTAAGAGACTAAACCAATTAAACCAGTAGTCAACTTCATTTTGGAAAAATTCTAATCCCCCATACGCTGGTCTCCGCATATTCCCTGGAAATTATTGCAAATTAGAAATTGAAGGTCAAGGACCATGGAAAAATAACATGACTACGTTGCCATCTCAACTATAATAGGTTAAAATTGCATGCCAGTATGCCTACCACACCAAAAAGGATCTTCTACATGGCAATGTATATTAATGGAAAGGCATAGTTACGCTAAAACAATACAAAATTATGCCAACATGGCAACTTGGACACCATGATGTCTCTCAAGTGTTGGGCCAATGTTAACTCATAGCTGAAAGATGAGAATGATAGAGAAATCGCTAACTAAACAATAAAAGAAGACTTCTCAATTAAAAATTAAGGTCCATTTGGTAATTTTATTGTGCGTGTGAAAATTTTCAAGAAATAAAAGAACCAAAATTCCATTTTACAAGAATACAAAAACACACTCTCTTATTTGAGGAACAAAAAAGTAGAATCAGTAGACATACCTTTCCCATCACTCTCTGGAGTAGGTGAAGGACACCTCTCCTCAGCACCCCAATCATGAGATATTGTCCAGGTGTTTTGGACAATCACAGGATCCTCAGTGACCTTATCCCCACTAAGTCGAACATTGTAATGTAAGATAATGGGAGGATCTGGCTCCCCTGGAAGTGGTTCTCCAGTCAAATCAATCCGGAAGTTGCCAAGAAGGCCAGTTGGTGTGCCAATAACGGTGATTGAGGAACCCTGAATCAGGCCACAAGGAATCTTTAGTCTGTATCCACTAACATCCCCAAGTTCAGAAGCATTCATCTTAGAAAGAGAATACGGGCACTGTTTCTCCTTTTTCTTTTGACTTGAACTTCCATTAAGAGAATCATGTATCCTTTCCTCTTCAACAGAAGCAATAAGGCTTTCCCATGCAGCTCCAGCTTCTTTGATAGCCTCAAAAGCATGAGGTAAAGCTTCAGCTTGACTGATTAAGTGTTTCAAATGGTTCCATGTGTGTAAGGATCGCATCTCTTCATCAGAAAAGTTTCTCACATAAAAAAGGCTGGAGGCTATGCTATCAGTGGAAACCACTTGGGTGTTATTTTCAGGGTTTTGAACTTCCTCTGGAGGCCCCTGTTGCCAATGAAGTTGATAGGATGAATTGTAGGTGAGGGAGCCTAAAAATGACTTTTGGCCAAGAGGATTTTCCATAAGACCATATCTTAGAACCAACAAAACAAATAACGATGTTATCAGAACACCTCCAGACCACTTCTTCATCCTTATAGGATGGTACCTTCACGTTGACACTTCACCGCTCAAAGTGGAGAAATTCATTGGAAATGACATACTTCCATGATGCAAAAAATGCCATACCGGGAAGTATCTAAAATATCCTTGCTGTGGAGTAAGCACAGTAGGTCTTGACACTTAAAAGGGAAGAAACACAACATCCTAGCTTCATAGATCATGCTTTCAAAGAAGCATAAACCGCACACGTTGAAACAGAAACAGAAAAAAGAATTCACTCAACACCAGCAACAAGTCAATCACAGGTCTTCGTTCTGCAGATATGTTGTTCTGCCCTGGAAAGTGGTATGCACTGCGAGTAGTCACTCCCAGAGCAGCAGTACAGACACAAATGTAACTACTGAGCTTACGTAACTAGCATTTGCTAGAAGTCTTCAGTGCCCAATTGGACCGCTTCAAAAGTCCTGCAGTAGTAAACAAAAGTTTCAATCAAAAGTTCGGTTAAAAAAATAACAATAATAGCATCCATAAACTCGAGAAGCTGCAAACAAAAAAAAATCATGTAAAAAACTTAGAAAATATGGAAACGCTAATTCATAGACAATTGTGCTAGATGGAATAACAGCAGGAACTCTCTTCAAGAACACCCCACAAGGAATTGATTAAGAAAACTGAAACAAATCGATGGCCTTTATACATTTTGCACAACCTCACAAGGAGAAACAGAGGCATCTTATTTGTGAAGAAAACTAGATAAGTAAACCCAGCAATCTAATATTCGGGCAAGTGAAATGGGTGTCAAAAATTAGCATCTTCATCAGATGAGAAGAAGTTCAGAAATTAGGGAACATGCTTTAAGAATTTTATACATGAAAAAAAAAAGGATCAAGAAGGAAGATGCTGGCATTTTATCAGCGTAAGACTTTTAAAAGAAATATTCCATTTCACCCAAATCCAACACTGTCCAATTGTCCACCGTCATAACCCAAGGGATTTCAACCTCTCCAAACTAATAAATCCAAAAAAGGCATGGAAAATAGAGCTGAACCTTCCGAACACAAGCAGATACTTGAACTAATACTACAAAATTGGTAAATCCAACGGCCAAACCACATTGATGTCAGCAATCCAAACTAAAAATTCAAAATTCAAAAAAGATCCGATTTTTAGCGGAAACTTCAAAAATCAAAAAAGTAAAGCACCCCGCCAGACACATTTCATAAAAATTTAGTTAAATCAACAATCCGACCCAATTCAGTCAAAATATCTGATGAATCAAACCTTCAAAAGCCTCAATCCCTGTAGAACAGTAGAAGTGGACCAAAAGAAGACCAGCAAACCCCAAACCAACACTCCACTACCGCAGGTCTAATCTCTCCTTTCCAGATCAAAAACCGTAATGAAAAGCCGGATCTAACTTGCCGGTCAAACAAAAGGCCCAAAGAGACGACGAAAGAAAAACAGAGATGATAGAGAAACAAAGAGAAAAGCAAACACAACGAAACCTAGCTTAAAAGGACAGCGTTGAAGAGAAGAAGGCAAAGAAAAAGACGGCCATACCTTGGAATTTCAGCAGAAGAAATAAGCAGGCAGCGCCAAGAGAGAGACGGAGAGAAAGAAGAAGAAGACGAGAAAGCGCGTGAAATTCGAGCGAGAGAGATAGAGAGAGACGAAAATCTCTCTCTGTTCCTCTCTCACGCTCTTTTGCTTTTGTTCGAACTTCCGGTCTACGCCAAAGTCCAGACGGACAGGAGGAGTTTCAAGCGGCGGTTGTTTTCCATCCGCATTATTATACTCAACTTTCTCTCTTTTTTTTTTCCCTTCTCTTTTTCTTCAAGAAATATAAAAAATAAATCTATTATTATTTGTAATTTATTTATCTAAGTGGTTGCTCTTCCATCTTCGTATCTTCTCTGCTTTTTATTGGCTCCTGTTTTACTCTTTTTTTAAGATCATTTTCTTCGTTATAATTTCTTGACAACACCACTTATCATCTTAATGAGAAGTTTGAGTAACCACAAATAAAATGAGGATTTTAGTGGTTTATATGTACTTCATAACTACGCTTATTTGGTTGCCTACTCTTTTCTATTTTCAAATCAAGTTAATATATTCTTAATTAAATTTTTATCTTTTAAGTACAATATATATAATGGGTGTAAATAGAGCCCAAGTGAACCATACTAACTCAACACTCTTTTATTTATTTATTTATTTATGAGCTTAACTTTTCATCTTATTGTACCAAAATAAATTGGTAATAATCTATTTTAAGTATTATCTTAATAACTGTCAAATCTAATATGTTCATTAGTTTATATGTATTTAGTTAAAAAAACAAAAATTATTACATTAAAAGACTTGCGTTATTCTCGAAACTAAGAATCACTAAGAACTAATTTTGAAGACATTCAAAATTATTTATTTCCTGTGAATTCAGACTATTTAAAACATTCATCTTACTTAAAATAATAATTTTAATGATTTCATGACATTCTAAAACTTTAGTGTCCAGATTCTAATTTTCAAATATTTTCTAAATTTATACATATTTTTAAATATTTTTAAAAGTTGAAGTGTAGGTAATTATGGAGAAATAATTAAAAAGTAAGATATTAGCATAAGAAGATTCAAAGAAATTATTAGAAAATAAGATAATTATAAATAATGAAACTTTTTTAAAATTTTGGTAATTTAGGGGGAATGTCAAACACACCTTTAATGGATTGGATATGAGATCAAGCATCAATAAAAATGCTAAAATAGATTCTGTTAACAATTGAAGTTAGTTTGGGTTGCTCCAATTGCATAGAAATGATTTCATATAAATTCCGTCATTTTTCAGATACTGATGAATGATGTAAAATTTAATTTATTCATTGTATTTAACATAATTTATTTAGCTAGAAGACTAAGATTCATCCAAATCAAATATATATATAAGTCATGTTTGCTTAAAAATAGATACATTTATGTATAAATTAAGAAAATTGTTTATATCAATTTATGTACGTATTAGAATGCTAGTATTTTATAGAATTATTTATCCACTTAATAGTGATATTTTAAATAATTTAGGTATTGAAAATACTACTTAAAATTTAAAATTTAGCATCAAATTATTTTATTACATTGATTTTATGCGTCTGTAGATAAAACCTGTATACGGTGATATTAGATAAATGAAAGAATTTTTAGGATAACATAAATAATATTAAATATACTAAATAGAATAAATGTTTATTAACAATTTAAGGACATGTTTGTTTAATACCAAAATTTTTTATTTAAAACTTTTCACTCTTCACAAATATTTTATTTTTAATTATTTTTCATATGTGCTTATGCAACTACCATATATTTCAATTATTTTATCTATCTTAACTTTAATATCTTTACTTTTCATCATTATTCTTATTAATCACATTATTTTTTCCAACTTGAAAGTTTTTTCATCAAAAAATTTTTATTTATAAGTTTTATTGTTTTCTAAATACATTCTAAAGTATTCAAAATAGTGAGAATTCGACAGAAGTGGGGTTTGGGGTGGGAGAAGTATCCCCGCGAGTTACTAGCGGAGGATTGCGGAGAAATCGTATTCCGTGTACTTCCGTGGGATGCAGTCATGCCGCGGCGGTCAAAGGCGGGGAAATTCGTCTTACGTTTCCCTTTGAGCGTACGCAGCCCCCCATGGGAAATGATTGCACTATACCCAGCCATACAGCAGTTTGCATGTGTAAAACGAAATCCAATCCGTCCACCACCCAGTGGTCCCCACCTGCGTTTCTGACGAAGATTAGATTTTTATCTTCGCTCACCGTGCAATCAGATGCCTGGATGGGGAAGTCCAACGGAGTTCGTCGCCGATAAACTCGCCGTGGACTCCGTAAATATAAAATTCGGATCCTGGCAGGTGGAAAGAAACCCGTCCATGTTCTGGAATCTCCGCAGGCTGGCAGATACGGAAAGAGGGAGAAAGAGAGAGATTCATACTTTTCATGCACCGTCGTTTAAAAATAACCAACAACGAAAGAACGAAAGGCATGACGACAGTCCGGGCTAATTAAATGTTTTATTAAGTTTATTTTAAAAAATTTATTTATAATAACTTTTTCTTTACCTTTTTCTTCGTAGACTTGTTTATCTGAGTATATTTAACATATAGGTCAAGTTTTACCATTTTAAAATATGTTTATCTATTTTTTTGAAATTTTTAAACATTTAAAAAATATATATACGCATATAAAAATTGTTAAAACTTGATTATGTATTAAATATACTTAAATAAATAAGTATATGAAAAAAATAAAAAGAAATTATTTTAAATAGAATTTTTAAGTGAGCTAAATGGAGCATTTACTTAATCCGTATTAACAAGATCATTCCTCAGCTGATAAATAAATAAGATGCTAACGACTTACGGTTATCTGCGCACATCAAAATTTAAACCGAGTATTTGGAATCTTGCAGTTGGATGTACCGTTTGGTGCTGGGAAGCATTCTGGTCGAATAGAATGGAACACAAACGAGATAAGATGATTGAATGGTAAGAGATTGTTATATGTTGATAAATTTTTTTATTATCATCATTATATTTTAATTATTTTTCACATTTTATTAGATAAAAATTTTATCTACTTTAAATTTCTTTTTTTCAATAATTGTTATTTCTATCATATTATATCACTTTCTTATTTTTTTCAAAGCTTATTCATTCTCATTTTATTGCATTTATTTTACATCTTTTCAAACAAACTCTAAACGCAATAAAAAGGCAAAAATTTTCTACTAAATAGTATATGCAAGTGTGGCCCATCTATATGGTGTTAATGAAATGAAGTGATCAATGAGGGTGAAAATTAAGATGTGTCATACTAGTTTAAGATTAAGGTTAACTCAATTCTAATTTTATTATAAAAAAATCTTTTGTCTAAATTTATATTTTCTACTAGGGCATCGAGACAATATCTAAGTAGCCCTCATCTCATTTTAATATATTTCTAATGAAATATTAAATTGGTCTCAAGTTCGCTATTCAAGTTGAAAATGTTGAAAATCCTATTGATTAGAATCATTAATCACTCTAGGATCTTCTACGTTAAATCACCAAAAAAGTCACTTATAATCGGAACCATATTTGAATTTATAAAAGCAATTGTTTTTGAATATGGAGGTTTCCGATCTTCCAAGTTAGTGCCTTAAGGTTTTCAGGAAAGATAACTCTTTTTTTTTTCCGATGATGTAATATTAGAAAAGAAAACCAAAAAGTGCATAACCCGATGACCATAACTATTTATGTAGAGTAATTATCTTTCTTAGTTAGTCTATCGTAAAAATAGAAATTAAAATTTTTTCAATAGGACTTTTATGCATAGGAGAATCATATTTTATGATATGATTTAAGCTCATAAAACCTGATAAAATCAATTTAAAAATTTGGTCACTTTTTGTGATAGCATATATATAATTATTATATATGTGCTCAAAATCCAACAGAAAATGCAAATCAAGTATGATAGTTTTAAAATTTTGTATAATTATTGAATATAAAGTCATAAGTATGTTGATTTTATAAGTTGAGTACTTAGATATATTACTGAAATAATAAAAGTAACCATAGGAAAAAAAATTTAATACATAGGAAAGCATCATTTTTTAAAAAATAAATTTGCTAAAAGAAGTTAAGGAAATAGACCTCATCGAAAATTTCATTTTCATCTTGAAATAGAAATTAATCTAGGATGAAAATTTTAGGTCAATTTCAAAAAATAATATTTTAATACTTATTTAGTCTAAAATCTCATTTATATCAAACTTATATGTTAATAACAAGATATAATTTTTAAAGTTAAATTCAAGTACAATTAATCATAAATAATGTAAAATTTTGAAAAAACAAAAATAAGATTAAAAATTTGCTTATATTTTTCATAGCTGGATATATACAAGGTAATTTTTTTGGATGATTACAATATAAGTTATTCTATTTAGGTTAGGGACTCTGAATCTTAGTTTAATCGGATCAAAAAATTAGTTGGATTAAGGCCGGGTGAACTTAACCCAGCTTGCACCCCTGTGTAAAAGACAAATGGAAGCTGAGTAAATGCAACCAAATGCATATAATGTTTTATCACAGTAAACAAGATTTTGTGCATTCGTAGGAATTTACAAGGGAATTCCTTAGTCCCACAAGATTATAAAATACCCTGTAATATCGATATATCTCTTCCGTTGGGATTTTATAAACGACAGCTAAAATTTTTTACGAAAATGATGAAAATGCGCCGGTTAATAATTAATACTTGAGATATATGCGGTTGTCCAATGCAAATGTAGCATTGAGCCTAAATGACCACCCTCCATAATCTATGCAATTTTATATGTATTTAAAATTTTCAAAATAAAAAATTCTCCTGCTTCATGAGCAAGTGCATGAAATAAGGGCTTTTGTTTTGAAATTTTTAAAAAAATTAAAATATAAAATTATAAAAAAATTATATATATATATAAATTTTTTTTCTTAAATCCATAAATAAAAGATAAAAACTATATCATGGGATCGTGAATGTTGAGGCTCAAGGCTTAAGAAAAAAATTTATCTATTTTAACTTATCCATAAATAAAAAAAATCTATCTATTTTAACTTATTTCTCTTTACTACTCATCATTACTCATATCATGTCACATCATTTAACAACTTTTACTCTTCAAAACTTTTCATCAAAAATTTTATTCATTCTCAAACACAACTTTAAATTAAGAACAGTGAATGAGTCGACTCAACCCAATTTGCAACCTTATTATCTATGAGGGGTGATCCCATGATGGGATCGGGTGCATGGGACCCCTACAGAATTTTTTTTATATATATAAACATATAGAGCTACGTGTATTTAACCTATAAACTAATTTTTATTATTTTTGAATACTTTAAGTATTTTTTTTAAACACAGTGACATTTTTTGTAAATTTGACTCAAGATTACAAAAATGCTATTGTATTTATAAATAAAAATACTTAAAGCATCCAAAAAATAGTAAAAATTGATTTATATGTTAAATACGCATAGCTTTACACATTTATGAAAAATAAAAAATTTAAAAAATGGGTACCACGTGGCCAGTAGCATAGGATCACATCTCATTGTCTATTATTTAAAATTTTTTTTACAACAACTACCTTGAAAAAATGATAAATAATAAATTTTCATTGTAATATTGATTAAATTAATAAGGGTAGTTTTACAATAAAAATTTTAATTGCCTTCCGTGAAAACTAGACAAAAGAAATAGGCTTTGAATTGCAAATACAAGATGTGAAATGGGAAAAAATTGTGATATGAGATTGGAGTAGATTTCAGAATTATGTAATTGATAGAAAATGATAAGAGTATAGTTGGAATAAATAAATTTAATTGAGGATAATTTGTAAGGAAAATAATTAAAATATATGAGTAAAAGTGAAAAAATATGATTATTATTTGATAGATGATTATCGTCACACCATGTCCTCTGATCCCACATTTGTGGATTACCAAATGTTTCCTAAAAGAAGGATGCGCTTGGATTTCACCCAAATAACTATTAATGGTGGATTTTGTTTTATCGAACTTCAAGGTCAACTAATCTAATAGATTTGGATACGCTGAGTTCCTCGTCCTACTCAACGGTAATTAATAAACCTTATTAGTATTTAATTTATGGCTGGCTTAAGCTTTGATCACATGTTAATTATTATCATATATGTATATATATAAAAGTCAAGGTTTGACTAGACTTTTCTCTATGTATAATGAGCTGTGACAGCTGGGGCTACAAAAGATCTAATTAAATTTCTGACTTTTTATAGATTATTTGAAAGCCGAATCATGCAAGTTGATTATTTCATTGTTTATGTGATTAAGTTGATCGTGCTCGTGTCTTATCGGCTCGCTCGCCATCACTAAGTGGTTTTTACACTGTTACTCCTTACTTACTGTGGGTAGAATTACAAGTGCATCGTTTTGTTTTATAAAAGTATATTTGCATTAAATTCTAAGGGACTTTTTTTCATAGCAAACCCTCTAACTTTGGCCATTTGCATTTCAAACACTAAACTTTGCCCGTTTGCATTTTAAACCTCGGAAACTTTAATCTTTTACATTTTAAACCCCGAGTCATAACGGCGTCCAAAACATGTGAATTCTAACCTTTACTACGCTCATTTTTTAAAATGATGAACATAACCTTCCAAAGAACAAGTTGTACCCATTGTAGAAGACGAGCCTAGAATGAAAATAAACCCAGGGGCTGCTAAAAGTTGGTGCACGACTATTTTTAGAGCAGGACTTCTTCATTTTTTTTATATGCCGCCTAAATGAAAGCTGCTCTAGATTCAATGGGATTGAAGCAGAGAACTACTACGATGTTTTTTAATAGCCACTTGCTCATTTGATTAATGGGTGCTTGGATAAGGTTGTCGAAATTTTAATAGCTATTACTTGGATTGAGTTTTTACTTAAAATTGAATTTCTGTTGTTGATTGGTGATGGCTAAAATTTAGGAGATGGGTTGCTATGATTAGCGATTGAAACTGCATCTTGATGGGTTTGATTAATGGAAATTGCCTGAATTGGATGAAATGGGCGAAGGCTGTTGGTCGGTTTGATTTAGGTACAGTTGCTTGCAGTCGGTGCTCGGCAGATGGGTGAAAACCAAGGCAAAGAGATGGAATTGGGAGAAGATGGTTCTTGTTACGAATTGGCGGAGCTAGTGCCGCTAATGGTTGGTTTAATAGATGGATTTTTTTCGCCATTGTCTTGTATTTGGGAGTTGGCTAGTGATTGAAAGTAGGCTTTACTGTTGATGTTTCCGATTTAGAGCATTGGTCAGTTAGTCATGGAGTCAACAATTATTGATTTGGGTGACTAGCTGCAAATGCTGCGATCGTAATTTCATTGCTTGGATTTGGAGCTAGCCAGCCTGCTATTCGGGATTTCCATGTTTGAATGGCTGCAAGACAGGTTTTGTAACCACTGATGAGATGGGAGAGACGATAGGGAAGGTAGAGCTGGATGCACTAATTGGTGTCGATGGTTGTTGGTTTTCGGTGGCGAGGGGCTGCCATTGTTTGGAAGGGAAGCCATGCTCACGGCCTCCCCATTTGCAGCTCCGGTAGCAAAAATTAGGTAGCGTTTAACCACCCAAACTGAGCACGTCGTCAAATGCAAGTTGCCTCCATCCAGCCACCCAAATATCGCATAGGAAAACAACCATTTTCATTCATCGACACCTGTGATTAATTCTGGCAGCCATGGAAAATTTTGCCAAACTCATTCTTCCATAACTGATTAAAGCCCCGAGCACTATAGAAAAATCAGCCAACCAAGCAATCAAAACCCATCTTATCGTTTTCGGCATTCTCTCATGTAAGCAACCTATCGTCGACGATAAAAAAAAAAAAGAGGGCCAACCCATGGGAAGCACTTTCCATGAGAAAAAAAAGGAAGCAGAGGCAATGTGGTAATTTTTTTATCGTGAGTATGTTTGATTAAAAATGTGAGTATGTTTAGTTTTTTGATAAATTTTGTATTATATACGTATAAAATCTCAATCTATTCCATTAATTTGATAGATCAATTAGTAAAACGTATGCAAACATAATTTTTCATTATTTGACTATTTTTAAAAATATTAGTGTACAAAAAATAATTTTTTAATAAGATTTCATTATAATTGGTAAAGTTGGAAA
>JAXCLR010000050.1:47198371-47216885 GCA_035584095.1 Annona squamosa | reverse complement strand
GTAACTTGAGTTCTAAGTTGACTAGTGGAAACTCGAGTCAAGGCGTTGACTTGGAGAGTGGAGTAGGTGTGTTAACCAAACCACTATAATTTGCAGTGTCTTCTTTGGATTATTTTTGTGGTGGGTGAAATTTATCCTGTTCCTTCTTAGATCACTCTTTGTACTATTTTTTCTTTCTTTTATCAGTTTCATACGGGCCTAACAGTGTTATAAATGTTGTTCATGACTATATCTTCAAATGTGAAAGGTGAGGCTGACAAAATGGTCGAGTCTTGCCATGTCTTGATTTTGAGGCCATTGGTGGTGTCTTTGATTGTGCAATCGCAGACCTTCATGTCCCCCACATCTTTGTCTTTGTCTTTGTCAAAGCTGCAAATGCTAATGCCATGCCCAAACCATAGACGACGTTGGAAACAGTGATGTTAGAGCTTCCAGCATCGATGGAGATGCAGTTATTGGCAGTGCTGATGGCGGAACGAAGAGATCTTATAATGCCTTAACCCCAAAACAACACTTTATGATGGGCTTGAGGTTGAAGCTTACTGCTAGCATCTATCACAAGTTGGGCTAATATAGTCTTACATAAAAGGGAAAGATTAATTGCATTTAACCAAGAATAGGATGGTGGCATATTTTCTCAAGTCATCCCATTAAATTTATTACAATGCCATCATCAAAGAAAAATAAAAATTGAAGTGATTCTAGTCATGCTTTTGCAATAATTTCAAATAACGACCTCAAGTACCACTTGCTGGAGTATTTATAGGACACAACAACATATAATGACATGAGTAAACTCAATAAGTAGAATAAAATGCGAGAAAATCTTATGCATTTTATAATTTCTAAATGCGATACATTCAAATACCCCTATTTTTGTCTCTATAACTAGCTTAGTGGACACATCTTCTAAGCTTTTCCTCATATGACTATGCATGATCATTTTAGGCATGCCATAGATAACACATCTGGCTAATCTATCTTTATGATATAGTGGAGAATCAGAGTTTTCCATTTGATCTAGAAAGTTTGAAAACTTAGTGTTGGAATTCAAGATAAATTACGCACAATCCATGTTTTGATGATTAATAACTCAATTTGAGAAATAATTAAGTAAGAATGAGGTTGCTAAGTGTTCCAAAGGTTTAAAAATTCAAGGTTCAAAAGATAGCAAGTCAAGTCGTAACCTCAAGTTGACTCAGCCATCGACTTAGGTCAAGTTGATTCCCAAGATTCCCAAGTCGACTACAGAATCGACTTCAAGTGCATTAAAATTGTCAGAGCTGAAATTGGGACTCGAAGATAGGTGAAGTCGTAATCGAAGTCGACTCCACTTACGACTTCGGTTCTACAGGCATTTTTATGAATGAAAGATTTTTGTTCCCAAGATAATTGATTTCAAGTTCCTGAGTGAATATGAATTTGGGATAGAAGAACTTCTGGATTTTCGAGGCTGGACAAATCTACTCAAAGAGGATGATAGAATATATCCTGACTTAACCAGACTATTCTATTATTTGTGGGATCAAAAATATTTCAACATGTATGTAAAAGGGGTTGAGATAGATTTGGAATTGGCACATGGGATTTGCAAATGAAATGTTATTGATAGAATAGCCAGCATTTTAGGAGTGCTAGATGTAAATGAACCCATTCCTGAGAGATTGTCACTCACAAAGATGTATAATCAACTCACAAACAGCAATAAGTACCATCCGAGAATCAAGTTTTTGCATTATATGGACTTGTCTCCTAGGTTACGGGTTATCAGGCTACTTATTGTACATTGCATTTATCCAAATAGTGGGGGCTGAAATCAGTTAAACCCACAAGAGGTCGAAATATTATGGAAAAGTCGCCAACAAAGTCAAGTCAGTCTCCCTAGATTATTTTTGAAGGCTCTGGAACATAAAAAGGAGAATTTACGAGGAGTTCTACCACATGGGACTTGGATCACCAAGATTACGACACATTATGGTTTTGACTTAGATGGGGAACCATTTGATAATCCTATGAAAATAAATTTGGAGAAATTCAAGGCCAAGAGGATACAAGAGAGGATGTGAAATGCATTCCAAGAATAGCCTGAAGTTGACGGTGCTCATCTTGAGGGGGAGGACATACCCCACCATGAGCCAGTTCAATCTTCACCTCCAGCTCCTACAGTTTTCGAGTCACCTTAGTCGCATGGGTCATACTCATCGCATGGATCACAAGCCACTGACCACCATGCTCGATCTCCAGATCGATCCGCTTACTCTCATGCCATTTTGGAGTGTTTATATCAAATAGAGGATCGGGTTTCACAGTAGTTGGGGGCTATTCACACGACATTGATGGAAATGGATGGTCACCAGATAAGATGGATCAGGAGTTAACGGCGATCAAGTATTGTCTAGCCTTGGGGAGTAGTCGTGGTTGACCCATCCCAAGCCTCCCTGACTTTGATCCATATTAGGGCGAGTTCGTGAGAGTTAAACCCACCGTTTAGGCTCCCTCATTCTCGTGTTCATTAGCTTTCACACGCCCCATTCCACCAACCTACCCAACCACCTTCCTTTTATCACTGCATTCCAATTCCACAAATCCCGCTTCCCTGATATCCCATTTTAACACATTGATAAAAAGGGAGAGAGAGATTAGAGATTAGGGCTTAGTTTTTAGAATTTTTGGGATTGGGTAGCATGTATGTCATTTTCTTTTTGACTCATTTTGTATGAAATGATTGTATGAATGACATGAACTTGTTTTCTTTTGTGCGAATTGTTGATTTGGAATAAGCATGATCACATGATATACAATGCCATGTAACTCTTGAGTATTCAAATATTATATGTTAATCCTAAATGCTAAACAAGATATAACATATCATTTATGAAAAAAAATGAAAGGTACATCTCAAATTGGTTTTGTCAATCATCAAAAAGGGGAGATTGTTGAAATTCAAGGCAAATTAAGCACAATCCATGTTTGATGATTAACAACTCAATTTGAGAAATAATTAAGTACTAATGAGGTTGCTAAGTGTTCCAAAGATTTAAAAATTCAAGATTCAAAAGATAGTAGGTTAAGTCGCAACCCCAAGTCGACTCAGCCATTGATTGAGATCAAGTTGATTCCTAAGTCAACTCCAGAATTGACTTCAAGTGTATTAAATTCGTCAGAGCTGAAATTGAGACTTGGAGACAGGTGAAGTCGCAGTCGAAATCGACTTCGCTTGTGACTTCGGTGAAGTCACAAACCCAAGTCGACTCTAGATGCGACTTGAGTATGGCCTTGCTGAAGACTTCAAAATTTGAGAGTTAAATCGCTTTCCAAGTTGACTCCATCATACGACTTTGGTGAAGTCGCATATCAAGTCGACCTGAGTATGCGACTTGAGTAAAGTTGAAGTTCAAGTTAACCCAAACCTGTGACTCGAGTATATGACCACCAATAATAATTCAAACATGTCTTGGGCAAACAAAATTATGGAATAGCTATCTTAAATCAAGGCCATAAGGAAGAACTTCTTAAGAAATGTGGATAATATTCAACTTCAAGCAAAATATCACATATCAAAGACATCTAATGAAGATCAAAAGAAGAAAGAGAATATACTCAATTAAAGATCACGTGCAATACTTTAGGGTTCCAAGATAATCAATGGCTGGTGAAGTTGTATCTAAAGTCTACTTCACCTACGACTTGGGTCAAATACAAGACCAAGTTGACCTGAAGCTGGAACTTGGAAGTGGAAGCCGAAGATTGAAGTCGCACTTGAAGTCGACTCTAGTCTGCGACTTGGGTGAAGTCGCACTCAAAATTAACTCCACAAAGTGACTTGAACAAAGTCGCATGCCAAGTCAACTCCAATTGCGACTTGGTTCGCAATGGTAGAAAAAATTTGAACGTTGGTGCATTAAAAGTGTGCTACCTACTACCAAACATTCGAATTTACTTTCTATTATATAAGGATTTTCAAGTGAACGTAAATGAAGTTGAGGGAAAAATATTGAATGAAAAGGCATAAGTAAAGTGAACTTAGTAAATGAGACCTACAATGCAATTAAAACAATAAATAATTAGTGCAACTCCAAAATTTCATCCATCCATTTGGTCCATATAGCTCATATTTAGAAACATCACTTCTTGAGTTTCATCCATTCATTTGGCCTATATATCTTGTATTTAGAAACATCACTTCTTGAGTAGGGAGTATGGGGATTATTCTAAGGATTTAGTACCTTAAAACCTTTAAAATACACCTTTATCTTTAAGACTTAAATTTTAGATCTTTGTAGGTCAAACAGATGCCTCCGTTAAACTCAAAATTAGCTCCTCAATTGCCTCAATAGAACCTTGGATGCAAATTAGGCAAGCAACATAAAAATTTGCCCATCTGTGGTACGGTGCCACCTCCTGGTGGACATTCTCACCGGAGGCATCTCTGGGCCCGCTTGGGCTGCTGTTAATTCTCTGTTGGGTTTTCCACGCTGGCCCTGCAGCTCACGCTCTCGCCGCCGTTTGCTAGGCCTAACTTGGGCATAGCCTTGCGCCTGGCGGAGTTCGCCGGTGTTCGGTCATGCTTACTACTTTGCTCATCCCGGCGACAACCCAAGCCCAAAAGAATAAGGGCCAAAATGCAAAAGTTCCAGTGGGGTATTTTGTAACATTTTATGAACAGCGTCTTTTTTGCAAAATTTCCGAGCGGAACGAAAATGTAAAATTTCTAAAAATCCAGAAAAACACGGCGCTTGCAGCGAGCATTCTCCATGGCGGCAACATTCTTCCCCTTTTACAATTAACCAACTGGTTACTACTGGCAACCGATTTAAATCTCATAAATAAATTATTTACCAAATCTTTTAAGCTTCAGCGGGTTTACTAAGCCTGTCCTAGAAATGCTATATTTCACTTTCGTGTAATATTAACGATCAATGGATCACAATCACGTCAACAGACATACCATCTGTTGATTAGCTAATGCATGATTTTATTGCCAAAGGTTACAATATATATGGGAAATAAACCAGTGTATGAGACTGCACTGTATAGTCCATGCACTATGGGCCTCACTTAATCATAAACAGAAAATTCACCTTACCCATTGTATTTAGAATTGTTCACTTCATTAGCATACCAATTTTCATCCAAATCCAACATGTGTGAAATCCCTATATTGAAATGGTGTAAAATCAACATAATAAAATAGTTTAATTTAAATATCAAGTTTAAAGTTGTTTTTTCAACATCTAAACTATCTAAAGTATGATTTATATATGGATAAATGATTATATAAAGTTTCATTACAATATAATATGTGTGGGGTCCATTTTAGAGCGGATTGCACAAGATCAGATTTCTCTCTCTATATATATAACTATATTTTTCAAAAAATAGACAATACTTATTGGAGGTTCCAATTGAAACGATTTTGTTCATGCATAAAAAGTAATAGTAAACAATGTGACTAATTGAATTTTGACCAGCACATCAAAATGGCCCCATCCTAGTTTCCATAAAATTTTCATGGAGACCTGGATTTCACAAAAGAGGGATCCTTCAATTACCAGCGTGGACCCTATCCATGAAACAAAAGAAGATTTATATTTCATAATTGACTTTTAGATTTAATCGAAAGATAAGTAATATTGGTGTTTAAATGCTGAAAAAAAATTTATAAATAATATTAGTCAAGACAATCTTTTGATGAACTTATCAACTAGTTGAGTTATTTTTAGATTTCTCTTTCTTGCATAATCGGAGAAATTATGAATAGATTTATGCTCTTTGATACTCATAATATATAGTATGCACAACAATGAGATAGTAAAGAAAGGCATAAGAATTTTGCCAAACTTAACGAGCGATAACAGGATCAAACTTAACATGGTTGATTATTTTCACCAACTACAGCTTCTCTGCAATTTGCCTTAGAGAATGGTAAGTTCCCACACCCGCAACCAACGCGCCAAATACTATTATCCCCATGATGATACCAAACTCAGGCTGCTGAGTCCAAGAAGCCTTACAAATCTTAAGGTAGCATACGCATGGCAACACCATCGAAACTGTGCTACTCAAAAATGATCCGATAAGAGCCATAAGATGGGCAAACAAAGGAATTGTCAAGGCCCCAACAACCGTGCTTATCAACATTAGAGTCCTGATGAGGAGGCTGATGATTCTGTGGTTGTCGATATGGAGCACGTCTTCAATGGCATCTGCTATGGGTGTGGTCATCAGTGCAAATTTCGTTAAGGGGTTGATCAAAGTAGTATATATTGCAATCTTGGAGCTGATCTTTCGAATGTGTAGATTCAGTGTCACTTGAGACTCTACATGCTCCCCATACATTAAGTAGCCCATAACCGCCATTGTTCCGTAAGTGATAGAACAGAGAACGAAACACAGGATCAACATCTAGAAAAATTCAAAGATTATACAAGTAAAAGTCAGTTCATGCATATAACTAATATTAACTAAAAAAATGTAATCATCACCGACCAAATTTATAACTACACTCATTGTTGATGGGGTGATGCTGATGTTCATTAGTCAGAAAGATATGCTATCAAGTAGCACACAAGCTAAATGATTGTAACTGCAGATTGTTGCTGGCTTCGTTAATTTCCCAAATTAAAATTTATTGTTGTAAGTGGATTGAAGAAGAATAAATCAATGGCTTTCGATCACCTACCTTGGAGAATTGATTTTTGTGCTCCATAGACGTGTATACAGTTGGGAAAACTGCATGTCCACAGTAACAAAATGCATACAAGCTGATAGCAGCGGGAAGCCCACCCAAATGATAGAGACTCCCTTTTCCATGAAATCCAACACCATCAACTGCACCAGCCCAAAACACAGAAGCCACTACAACGACAGAAGCCAGGACCCCACCAGCAGATATGTAGGCAAGAAGGCTCAAGCTCTTCAACCACATAGTGGGTAAAATGACCAAGGCTGCTAACAGAACAAACCCTCGTTTCCCTCCAAAATCGAGTCCCATGATTTGCAACTTCATGTCTGGAAATAAATATTCCAAATTGTCGCCTTCCAAAATCAAAAACTCGATGGCCACCAAATATAGTTCTAGATATAGAAAGAGTGCTGCAGTGAATCTTCCTTTCGTTCCAAATGCATGCTCTCCGATGTCCGAATATGTCTTAATGCCTGGGTCGGTATCCATGCATTTTTTCAATAGCAGTCCTGTGTAGCAGCATATCACAGCTATTAGCGGTAGAACTGCGAAGCTCAACCAACCACCTTCCGACAAAGCATAAGGAATCGACAGTATCCCAACACCTGCACTCGATTTGAATCACATAATGAGTATACAACCCCACCTCTCATACATTTTTTTCTTGAGAAATTAGTGCAAAAAGATAAAAAGGAAAGAAAACTAGGGCGATTCAAAATTATAAAGTTTGGACCATCAAATGTTTGCTTCGTATTAATTCGATGTTTTATTAATATCAAAACCATTATTAATGTTTATCTATATATTTAGTTAAATATCTTGAAAAATTCTACAGATTATAATTTACAGTAAATTCACATACACCAAAGGATTTTACTTTTTTTTTTGAAATGATTTCAAGGATTTATTTTTTTTTTTTTGAGTCAAGGATTTTACTTTTGATTCTACTTGTATCATGAACTTTCAAAATTTTCAAATAATCTATATATGCTACCTAAAATTTCATTCAAAACCATGACCTTCGCTAAAAAAAAATATATATCCAAACCCTAATTATAATTTTAAGCTAAAATTTCACGTTCAAATGAATTTTTTATATTTTTATATCTATAATATCATATTTTTACCTCTATAGAATCGTATAGATTTACGATTAGAGTTTTGAGCATATTCATAATTTAAGATCAATGCATACATAGGAATAGAATTTTGGACGAAAAATATGAATATATTTTATAATTTTAAAATTCGTGGGTAGAAGTCGAATTACCGATAAAATTAGTAGGCATATATGAAATTCACCCTAATTTCTTTAAATTTAAATAGTTTCATTTTCACTATCAAATAGCGTTAAATATAAAAAATAACCATTTGTGTGGTCCAAATGTTTGTTTTGGATCCTTACCACAAAATACCAATAAATAAATACAAAAAGTGTCATACATAATTGTGCAAGAGAATCTAAAATAGCTTACTTATTACTGGAAAATCAATATTTTGCAACATGACTGTAGCCAATATTATGTTTTAGTTCAATAGAATAATTAATTATATAAATAGTTCTTCTTGCACGCTAAAAGCTACGCTTTTATCCAAAATAATGTAATGCTTATTGAAGAAGTAACTTTTGAATGACAAATAAAAAATATTATTATGAAAGTTGTATTTTTGCGGAGAATTTAAAAGAGGTTGGCTAGACCAACATGAGCATAGCCTAGTTAGTAGAAGTCGTTACTTGTGTCTGATAGCTGGAGTTTTGACCCCACTAAGAGCATTATCTCCCTTTTAAAAAGCATTGATCTCCTTTCTTTCAATATACGTTATTTATATTTATTAGTAGAGAAAATATATGAAAATTGTAAGATAATTTCAGATTGAATTAAAAAGAAATTATATAAAAATGATACTTGGGCACCACTTGGATGCCCAAATCACTGACATGAGTATGGGCAAAGTAGTTTAAATGGGGGGTTCAAAGACCAATTATTGGTTAGAGATAATGACCTCGTTACCTAACCATTAGAGTAAACCTCTATCAGATGTCTGAAAATTTTAAAAAGTATATTCAGACTAAGTAAAATTTTAAAATGATAAAAGTATGTTTTTTTAGGAATGAGAAAAGATCATCACATGCGAATGTTAAAAAACCTGTTTTACCTCTAGTAAAACCTTTATAAAAATTGAAATTAAATTCATAGTTAAAAATTCATTTTAAACGCAATATTGAATTGGGTTAGACTTCGTATGTTAAACTATTTGGGAAATTAATGGATTCTTAAATTTCGGGAATTAACCTGGTCCCTTGATTGGTGCGTTATTTTTATGTATTTAAGTAGATTTTTCTAGGTAAAACTAAATAGTTTCTTTGTAAATTTCTCTTCCGTGAATATATTGTGGAATTAAAATTTTGAAATCTCGAACTGTACTTAAGTTGATAATCTAATAAAAATCGGAAAAGCTGAAGAGATTCCGTGGCCTGCTTTGATGTGGGCCTCTACAAATTCTCGGATGCCCTGCATCAGAAGCTCCGGGTTGGTACTGAAATGAAAATGATATTAGTAACATTTGAATTGAGTAGAATATACATGAATTACAACCTGTAAAGGAATTTATCGCCACTTTCGGATAAACGTGTCAGTTTGCTTTTTAAAAGATGAGACAGGAATGGCATGACATGACCAAGAGTTGCGAAAAAAAGGAACCCCAACCCATGCGCCTGCAATTGAGAAATGCCTTTTCACCAAACTAATTTGTATTTTATTTTATGCAGCATTTATCGAGTGATTTTTTTACTGTTATATTTACAACTCATTACAAAATATATTTTCCTATCTTGCTTAACAGATTTGAAATTCTTTATATAAATGAAGACATAAAGGGGGTTAGTTTCTATGTAACAGTTACATGTAATTTTCTCAAATTTTAAAATTTCGATATTTGATGTAAAATTCAATCTATTCATTGTATTTAATATTATTTTTTTAGTTAGAAGATCAAGTTTTATCAAAATCTAATATGTACATAGGCCGCATTTGCTCAAAAACAGATATAATCATGTGTAAATTTAAAAAAAACTTAGATTCATTTACATATCTATATTGAGATGTGATAATACTTTATAGAATCATTTATCATGTAGTAATAATATTTTAGATGATTTTGATGTTGAAAACACTACTTAAAAATTGATATTCAATATAAATTATTTTATCATATTGATTTTACATTTTTGCAAATGGAACATATATACCATGATAGTAGACAAACGAAAGGGTTTCCATGATAATAAATGATGCTAAACACGATAAATGAAGTAGATTTTTTATCAATAATCTAGATATTGAAAATAAAAAAGTTTACATAAAAAGAAGGTTCCATAGAAATATCTCCGGACATTAAATGTTGTTGCTCTCCGTTGTAACTTGAATCAATTGAAAAAAAAAATCTAGGTCTAAAAAAAGTGCTTTGTTTCTATACAACTCTTTTAACTCTTTCATTGATGGTAATAAAAAGTTTATTTTCATTTTATCATGAAATCCCTTTTCTTTGTCTAAAATTAATGTGCATGGGCCTCATCTGCTAATATGTAAAATTAATATAATAAATAATTTAATATTAAAATTTATATTTTTATATTTGATAAATTATTATGTAAAATATTATTATATTTTAATATACATGTAAATGGATCTTCGCTTTTTTGTAAGTACCCATAAATATATATTTTTCAGCAAATATAGATCATGTGTAAATTTTATTTCGATAGTAGATTTTGTATCAAATATTAAGAATAGAAGGAGTTACGTCTAAGAAGCTAGTCCCACAAAAAAATTTGGCACCATTAAATAAATAAGCATTACATAATAATTTTAAACTATTAAGCAGAAAATCAGAAAATTTTATCTCCATCAATAAGTCCATCAGCGAATATTATTATAACCTTCTTAAAGCTTTGATGAAAATTGTACGTAGTTTATATTATTTATTTACAGAAATATCTAAAAACTGAAGCTAATTTTATATTTGTCACGTATATTTTCAATTATTAGAAATTTTATTTTTACTTTAAATTATTTTCATTATCTCTGCATAATTTCTTTAAAAATACGAAAAAACATGATGTATTTTCAAAATCAAAATCAACAATAGGATTTTAAACATTATATTCTAATAACAAAAAAATTACTTGAATGAATTGCAGAAGCAGGCTAGCTATAGTTCTTGAATAAATTGCATAAGCTGTTATATGGAATAAATTGCATAAGCAGTTATATGAAATAAATGACAGAAAATTGAGTTAAATATTTATTGGTAAATTTATGACTCGTCGGAATTTATTTATGTTTTGTAATTCGTCATAAGTTAATAGCACAGTTATGAAATTTAGTTAATTATGTGGGCTTTTCTCCGGGTGAAAATTGCAGCCACCACGAATCATGCATGATTTCTTTAGCCCAAATATAGGTAAAAACAAATATTCTTATTTTTATTTGTATAAATGTGAGCTTTGCCTAGTTTTTTTTTTGAAATTTGATAATAATTTAAATTTATTTTGTATTTTACTTTTATTTTTAAAAATTACTAATTTCATAAGAAAGAAATGTAGTTAACTCTTACGTATTTATAAAGGGTCACCAATCCAATGCAAAGGTTTCACACGACCCTTTTCTTATTTTTTGACTTTTTGACAGAAATATATTAACCCAAGCATTTGCTGAGCATGATTATATACATCATGATGCATTTTAAGTCAAAATATAATATTTATTTAGTTTATTTTATTTTTATTTAATCTTTTTTTTGTAAATATGTTTTTCCAAGTGTATTTAATCTATACACCAAGTGTTTTTAGTTTACAATATTTTTGTATATTTATTGTTTATTTTTCAATAATAATTAATTTTAGAGACATTTAAGTTATTTTTCATCTTGTAAAAAACTTGATTTGTAAAAGTAAAAAATAAATATATAAAATGACAAAACTTGGTATATAAATTGAATACACTTAGAAAAACATATTTATAAAAAAATCAAAAAATATAAATAATCGTTAAAATAAATGAATATTATATTTTAGCTTAAAATACATCATAATGTATACAATCGGGTTCCAACCTTTATTACGTTCTTTATTGTTGAATTCGGAATCATACTTTATAAGATTTCCTTTTCCTTAAAATACAATCGATCTTCCCAACTAATATCGATCTCCTCTGTAGATATTTATTTGATACAAAAGATTAATTTAATGAAAGTTATATATAATCCCCAACGAGTGCAAATGCATAAGGGTCTTTATAATTATAAAAGTTCTTAATTAAGTTGGTTTTTATATTTAGGGAAACAGATAATTTAAACAGGCTTGAATTTTTAAAAAATTGAAAAGAAAAGAGAAGCCTAAGGGGTTGGAAATTGCACCGAGTTAGATGGGGAGTTGTTACATAAGATCCCTAAATTAATGCTTACTAATGAGATACGGTATCGACCTCATCCTTCATACGTTCTTCCTTATATGATGGCATATATATTTACATCCCTCTTTAATTATTTAAAATTTTCTTGAAAGTTAATGACATTTAGAAGAATAATTGGGACGTATATTGCGTCATATACGATGATATTAACCCATCTACAGTACCAAAAAATAGAAAAATAAAAGATAAAAATACACACACACATGCGTATGACTTGGGTTGGAAGAGAATTAAAGAAAGCACCTGATAATGCATTGACGCCATTGACCAAGGTCCGAAGGAAGCCTGTACGGGGTTGTTCTTCGTCATCCTTTTTGCTATTTGTCGACACGAGTGGGTCAGTGATTTGGAAATCATCATCAGCTGCCCCGATTTCAACACGGTTTGTCTGTTGGGAAGTCGAGGGGATAGCCATTATCCATTCAATTCAATACGCAAGGCCTTCACAATCAAAACTCTCTCCCTCTTTTCCATATGCCATGAGCCGCAGAAGCTCTGCGGTAGGAAGGAAAAGGAGTCTCAAAAGCTGAAGTTATATAGCCTCTTTATGACCCTCAAAGGGTTATATTTATTTTTACTTACATATAATTATGTTATTGCTAGCAATCTCATACCACCAACTGTACTGCAGGCGTAAATGGGATGAACTAAAATAGTTTTAAAGTTTTTTCTATAAATGTGCGCATGCATTCTACTTATATCTGACGATTTATTTTCTAATTGTTTATACAGGTATAAGCCCATATTCATAAATTCGACAATTTTTTATCTCGAAAACCAACAAAAATCACCATGAATAAGGACGAAGATTTAAATAGGGTCTATATATATATATATATAATTTTAAAATATTTTTTATAGTTTCTGGTAATGCTGCCACATGTACCGATGCAATTTGGGTAGGGTAGTCAAGGGAACTTACCGATTAGGTACAAATTATTATCCGCCTTCTCAAATAAGGAATAAGTAGGTAGATACACTGAGTACCCTGAACCAACCCACATGAGTACTTATATGAGTAATTAATTAGGTATATAGAATTATAAATATGTATAAAATATATATTATATTGTATGCTTTGTGTTTTGTCTGTGATGTCTTTTTTTTTTTTTTTGATGAGTATTCATACATTACAATCTCAACTGGTATTACAATTAAATTCTGAGATATTCTTACAATTTTGCTAACAATTATCTACTATTTCTAAATTTTCCCACCGGTGGACGGCTCCCACAAACGTGGGGAGACTTGCAACGCCACCACTTCAGAAATGCTGCTGGGGAGATTCGAAGCCAGGACCACCTACTTATGAGGCCATGTCCTGTACCACTGAGGTACGACCTCAGTGGCTTGTCTGTGATGTCTTATGTACACACCCATTTTAACAAATTCAAATCTAAATGAATCTTTTGCTATGTTGAATTGTGGATTGCGAAGTAAGAAATGAGTTCGGTTATACATATGTTATTGACTTGCAAAAGCTTCTTATAAATAAGTTTGTGAATTGTAATTGTAATATATTAATAACTTTAATGATCTAGTTGTGATATTTTATGCTTTATATTTTTTATATAATAATGTAAAATAATATATATTTGTGATTTTAAAATATAAATGAGGATTGCTTTGTATTATTTAAAAGATGATTGCTTTGTATTATTTAAAATACTATAAAAATATGTTTTAATAAATATTAAAAGAGCCGACTTGGAATCGAAATCGGAACCGTCCTTATGGGTACTATATAGAATAGATAAGATAAACTTTTTGCAAATAGGATACGGGTAGGGTAGACTATCATGCAAACAAAACTGACCGAGTTGCACCCCTTGTCATATGATTAGATTGACTCCTTGTAAGTATTTGGGATAAAGTAATTGTTTATTTTTTGAAAATTTTCATGCATACATAGATTCCCTCTATACCTTCTTCACTGTGAAATTTGACAATTTAAAAAATTTATTTAGTGTGTTATTTTAAAATTTGAAAATAGATAAAATGGGCGAAAGATGTAAATAAGGTTAGCATATCGAAAAAAATAAAATAAATAAAAAAGAGAGTTCGCTGGCTATTGTGCAAATGATCACACCGGTAATTATTTACACTGTACAAGAAAATGGACCCATAAAAAGATGAAAATTGTCACTATTTTCTATTTTTTTGGCGGGGGGAAATTGTCACTATCGCATGTATAATATACACCAAGATGCTATAACTTAGCCGCAGGAATAAAAATAGTCACGATACATGTTTCCCTACCCATTTTCATTGAATTTTAAAACTTGAAATAAAAATATCAGATAAATTCGAAATGATCAAATTTCATAAAATGAAATATCTGAGTCGAACCTACATGGTCACCGATAATTATTCACTCACTACGAGAAAATGGACTTTTAAAGTGATGAAACTTGTCTCTGTATAATATAGATCAAGATAAGTGATTTTTAAAAATTAAAATAAAATGTTAAATAAATTTAAAATTTTGGAAAATTTCACGGGACGTAATATCCAGGTGGAACATACACATCTAAAAAAGAAAATTTACAGCCCGCCCGTACGGGTATGAGATCGGTCCCCTGTAATTATTTACACAGTAGATAAAAATGGACCTTAAAAGTGATGTAAATTGTCACCGCATTGTAGTATACATCCAGATACTACAACTCAATAACTTGACACAAGTAATAAAAGGGACGTCGATGCATCTGTCGGGGCATGTATTCTCGTAGCTTGATTATATACGCTATTTTATATTTTTAAGTTAAAATACATTATTCATTTATTTATCTTATTTTTTTCTTCAAAAATATGTTTTTCTAATTATATTTAATTTAAGTTTGATTTCAAATATACCTATAACTTTTTCTTTTAATTTCAAATATACTCACTAAGTATGAAATTTTTAGTGTATATACTCAGTAAATTCTAAATATCAAATATATCCCTACCCATCATTGCCGTTATAAACGCTGTCAATCGAGAGTGAAAATGACAGACGCATTCATGGCCACGAGGGTTTTTAAAGTTCCAGTACTCTGTTGGTGAAAAAAATCAGGTTTGAAATGTGGTTGATAGATCCAGTGATGGTTCCTTAACGCCGGCAACAAGTAGCAATACCGAAAACGACAAAGAAAAAAAAAAAAGAAGAAAGAAAACAAAAGGAAGAAAATCTTCAGATATATTCGACACTAAAAGACCTAAATCGGCTAATCTTTTGCCAATCAATAAGCTTGGCAATCCAAAATCGCACACTTTTAGCTTCTCTAGTACCACCAACAACCCAACCCACCTGCCTCATCTTCGCCTTCTTCAACGATGACTGTTGGTGCAACAGTTCTTTAGGAGATCCAAAAATTCATCTCAAATTTGGTGTAGACGATTCCTAATTGATCTATCCAAGTCGTCCATCCAATTGATGCCATAAAAAAAAAAATATTTTCATAAGATGTTGTCTTTGCCTTTTTCTTCAATGATGGTGACAGCCATGAAATTCGACTCCAGTGATACACTCTTTGATAGCGAGTCCATGAAATTCGGCTGATTTGGCACAACCAAAATATTTCTAGATGGCAGTAGCCATAGGTGGGAATTAGGGGTGGGCCTTACCTGGTCAGTGTCTGCCAAACTAATCAGATGCTATTTTTTTAAAATTGAGTTTAACCTTATTTTTATACTGGGTTGTGACAAAGTCGATTTAATCATGACTTTTTTTAATTGGCTATGAGACAAACATCGGGTTAGTATCGGCCCGGCTCCGAAGAGTCAAGTAAAAAATGCAAGTCAAATAAGATGATTTTAAAAATTTATATATCTATCAAACATAAAAATACATTTATACTAATTTTAAATGTCATATGCTTCAATATTTTATTAATTATTAAAAACACATTATTAATAAAAAAAATATGAAAAAAATATAGTATAAATTTATTAAATAGGTTAATATACAATATACGTAAACGTTATATATGTGGAAATTCTTCTTATTGATTATTATATTATTTTTTAGATAAATTGATTATTCTACTATTGAAAGCAAATAATAATAAGATTTAACCATAAACTTATATTTTTTAATAAATTAATATATGCTGAGTGGGGTAGACTCTATAGGGTTGGGATATGGTCAACTTAGCCTGACATTATTTTTGAATTGGAGTAAAAATTTGTAACTCATCCTTACATCGGGTAAAAAAATATTAATTTTACCAGTAAAAAAACAAATCGGGTAAAGGCTGTGTCTCTGGTCGACCAGCTGAAATTTCCACCCGTATAAGCAACTCGGCAGCAGCCAGATTTTACAAGCATTGGAGCAACCAGAGTCAAGGTGGCCCCTCAGAGGATTTCAAATTCGATTATTCATGGTCGGAATCTAATTACTTGCACCGGGAATCCAATTCTGCGGGCCATGGATTTCGTTGAAATCATAGCAGACAACTGCAAATTCAAAGTCGTCATCGTTACCTTCTTCAGGAGTCCGCTGCCATTTTTGTTTTCACTTGTAAATTAAAAGTTAGAAAAAGAGAGGAGCCTGACCATGTATCTGAACCGAGAATCAATGGGGAAAACTCACGTGAGGTGGTAGGTGTGATTCATGTTGATGTTAGGGCAGATGACGTAATGATGGAATTTGTGGTGTTGTTGAAAGAGGAGTGCAAAAATTTTGACCCGACATCGGACATCAATTCCAGGCCGCTGAGGTTTGTGGGATAGGTTGTCGGTCCACCACAGATGATGCGGAAAACCTCAGATGAGTGGTGGGTGGAATTTTTTGATGCAGCTGCGATCGGATGGAGGAAGAAGGTGAAGCGGATAAAAGCAGAAATGATGAGGAAGCATAAGCTAGTCATTTGAAAAAAGTTCACCGGTGAAAAATACCACTATCTTCTAATTAATGGGCGGAAGCTAACAGAATAGATTATCCAAAATTAATATAAAACTTCGTAACAAAAGTGAAAGATTTCATACTTAGTGGATATATCCACTAATAAAATTTAAAGTAAAAGTTGTGGATATATTTAAAATTAATCATTTATTCTATACATCAAATTTTATCATTTTATAATCCTTTTACGTTTGTACTTTTTCAAAAATCATCAATTTCAAGGGTATTTAAGTTATTTTTCACTTCTTAAAAAACTTGATTTTAAAAAAATCAAAAATAAATATATAAAAGAATTGTAAAATAATAAAACTTTGTAAATAAATTAAATACATTTAGAAAACACATTTATGAAGAAAAAATTAAAAAAATATAACTAATTGTAACAATAAACGACATTTATATAATCAGAATCCTGTGTCCTTACCCATTTTTATTGATTTCTAAAGGTTAAGATGAAATATCAAACAATTAAAACTTTACCAAATCTCATAGAATCTAAATTTTAAATGGAGCCTACAAATTTATAAAAATATATAATAAAAAATTTTACGATTACGCATATGCGCATAAAATACGGGCAACCATATGAAATCGCCGTCAATTGTTCTTTACGTATGACAGGAAATGCGGCAGTGATTCAGCGCACTGTGCGCATTGAAAACTTCAGTGAACACGGTTGCATGACTTTCTTTTTATTTTTAATTTTTCGACAATATTATTATATAGACCCAAGCATGCATGAACATATAATGTACGCAAAATCACAATTTGTATTTATAAATATTTTTTTAGAATTTTAAAATTTAAAATTTAAATATTTAAATAGATAAAAAATTATAAAAATTACAATATATATAATATGTTAGTGCTTGCAACCTAACGTAGCAGTTCTTTTTTTTTTTATATTTATATATTCCAACATTGTAATATTTTTGATATTTATATATTATGACATCTAACGTTACAATGTGGTATATTCATAGCTTGATTTGGTATATTCACAACCTTCACGCTATGGAATGAAATTTTACCACACCTCGTACTCAGAAAAATTATAAAACAGGAGGATTAAATTATAAAAACTCCCTTATAAAGAACTAAATTATAAAAATTCTTTGTGCAAGAGAGAAGGGTGAGCTGAATTTCAGCCCCCAGTTAGCACACGGCCACAAGGCCAGTGGTTAACTTAGCATTTCTTAAATAGCTACTAAAGTTACAAATGATTTGATAATAATTACTCATTAATAATTTTTTAGCTTATCACTAATTTAAATATTAATTTCTCTAGCTGATTAATATAAATAATAAAATAAAGATGTGTTTTTGAGTATGCACTCCTCTTATTAAGCATATTTTCTTACTTATTTTAAAAATAAATAAATAATTAATTAGTAGATAGACATGTGTGAGCTAACCACACGTGAGAACGAAAGGCAGGGATGATCCGGGGGGTGGGGGATGGGAAGG
>JAXCLR010000050.1:47167268-47182443 GCA_035584095.1 Annona squamosa | reverse complement strand
ACACCCTTATACTTAAAAGGTTTATAAATTCTTAAAATCGTTTTACGTGACCTGCATTTTTGCTTGATCCGTTGTTCCAATATCAATCCCTTGCTTGATCCATTGTTCCAATATCAATCACAAGTTTATCCTAAGACTTACTTGAAAAAAGGTCAAATTATCCCAACCTAGTATATAAATAAAAGCCAAATACGATTTTAAAAATATAGGATCAGAGTTAGGCACACCTTGATCTGTCTCGACCAGCACAAATCCCCACCCCTAGTGCTCTTATTATTAGGACATGGATTTTATGAAGTAGCACCTGTGCAAAATGTACATGTGCCTATTTGGCACCCTTTTGAGTAAGGGTGAAAATACGGTTAGAATAAGAATTTTGACCCAGTTAGGTAGGATAAGTCAAGATTTATGCATATGCTTCAATTTTAAGGGGTGGGGCAGGTTGACCATGTTCAACCCGCCTTGGCCCGCCTCGACCTATAATGTGTAAATTATTTTTATAAATTATATGGTTTACTTATATGAATGTCGTTTGATTTATTTAATTTTATAATTTATTAATGTGAATATCATTTATGTTAATGTACATATAACTTTATAACTTGTTTATATTGATAAATTTTATTTTTTAATTGCATATATGTTGTTTAAGTTATCTCTTTCACATATTTATCAATGAAATAAAAATATATTATCTATATTCTTTATATCTTTTTTGATAGAGAATATATTCTTTATATCTTACAAAAATGAGTATTATTGTAATTTATCAATTTTAATTATAATTTAAAATTTACATCAATGTCCTTTTTAAGGTTGATACACACATTTATCAAGATTAAGTTGTAAACAAAGTTATTTAAAAAATTTATTAATACTTTGTTATAACAATTATGTTTTATTTACTAAATAGTAAAATATTGAATTATTTAACCTTTGAATTTACTATAGATATGAGTTTATATTAATATGATGAAGGAAAGTTAACTACTTTTAAAAAAATTGCTTCATTTAGAGATCTAATAAACATTATTCATTTAATAGTAAGCACATCTAATCTTATCAATTCATCCCAAATTCTTGTCACTGATATTTAAGTTCTTAAATTCATCACAAATATTCTTATATCACTTCAAATACATAGTATTCTCCAAGTAAACCTTGCACATACTCAAAAGAAATTAATTTAGATATAAACTACGCATGATATTCAATTAAGTTATAGAACATGCCTTCACTGCTCCATTAGCAGTGAAGAATTCTCTATTTTGGCTTGTCATATTTGCACTCACTAATGGTTTTTAAAAAACAAGGAGCACACAATATTCAGTAACCAAGCATTTTAAAATAATTAATTATACTTGTGCATATATGATTGGGTTATGAATGCTTATGCATGCTCATATGATAATCTCCACATTGATCTAAAAATAACGCTGTATATCTTTTGATTTTCGCGACTTGGTAACATCAAGGAAGGACAGAGGTCCTATTTAACAACCTTGATAGAAGCCTCTAGGAATTTTTGTCATTTGTATGCATGCATCTGTTTTTCTATTTTCACATGTCTTGATATGAGATGACTTCATCTTCCATGCTATGATAATAAATTTTGTGTATGGGAAATGCATTTAAAAATAATCATTTCAAAACACCCATAATCAACATGAAAGCATGAGTTCATGATCATTATACATGGTTAACGACGTTTAAAATAATACATTTGAAAGTTATGTTACTGAAAAAATGTAGAAAATACACGTCATAAAACTTATCTTAAACATTTGATAAAGCTTGGTTCATGTGTTTAAAGCAAGATAACAAATTGGGTTACTTCATAAAGCTTTTTAAAAGAGCATTTGAGAGGCCTACTTATTTTTTTTCTTTACAACTCTTCTAACTTTTTCTATCATGGAAAATAGAGTACATTCTAAGTATACATTAAATAATCATGCATGTTTATCTATTATTGATATCATTTCTAGGCCATATGCTTTCTTTTTAGTTGGTTTGGTTATGGAATTCAATTCTATTATACTTGAATGCTTGTTAGTTAGTTCCCATATCCCTTTTATACATGTATAACCCCTTAATCTCTTTTAAGGATTCTTACCTAAGACACTCAACCTATTCATGTTTATCAATTAGATTAGTCATGAATTTTACGCCATCATTTGGGGATCATATACAGGAAACTAATTTTTATGGCTTTCAAATGCATTTTTTACACAAAATCCTTGAATAATGAGTAATCTAGTTCAAGCAACGCTCCCCTTGTTCCCACATAAAAGCGTTCAACACTTGGAATAATGCATGCACAACACCAATACAATTTATCATGAACATATTCAATTGAAATCATGATACTCTCATGCGAGTATAAATGAATCAACTTATTCGTTTAAATAAACTATGCAACTACTCTTTTTCTTTGAATATACTCATTCAAAAATGAAGTAACTAATTTGAAATCTCAAGCAATCTGCTTACTCCTTTACATCTCACTTTCTAGCTTTATATGAACATTTTATAAAAAAATTGTAACATTACTTCTTCCTTTATTCTTATTTATATAAACTTGTTAATGGTACTATATTCCAAATTTATAGCTTATGCACACTTGTGTTCAGGTTAGGCTCAATTTCTCATGTTAATGCTTACCATCAAGTCAATTTAAGTCTTATAACCAACCTATTTGATTTATTAGTTCAACAACTTTCCTTTAATATCATGAAGTAGTGTGAATTTTATCCTTTATGAGGCTACTTATATAGATCCATAGGGTTCCGTTTATTTCCATTTTCGTAATATACAGTATGAAATCTCTTGTGACATTATTAATTCAACATGAATATGAAAATTTAAAATTACACCTGGTTGTCAAGTCATGTATTTGGCATCTATTTACTATTTTACTTCTTAAAATTGAAGAATTGCAACTAGATGCTCATGTAAATGATTAAAACTAAAGCTCATAACTTATATAACAAATTAAATATGAGTTTAATAAAATTTCCTTTCGAAAGCATCATAATACATAATTAAGAGCATACATTCAAACATATACATTTAAATTCATCCGTATATAGCTTTCAACTAGATATTCACGAACTATGTCACTTTAATTGAGTGTTATTAAGTCATTTTTATACTTTATATTTTGAATATTTATTTTGTGAACTTCTATGAAATTTTTTTTGATTGGTTTTGATAATGAAAATAGAAATAGTTTTGTGCTATTGGTTTTAATATTGTGAAATTGTGTTTTGGAATGGTTTTGTAAAATTATGATCTTAAACGAGATTTTAAAAATATTGAAAAGAGTGTTCTATTTGTGGAATTATCTTTTTGAGTTACGATACAAATTGTGATAAAATTTTAAACTTTGACTTGTTTTTCCAACCATACTTGATGTTAATACTGACTTAAAACCGACCCTAAGTTTGTCCTGAGATCAATTAAAGAAAGATGAGGGTCGAACTAACCTTATTCAAACTCAGTATAAAAAGTCAGGTCAAACAAGACTTTTAAAATGTAAAATTAGGATTAGACACACCTTGACTCGTCCCAATTTTCACCCCTACCTTTGAGGGTCAGATGCCATTTACAACGCGCTCCGAATGACACTGCCTAGCTCACCGTGCCTATTTTTGTTGCATTGCATTCAATTATCCAATATAAATTTATGATATTTTTACATATTTAATATCAAAATTATCAAAAAAATATGTTTATATATTTTGTATTAGATAAAATTCGAAAATATATTAATTATTAAAAATATTTAGAAAAAGTTAAATATAAATAATTATATTGTATAAATGAGTGTTTATATAATTAAATATTTAATATTTTTCATTAAAAAATATTTAATATTTTTGTATGAAAAATCTAATAGTGTTGTAATTTTATTATTATTTTGACTTTTGCGTAATTGACCTTAGAACTTGATATTTGAAAGTTCGGCTTGGCTAATTTGAATTATTCTAAAATAAATCTTAAAAGACCAAACCATTTTAGATTTGAGTAGAAGTAAAAAATTTTCTAATGAATTATTTGTGAAAATATTTTATTGATAAGTCTATTAAATTCTAATTTCATTATTAAAATGAAATAAAAATAAAAATTGCAATCTAGGTACATGAATTGTATTTGCATTTTTAATGAAGATTCGAGTTTAGTTTTGACAACAAGATATATTTTGGTGTTTCTAAAAATTAAACCTTGTAAGCTTACTAATTAGAAATTAGATATTGTTGGTTACATATTTTAAAAGGGAAATGATCACTTCTGACCAATCCAATTTTTTAAAATTTTTTGAAATTATAAATCTTGGTGTATATAATCCTTAAACAAGTTTTACAAATTTAGATGTATATATTTTTTCAATTATAAATATAGAAGTATTATAGTCATCTTCAAAGGGTAAAAATAACCACGTGTTTAAAATTTTTAAAAATATATAGACATTCAAAAATATTAGAACTTCTTTTATGGATTAAATGCGACTATACAATAAGAATGGGCTTTTGGATCGGTCGGCAATGCTTCCGTTTCCGAGTAATTAAAATCCTTTTAGGAATAAATTCTATAAGTTTACATATTTTAAACGAAAATATAGAATAAGATTTAGATAAAATATCAAATAAATTCAAAAATTATCAAATTTTATAAAATAAAAATCTAAGTGAGGCTCACATGCGCATAAAAAGCAATTAATAAAAAAGTATATTTTTGTCGGATCACGAATTTAACTATTACATAAAATCTGCGTCTAATTTTATAATAATCTGTGCTGAATATTTAACCAAATTATAGTAATTGAATTATTTCATTACAAATAAAAAATAATTTTTTTCAAAATAAACCCTCCTGTTATACAAAAAAATCATGCTGCATTAATGGCGAAATATAATTTGCAGATACGCAAGCATGCAAAAAAACCAAAATAACATAATATGATTTGCATATAAACGAACATGAAAAAAATAATAATAAATTTACAATGTCATTAAATTTTGTATGTAAAATTAATATTGACTTTATAATTAAACAAATAAATTTGAACTATAAATTTACAGGATATAATCATTAATACTTAACTTTTTCTTATTTCAAATTTTATTTAATATAAGATATATAGAAATATTATTTTATGTAATTTTAATATCAAATAAATAAAACATTTTAAATATAGCCTGTGCATACAACGGGAGACAGGGTCGTCTACTCGGCTTGTAGCATCACCTAAGGAGTACGTATAAAATGGATCTTACAGTCTTTTTTTTTTTTTTTTTTGATTGGTGGATCTTACAGTCTTGAGAGTGACATGATGATTCTGATTTATGACAGTGTGGATCCCACCGCAAGTACACTTTTCAGTGTCAATCACAGGGCTGCAGTGTCAGCCCTTTTCTGAAACCAGTAACACGTGTATATATACAATCAGCCCGGAAAGTTGAAAATTTTTTGAATTTTTGACCTGAAAGTTATTAAATGAGTAAAAATGACGTGGTATTGTAGGGATAACGATGAAGAGTAAAAATAATAAATTTAAAATAAATAAGTTAATTATATTAGTAGTTGTATAGAAATGATTGAAAATTAAAGTTGTTGTATAAAAAAATGTGTAAAAAATAATTAAAAAAAATAATTATAAAAAGTAGAAAATTTTTAACGGACAACTTTTGCAAATTGCGAACATACCCATAACTTGCACTGGCATAATTCGCATCTCACGTGTACTTTTCACTTCTCACTTTTCACTTATATCTTATTTTTAATTTTTTCATAGATAATTATAATTATCTATACATTTAACTTATTGATTTTAACCTTATTATCTTTATCGTTATCATTATTTTTCTTATATTATATCATTTTTCTCAAATAGGAAGTTTTACCTTAATAAATAGTTCCTGTGATTGTGTAGAAGTTGTTAAGACAAGAAAATCCACATTTGAAGTTAGGCGTTTTACCACTTTAGCAAATAGTTTAGGTGAATGTGTAGAAGTTGTTGAGACTGGAAAATCCAGATTCGAAGTTAGGCGAAGATTGTGACTTTATTATCTCTTTTTTAGAGTGTAAATCTGCCAGGTGTCTAATCATCTAAAGTGGGTTGAGTTCATGTATCTCAATAATAGAAAAGTTCTCACCAGCTTTCGGCAGTGCGATTGGCACGTGTCTGGAAGCGACGGAGGCAGCACCATGCTCTATAAAATGTCATCCTATCTTGTGCCGGATATTTCTCACCAGCTTTAGGCAGTTCGATTGAGCTCGTGTATGAGCTGGCATCTTTTGTAGGAAATTGCTAAAGCCTTGTTCTTCCTTCACCTTTCTGCGCATCTCACTGTCTTCGGAACTGCTAGCTGCTCAAAGGTCAATAATCATCTTCCGCCGTTCTCGTTCTTTCGTTTCTATCCAAAACAGGAAGAACATGTATTATACCATCATCCTTATTTATTTTAAAAATATCTAATTACCTTTTGGTGACAATTTATATTTCTAGTGTTACTCATCGTATCATTTTATATGTATTCCAGGTTTGGGGGAAATCGTTTTTAGTTATATTTTATTAAAGTGGCTGTCTTTAATATGTCCGTTCTACTAAAGTGGATTAGTACATCTGTCCAATTTTGGAGTCTCATCTGGCTATTTTAGGTTAAATCCTATCCATCCATTATGTTCAGGACCATTTATTTTAATAAAATACCTGAAATTATATCAATTGGAGTTGTACGTGGGCCACATCTTATAAAATTATATAAAAATATTTATAAATTTAGAAAATCACTTGTATTTGTGCAGTAAAATTTTAAAAATGTTATGAAATGGATCAAAATTATTATTGTAGATCGGATGAATATTTTAGATGACTTAGATATTGAATGGGGACATTGTAAGTCCTTAAAGTAAAAAATGATTTTTAAAGGTTTCGTACTCTTAAGTTCTGTTTAATTTTGGAAATGATGCTAAAATGGATTAGAATGATTTTTGTTTTCTTAGCTAAACACATGTCGATAAAAATAATGCATGTATTTGATTTGATGTAAAACAACAAGATAAGGCCCAAATTGATTGAACGTACTAATTCACTTTGGTAGAAAAAAGGTACTGTCGATAGTCTCTTTATAAATATGTAATAGTTGATGGAGATTTACCGTCTTTCAAATTCCATGGTAAGTTGGAATTGGAATTAAACGCACTTATTCGAAGTCAGAATTCATGGTAAGACAATCATAATTTTGATGATTAACCCAACCGATAATCTCTACATATATACACAAATTCCACTACTCACTTTCTTTGGATCGGAAAAAAACAACAAGTTAAGCAATGTAATTGCGCATATTGCTTGTTGCATAAATATCACATGTATGTAAGTAATTAACTACAAATTTTGGTTCTAGCATAAATATCATAAATGTAATTAAGTAAAAATTTTTGTTGACAATTGTGCGACGTACAGATCGATCGAGAAATGAATTCTTGCAAAGCTTACAGCCTTAAGACGGCCCTTGTGCATTTGTTGATCTTCCCGCTTGTGGTACTAGGTGCATTGAAATCAGAAGAAGCGATGTTTTCGTCAGCAGTCGAGGTAGGCATGAAGTAGTATCTGTCTATCCATTCCTAGAAAATGATTTGCCGACGTTTCTCTAATTAAAACCCATTATGGCCGCCAATCACTATTCACTACAAGAGAATTTACATTATGTGACGTGCTTTTTGCCACACTTAATATTTTTTATCACCAAAAATTTAAGTTAGTGACATAAGCAATTATTGTCATTAAAAACTAACTTTCAGTGACAATAACATAATTAAGGTTGCAAAAAGTGGCCTTTTAGTGACTAAAAACCTAATTTTTAGTGACATTTTTAAAAAACGTCACAAAAGCTTTTCTGTGACGGGCTTATAGCATTGTAATTATAGCAACATTATTTGCGTCACTAAAAGTTTATTTTCTTGTAGTGATTTGATTACAAGATATGACTGCACATAATCACGGACTGCCTTCGTTATTATTTACCTGCTTACACAGGAGTTATTTTTTTAATAACTTCATCTATTTTGGCCCACCATAATGTATGAAATCAATTTGTCCATTGTATATAGAATATTTTTTAGCTAATATATCAAATTCATCCATATCAGAGATATGCATAGACACCATCTAAAAAACGCAAAAAATAACATAATAAGAATGTTAGATATATATATATATATCAAGTGTGCATGTTTTAGCCGTTCTTTTAAATTTTTTGCAAAGGTATGTGGGTTGAGGCAAATTTTTTTATTACCTAAACTTTACATTCTTTTTTATTTTTAAATATGTTTGGAAAGTGATAAAATTTTTAAATGAAAAGATTTTTTTAGCATAAAATTTTTTGAAATAAGAAAAAATGATATTATATAATATGGGCAATGACGAGTAGTAAAAAGAATAAAGTTAAAATGAATAAGTTACAAGTAATTATATAGACATGATTGAAAAGTTGGATAGTTGTATAAGGATATGTGAAAAATAATAAAAAAATAGAATAGTTGTGAAGAATAAAAAGTTTTATTAGTCCAATTAATTTTCACTTCTAGAAATTCAAAAAAAAAACTTTCCTATGTAAAAAAGCTACATATTATTTAATAGAAATAAAAAATTTTAACAATAAATAAATCTTGTACAAACGTTGATGTATAACCACATATACAAGTTTGATATGTTTCCAACTTGTGAAGTCTAAACAGTTTAAAACATCATTCCTATGAGAAAAATTAGTCTTTAAGGAATTATCCCAATATTCTACTGATTTGTGAACACTGGATTTAAGCCATTTTATAATTTAGATATAAATATATATTTTCATCAAATTTGGCCCACTTATATTTTATCTAGACATTTTTTATTTATGATAAAATGAATAATATTAAATAATATCAACTATTGGTTTTTTATTCGGTCATCAAATTGAGCATCATTATAACTATTATACTTTTTAATTATTTTTCTAAAATTATTCATATACTCAACTTATCTATTTTAATTTTATTCTCGTTAGTAATCATTATTGCCATTACCATATTGCATCACTTCTCCCATATCAAAAGAGTTTTACCAAAAACTGTTCATCCAAAAATTTTAAAAATTTTATCAAATATCAAACACATCCGTAATTAATTATGCTGTTTGTTTTCTCCTAGTTCCAAGGGTCACGCCCACTATTACCCGATGAAGTGGCAAGTCCAGATCGTAGTGATGTTGCTGCAAGATCAAACGATGAACCAGTTACAGTTAGAGGTCTCATAATTGAAATACCTCATGCAGCTGCTGTTCGGCGTTCTCTGTTGCGTGCAGGGTGGGCATCCATCCCGCCTCCCTCTGGCAATGCTCCTGGTACGGGCCCTGGGCAGGCTCCAAAGCCGCCCATAAAAATACCCCCAGGACCTAATCATCACCGATCCCCCTCACGCCCTCCTCACCGATTGGGACGACAGTAGAACCCACCTCTTGTGTTTGGATCACTCGCGCACGACTAAATTCTATTACAAGTGTGCACGAGTCAGATAATATTGGGATTCAAGCATCTCTATGCAGTGTTGCAGGTGTTGGAACACGTAAGTTGAACAAATATCGCTGGTTTTGCCCAACTTGGAAACCTTCAAATCCAGTGAGTGATGTTGCTTTGAATTTGTGTTAACTTGGAAAGGAGTGCAGTGTCGATCAAGTGTGAGTGACTCCATAGAATTAGGTATGTGTTAGAGATATGAACGTATTTGGTTGTTTACGTGATTTTCCGAAGTTAAAAAGTAATGTCTTATGCGGTGTTTTAATGCGTCAAGTAAAATGAGTTAACTAGAGTTGTAAAAGTTCCTTAAGTTTGTTTCAGTAAATAAGTTTCTATCCTTTGCCTATTGTTGTTTTCTATTTTATTTGTAGTGGTAATAGAACCACGTTTTTTTTTTTTAATTGGTATTTATATAATGTGGCAACTGATCTTATAATTGAGTACATTCACAACTCCCATAGAGGGAGGAATGTGTAAATCCCAACACAGGGGAGAAATGTGTAAAACAGAACGACGTTTATTTTAATTGGTATTTATATAATGTGGCAACTGATCTTATAATTGAGTACATTCACAACTCCCATACAGAGAGGAATGTGTAACACCCCCATGGTGGGGGGGCGCGATGTGCAAAATCCCAACACGGGAGAAATGTGTAAGCCTGTATACCAATGGGACTTATCAATACACCAACATGTGGGGTGATTCGAAATCGTGATAACCCATGTGCTGGACGCTTGACTTACCACGATGCCTTAAGTGTCGTGGCTAGAACCACGTTTCCTAATGGTCATATTAGAGTGTAGATTGATTCCGGTAGAAGATAGTAGTAGTAGAGCCAAGACTTTTGATGAGGGGGAAATTTGGTATTGAGGGGATAAATATGTAAAAAAAAAAAAAGTGTTTGGATAAACTTAAAATTTTTTACAACTATCATATTTTTTTAATTATTTCTTCATATCTTCTTATACACCTATTCTACTTTTTAATAATTTCTATATAAATATTCATATGATTAACATATCTATTTTAATTTTATTCTTTTTACTATTTGTCATTAATCTTATCATATCACATTATTTTATATTTTTTCAAAAGTTTTTACGCAAAAAACTTTTCATCTAAAAATTTTATCACTTTCTAAACACACCTCATATATTTAAAACTTTTGAATCTTCTATCAATTTTTTTTTTTTTTAATTTTCTAGGTTGGTAACTCTACATGGCTCTATTACTAGTTAAAATTATAAATATTAGAACAAGCAGAAGAGAGTACTATTCAGATTTGAGATCTTAGAGAAAAGATTCTTTAGGCACTCTGTAAGATACTTTGAGAGCACAAGAAAGATTTGAAGACATTATTACTCATTCACTTTGGAATGATGAACCAAGGAGGATTATTACAATAAAGTACTTAAAGGAAGAGTTGGATACCTTACCCTCAGTCTATAATATTGTCAAAAATCTAGAAAAGATTCATTGTCAAATTCTCAAATTTGAATGGACATGGATTACAACAATTTGTGAATTGTCGCAGCACGACAGTTTTCAGTACAAGAAAGCATGCTACATTTGAGAGAAGATTGTTTGAGCAAGACAGTTTACGAACTATCTCAATCCGCATTCAATTTGAATTTGATTGCTTGTATACAAAATTAGATGAATTAGTTTGAGATCAATTTATTGTAAAAGAGGATGAACGATTATACCATGAGATGATGTTCATATTGTGATTGATGGCTTGATATAGAAATCATCATTGGAATTGGAAATTTTGGTTGCAGTATTGCTGGATGAAATAATGGTGGTTATGAATTTGGGCAACTGATGGACAATGCTGATTTACTCGGCGAAAATCCGGATGCATGGATGCTGATTGAATAGGTGGGCTGCTGGTTGGTTCTTGTAAAGCCCAAAAAAATTATTACAAAAATCCATGAATCTGTTATTAGATTTAATGGAACTTTTGGGCTATTTAACTTATGAAAATTTAGCCAACGTTCTCGTCCACGAAACTTGGACAGAGTCCTCCCCCGAGTCGCTCCGAATGGTCACTGGGTTGACGCTCGGAACGGGGTGGAGATCCATCACCATCGTCGGTGCAGGTCATAGAGATTGAGTACCATGAATTGAGGAGGTGCAGTTCCGCAGCTGTCTGCTTTGGCCATCTTATCGGCGGCAAGGATGAATCCAAATGAGAGTGATTTACTTGGGGTGGAACTCCAAACTATGTCCTTATCGGGAGGGGCTATCAAGAGCATCGATCCGGGAGAGCAAGGCACTCTGCTTTGTTCGGTTTGGACTTCCAAATCATATAACAGGGACTTCTTCCAATCCTCAATGCGACGTCTTTGGAGGACACGGGGGACTTTCCTTTTCACAGAGGTAGGTGAAAACTTATACCGAATCTCCTTCTCCGATCTACAAGACTTGAAGAGAATTCTGGGGGGTCGGCCTTGGTTATTCGAACAACAGTTAGTACTGTTAGAAGTACTCAAGGAAGCGGTCACTCCTGCACATGTGGTGCTTGTGAAAACACCTATATGGGTGCACGTTGTCGGTGCTCCATATCTGGTTGACAAGAAACAACTGGGACAATGCATCGGGAGTTCTTTTGAGGAAGTGCACGAGGTAGTAGAAAATGAAACCGAAGTGAAGCTGCTGGTCACCGTCAACTGCACCGAACCGCTCAGACGTGGCATCTTTATTCAACTAGAATCTCAAAAATGACAATGGCTGAACTTTCAATACGACAAACTCCCGATTTTCTGCTTCTACTGTGGAGTAATGGGACACGCTTTTAAGGATTGTACGAAGCTTGCTAAGAAGGAAGAGCCGATTCCTGAGGCTGACATGAGATATGGGAGCTGGCTAAGAGCAGGAACAAAACCGATGCGCCTCCTGGTAAATGACTAGCGAAGTAGTCGAGTCATGCCCAGAAAATACACTGGTAGCCATGATGCTCCAATGCGGGACTTGGTGGGGGCTGGAAGGAGACACATGGATTCTCAGCTCAAGGAGAGCAACCAAGAAATGAACTGCGTACCTGGTAGGCTCAGGCATCATCCTCACACGAATGCTGTGGTGGAGAATTCGGAAGCAGCAGCTCGGGAACCCAGCCATATGAATGAAGCGGCTTTGGATTCAAGCACCGAAGCTACGACCTCTCGTTCTGGCAGCCTGGGGACGCCTCACCAAACGGTCGTTCTGATTAACAGAAGGCTCCCATCTGCGGACGTGTCCAAGCAGCCTGCTGTTGACTCCCCTGCAACCCTTCTTGTGTCGGATGAGGCTTCGGTGCGTCGGGCAGGGGACGACATCTATATTGCTCATACTGAATATCCAGGGGGCGTCCTGCCCGGGATTCATCAGCGGAGTGCCCAGACACCTTCCCCAACACCTGACCATCGTCAGGAGCAGTAGGCGAAGATGAGTGCACATGCATGTGCAGAAAATGAATGCTATGTGGGTTACCCATGCCATGATCAGATGCCTATATTGGATGAATTGGCGAGCTGGGGCGGCAGTTCTTTGGCTCCACGAGGTAAGTCTGGTGCTGGCTGTGCTGTGAAATCTCGATGCCATTTGGAATGCAGTGGGAGCCTATTAAATATGATGCTGATTTGGACTGCGTGAAATCTCGATGCCACCTTGAATGTAGTGGGGAGCCTATTAAAATTGATGCTGATTTGGACTGGGATGGGCAGAGGCACAGTTCAGAATTTGCTCCAATGGCTCCGGCAGTAACTTCCAGCAATCAATCAATTGGTCTTCTGGAACCATTGGTGGTCAACTCAGATCTGATTGAGCACTCATTTGCCAAACCAAAAGGAAGGTGGAAGAGGCAGGCTAGAGGCACGGAGGCAAAGGTTTGCGACTGGCAGATGCTTCCCAACGACACAAATGGAAGAAAGAGAAGGGAGGCGGGGTCTCTGCTGAATCCACATGACAAGAAGCGACTGGTTATGGCTGTGTCATCCAGTGAGGAGGAGGTGGTGGCTGAGGGTTAACATGGCTCTTCTTGCATGGAATTGTCGTGGGCTTGGGAACCCACGTGCAATTCGTTGCCTCCTGGAATTGGTCAGGAAAAAAGGTCCCATGCTCATCTTCCTCAGTGAAACAAAGCGCTCTGCAAAGGAAATGGACGGAATTCGTAGGAAGGTAAATTTTGACTGCTGTTTTGCGGTGGATGCTGAAGAGAGAAGAGGCGGTCTTGCTCTTCTATGGAATGATGCCAATCCGGCAAACATTCTCAGTTTTTCGGCCCATCACATACACGCGGAGTTTTTGGGGTGGCCTTTCATGGGTTTCTATGGCCACCTAGAGGTACACAAAAGACATCATAGTTGGAACATTTTGGAGCAACTGAAGGGGAGAACTTGTGCCCCTTGGTTGGTTATGGGAGACTTCAATGAGGTTATGGGTCCAACTGAGTACCACAGCCAAAGGACGCGCCCCCAGAATCAGATGGATCTCTTCTGCAACGTGGTGGACAGCTGTAACCTATTGGATATTGGTTTTGTCGGTCAGCCCATGACTTGGAGAAATAACAGGAGAGGTCATAATCGGGTGGAAGCCAGGCTTGATAGGGGTTTAGCGAAGCCAAACTGGACTTCTTCCTATCCTCTCGCAAAGCTCTTCCACCTATCTGCTGCTTCATCGGACCATTGTCCTGTTCTTTTGGTATTAGACTCGAGGGGGTGCAAGCGTCGACCCCCTAGAGAATTTCGTTATGAGCTCTTCTGGGCTAGGGACAAGGCAACATATGAAATTGTAAACAGAATTTGGAGATCCTCACCCCATAATTGGATGGCTGCTTCGGATTTGCTTGGGTGGAAGATCAAGGAATGTAGCAAAGCATTATCAACATGGAATGGACTAAATCGGGGCAAGTTAAGGAAGGAAATTGATAAGAACCAGTTGGATCTCGAGTCGCTCATGGCCATGAATCCCACTGACCAACGGGATGATGCGATTAAGCGGACACGTTTCAAAATCAACTTATTATTGCAAGACGAGGAGCAATTATGGCAGCAACGGGCGAAAACCCATTGGCTTCACGCGGGCGACAAAAATACGGGTTTCTTCCATCGCATGGCTTCTAATCGGTGTCGCTCCAACTTTATCGATGCTTTGCGAGATCACAACGGGCATTGGGTGCACGAACAAGAGGCGCTACTTGAGCTAACTGTGAGCCATTTCCAGGATGTCTTCACTTCCTCGAATCCATCTGATGCTCCATGGATTTCGAGTCTCATTACCCAAAAATTATCAAACCAACAGCGAATGAATCTCACATTACCTCTCAGTTTCGCAGAGGTGGCAAATGCAGTAAAGCAGATGAGCCCAACCAAGGCTCCTGGTCTGGATGGCATGTCCGCTGATTTTTATCAAAAACATTGGGATACGGTTGGTCAGGAGGTTTTCCGTTGGTGCAAATTGTTCATGGATGAGGCTAATCCCGATATTTTGAGTGCCCATCTCTGCCCGGTCAACAACACAACGTTGATTTTGTTTCCGAAGCAGGCTGGAGCTTTCGAGCTATCCCAGTTCCGCCCTATTAGCCTGTGTAATGTGGTTTACAAGATATTGGCTAAGGTGCTTGCAAACAGGCT
>JAXCLR010000050.1:47142592-47153105 GCA_035584095.1 Annona squamosa | reverse complement strand
CTTGGGTCCTTAACTTCCCAATAAGTCCAAAACTCTTCGACAAGTCCACTTGGGCCCAAATTTGTTAAGTTAGCTAAATTAGGCCCAACCTCTTTTTAATGATCCAAATTGGGCAGCAAACTTCATTAGTTGGTCCAAGTTGCCCAAATACATTTCAGATTTTAGTTAAAATCGTATTTCTTGGTAAAACCACCCATTTTTTTAGCCAAAGGTTGTATGCGGAATACGCTGACATGCTATGTGAATCTAGAGACTAAATGTCGAAGACATTGACTTTCTGCATGAGTACAGAAGCTGAAAGCGAGACACAATAGTCCGCTGTGTAACTCCAAAAGTTGAGAGTGCATTCAGCTTGCCATGTAGGATCTCTAGTGTATCCAATGGGCCCTCACTAGTTCTAAACTGAGTCATCGATAGTTAGCAAGATAAGCATATATTCACTTTGAGTCATGTCATGTGGCATCACGTACTTTACCCTTTCGAGTCACAATATGTGGCGTAGTGCACTCACCCCTTTTTAAATCATGGTGTAGTGATATGATCTATATTTAATTTTGTTAGTCATGTCGTATGATCTATATGCAACCCTCTCGAGTCATGGTGCGTGGCAACATGCACTCATTTTTTCTTTCGAGTCATGAAGTGAGGCAAATTGTACTCATCTCATTTGTATTTTTGTTAGATACAAGTTTTTGTGAACTTGTAAATTCGTAGAAAGTCCTTTTACGCATTTTATTATCATTTCAACGAAAGTATCAAATCTTTATGGACTATTGTATTCGGCTTTTTCATCAAGGCTTTTCTCGTTAAAGATGTAAAATTAGAATATAGAACACAATGCAAAATACTTCTATGATATAATTTTCAAACTCGATTAAAGGAATTAAATGCTTTAAAATCTATTGAAAAAATTAATTGAGCGTTTATTCTCTAAAATCACAAACATAGACGGTACGGTCTAAATCTCTGACCTGAAATGAGGCCAAAACACTTCTCTCCGAAAATCCGAGCTCCACCGTCAACCCTTATGTCTCCCTCCAAAATCACATATCCCACCCCTCCTTGTATTTAAATAGGCAACATTAAATCCATACTCTTAAGCTCATACTGCGCATACTTATTATTTTCATAACTTCATTTTATTTTCCTTATCTCCTCCCAAATAACGACCAAGTATGTGATAATATTTTTATTATTAAAATTTTTACCACGATGATTACACTGTTGTTGTGAATCAAGCTATCAAGTTATAGAGCTTTTAATGGATCTTCGTTATCAACAAAATGGTCCAGTAGAAATTAAATGTGATAATCTTTTAGCAATGTTAATTTCAAAGAATTGAGTGTTGTATGGCATGACAAAACATATCGAAATTACTTCCATTTCATTTAGGAAGTTCAACAATCTAATGAAGTGATTCTAGTACATTGTTCATCTAATGATCGACTTACTGATTTGCTCATTAAAGCTTTGCCTAAGGAAATGTCTAAAATGCTTAGCTAAAAGATTGTTGTTGTCACAAAAATGCTGATGAGTATTGAACATCCAACATTTTAGTTTTAGCAATGAAGTTCTATTAGCACAAAGACTAGTAGGCTATCATGAAATAAAACATAAAAATTTATTTTATTGTTTTGCTATTAGTTTTTTGGTTCTAACAATTCACAAATTTGGTATTCAAAGTGGGAAAGTTTTAATTTTTTTTATAAATCTTTTTCCAAATATACTCATTACATTTAACTATAATCCCAAATATACCATTATAATTTGAAAACCTCAAATATATATTATATTTGCATATAATTTCAAATATGCCTATTCAATTAGCTATCGTTATGTTAATTAACAGAGCTTTTCCCAAATATAATTATTATGATTGATTCCAATCCTAAATATACCTGCTACGTTTTTAAAAGTCCATATATACTCACTGCGTTTGTAGTTAATCCCAAGAAGACATGAAATTTACTAATATGCGCATCAAATTTTAGACATAATTAAACAATCGAATATCACAATTGTACATAGCTCTAAATTTAGAAATTTATAATTTTCTTTTCTTTCTATTTTATTTTATGTTTTATTATTTTATAACGGGGATATTTTGAGCATTTATAAAAATTTAAACAATGATTTTTAAAAGAATAATTTTTTTTAGATTAACTACAAACTCGGTAAGTATATCTGAAATTTTAAAAATATAATAAGTTTATTTGGGATTAGGGTCAAATGTCGTGAGTATATTTGGGAAAACTCTATTTAATGGAGGTGATGTGAAATGGTTATCAATTTTTTAGAAATGTCTAAAATATCCTTAGAAATACCAACATGGAGAATTACAAAAGCAGAAATGCAGCACAAGCATCACAAGAAATAAGCCCAAAATTTTTTTATATCTAATTTAAGCACATGATTCATGAAATTTCAATTAAAAATCCACTTTATAGCAATGCCCAAGAGGGGACGGGTGAATTGAGTTTTTAAAAATTATTTTACAATAAAAAAAAATTCAACCCCTTGATAGATTTGTCCCCTTAAATGAAAAACGTGAAACGTAAAAGCTGTAATCAATAAAACTCAAGAAGTTATAGTGGTTCGAGACAATCCTCCCTACTCCATTCCTCAAAGAACACTCCTTAGTGTCTTGGGTTCCACTAAGATAGGATTTTAATGCAGCAGAGCCCTTGTTCTCTTCTAGATTTTAGCTCTAGGAGGCCTTATACAATCTCAATACAAATAGGAGATGAGTTTCACTCAAATCGTACATTACTTTGCCTTTGCTTGGTCTCAATCTCCAATACTAAACTAAGTATAATACAAATTGACAATGAATAAATAAAAATTCTACACTTTACAGTTATGTAGGCAACTTCAGGCATGAAGAAGAACTTGTAGAAGAGGTGAAGATGATGCAATTCAATTCTCAGCAATTTTATGCAGTGTTTTTCATGAGAAATTTCTTATAGATCACTTAAATACTAGAAGATGAGGAAGGTGAACTCAATTAATGTTGTTTCATCTACCCTCATCGTTTATTTGAAGTTCCTTAAATAGAAGGAAGTAAATTCAAACGTTTGGTGGTAGGTGGTGCGCATTTAATGCACCAATATTTGAATTTTTTTGACCATTGAGAGCCAAATCACACTTGGAGTTGAACTAGGATGCGACTTCGTCCAAGTCGCAAAGTGGAGTCGACTTCGGATGCGACTTCGACCTTTAGCTTTTAAGTCAAGTTCCATACTCAAGTCGACCTAGTCTTAGACTTGATCCCAGTTGCAGGTAGAGTCAACTTCGGATGCAACTTCACCAACCATATGTCTTCTTGGAATTTTAGACTTTGTTTGTGATCTACTTGTGTTTGACCTTTCTTTCTTCTTCTCTTTTCAAAGGCATGGATATTCATTTGTGATTTTAGTCTTTGACTTTTATCACTATACTTGGGTTGTATAATATTCCTTGGTCACTTAATAAAATCCTTTTCAGTGGTCTTGGCTCAAGGTTGTCATTATCTTTTGAATTTAACTTCTTCATTCTAATAAGAAGTTTTGGAAGTATTTTAATGATGATCTTTACTTAAGTCGCAAGCTTGAGTTGACTTGAGGTGCAACTTCACCCAAGTCGCATGTTGGGGTCGACTTAAGATGCGACTTTTCCCAAGTCTCTTAGTGAAGTTGACTTGATATGTGACTTAACCTTGTCAAACTCAACTCCTGTAGCTGAGGTTCACCCAAGTCGCAGTTGAAGTTGACTTAGTATTACAACTTCCCCTAAGTCGCAAGAGGAGTCGACTTCTGTTGTGACTTTGTCTGTTTCAGTGTCCAAACTTCAGCGCTGTCAATTTTTGGGGCATTGAAGTCAATACTGAAGTCGACTTAGGTATCGACTTCACGTAAGTCGATGCTTGGGTCAACTTAGTATGCGACTTGACCTGTTATCCTTTTGAACTTTGATTATTTGAATCTTGTCATCACTTAGCAAACACATTAGTAATAAATGATCCTCAAATTGAGTTGTTAATCATCGAAACATAAATTGTGCTTAATTTGCCTCGTGTTTCAACAATCTCTCCCTTTTTTATGACAGACAAAAACAATTTAAGATGAACCTTTCCTTTTTATCATCAAAGAGGCATTTCATATTTTAGGTAACATTTTGTTTTAAATTTTATTGCCAGCTCATGTTGGTTATATAATATTTCATAAAAATGACATATTTCATCCAAGTGATATGTCATTATATTCATTCCAAATCATACATATTCATTTCAAATCATATAGATTGCAACAAAAAGACATTTTCATTCAATTCAATGCAAGACGTACATTCAATATACGCAGAAAAGATTCAAGTTACATGCTACCCAACCAAAAATGAACCTAAGTTCACTCTTTCTCTCCCCCTTTTTGTCAAGGCATCAAAAAGGTATGTATGGGAAGCGAGATTTATGGAATTAAAAAGCTGAGATGAGATAGGAAAGGGGATGAGATGGAGGGATAGGATGGGTGCAAGCCTAGAAAAATAGGAATGATGGAGCCTGAACAATGGGTTCAACTTGGACAATTCGCCCCAATATGGATCAAAGTTGGGTAGGCTGGGAATGGGTCTGCCACGACGACTACCGGAGGCAAGTTGATACTTGATAGTCGTCATCTCTTGATCCAACTTATCCTACCGTCAGTGCATTTCCATCAAAGCAATGTTGATATTTACCAACTCTTGTGAAATGTGGTTCTCCATTTGGTGTAGATATTCGAGAATGGCCTTCGATGTGGATGGCTAATCTGGGGAGCGGGCGAAGTGATCGGTGGTCTGCAACCCATGAGGGGAACATGATCCATGTGATGCAGGTGAGGCAGGAGCTGGAGATGGAATGGGATCATGTCAGGGCAGATCCTCCCCCTCAGGATAAGCTTCCTCTACTTCTTGTGGTACAGGAACATCTTGGAACAGATTTTTGATTCATCCCCTTAGTCGTTCTGCCCTGAATACCTCCAAATCAATCTTCATCCTAGTCAAGAGGGCATGGTTGATGACATTGGTAGGTTTGAGTACCTCATACGGCTCACCCTCCAAGTCAATATGGTAATAGGCCAAAATTTTTATAATTCACATGCCATAAGATAAAACGCCCCGTGGGTTCTTCTTTAGCTCAAGAGCCTCTAAAAATAGTTTGAAAAGATTAACCTTGACTCGATTTTTCACCTTCTATAGGATTTTGGCCTCTTGTAGGTTGAGTTGATTTCAGCCTCCTCCTTTGGGGTAGATGCAGTGTGCAATAAGCAGCCGTAGGACCTGCAATCTTGGGGATAGATCCATGTAATGCAAAAATTTGATACTCGGATGATACTTGTTGCTATTTGTTAGTTGGTTGTACATCTGAGTAAGAGTTAGGCCTTCAAGAAGAGGTTCATCATCTCTAGGTAATTTTAGAATGTTTGCGACTTTATCAACCGCATTTCTTTTGCGCATACCATGTTTGAGTCCCAGATGTATCTTGACCCCCTTGACATAAGTATTTAGATACTCTCGATCCCATAAGTAATAGAATAGATTGGTCAAATCAGGGTAAATCATGTCATCCTCCTTGAATAATGCAATTCAACCTTGAAAATCTAGTAGTTCCTCTATTCCAAACTCATATCTTGCATGTACTTGAAATTGATGATTTTGGGCACAAAGATCTTCCTCTCGTAAAAATGCATTCGAAATAATTTAAAGTCCATATGAGAAGTAAAGGCTAGTAGAATGCGTATGGCTTCTAATCTAGCTACTAGAGCATATGATTCCTCAAAATCAATTTCTTCTTCTTGTGGATATCCTTTGGCCACAAGTCTAGCTTTATTTCTCACCACAAGTCCACTTTCGTCTAGTTTGTTCCTGAAAACCCATTTGATACCAATAATAGTGCAAATTTTTTGTCTAGGAACCAGATGTCATATTTGATTTCTTTTGAACTGGTTTAACTCTTCTCGCATTGCTAAAATCCAATTTTCATCATTAAGAGCTTGATCAATTGAATTTAGTTCTATTTTGGATACAAAGGCAAAATCTCCACATATATTATGCCTAGATCTTCTTGTTTTACTCCTTCATATACGTTCCTAATTACTTGTTCAATTGGATGATCATTTTTGAATTTCAGATTCTTTGGAGGTTTGTAAGAATTATTATCTTCACTAACCTTTTTGTCTGGAGATTGCTCTTGCTTTGTTTTCAATTCTCTTTGTTGTTTCAATTGTGGCTTTTTAGCATTTTTTGGCATGTCATCTGTATCACTTAACTCATCATCCTTTTCGAAATTAGGATTAAATTCATCGAATATAACATGTATTGATTTTTTTACTATTTGATTTCTTTTGTTGAAAATTCTATATGCTTTGCTATTTGATAAATATCTAAAATATATTACCTCATCACTTTTGACATCTAATTTTTCTAAGTTTATTTTTCCATCATTCAGCACATAGCAAGTACAACAATAACATGGAGGTATGAAATATTTGGTTTTTTACATTTCCATAACTCATATGGGGTTTTTTTAAGATTGCTCTTATGGTTACTAGATTTAGTACATAACATGTTGTACTTACTGCTTCACTTCAAAATCTCTTAGATAATTTACTTTCATTTAGCATAGTTCTAGCAATCTCTTGTATTGTTTTATTTTTACTTTTAACTACCCCATTTTGTTGCAGAATCCTTGGTGCAGAGAATGTGTAATGAATTCCTTTTTAATTACAGAATTTTATAAATTATTTGTTTTCAAATTCACCACCATGATCACTTCTAATGAATATGATCGTGTTTTGCTTTTCATTTTGCACCAAATTTGAGAAAGTAACAAACATTGAGAAGGTTTCATCTTTGGTAACTAAAAGTATTATCCATATAAATCTTGAAAAATCATCAACAATGACAAAAATATACTTTTGCCCTCAAAGAGTCAAGATGTCGGATGACCCATATAGATTCATGTGTAATAGTTTAAGTGGCATAGCCGTTGAAATTTCTTTTTTTGAAAGAAAATGACATTTTAGGCTGCTTGGATAGTTGATATGCCTTGCAGATTTTATCTTTGTCATATTTGAGCTTTAGTAATCCTTCTACTAGGCTCTTTTTTCACAAGATCTTAATGTTTGACATATTTATGTGTCCAAGATTTTTATGCCATATCCAAGAATCATTTCCAATAGCTATGAGACATTATCCTTCATGTTCATCAAGGGAAACCAAATACATTTCAATGTCTTTTAACGCTAAAAACTATGTAGTTTTCATAAAAAAAAATTGCATATAGAAGATTCAAACATACCTTTATAGCCTTTGTCATATAGTGGACTACTGCGCATTAGATTATGTTTGAGTCATTCAACAAATAGCATATCCTCGATATATGTATTTGAAATACTATAAGCTTTCATTGACCTTTTATTATACCTTTCTCATTATTTCTAAATGCAACAGTCACTTCGCTAAATGGTTTGACTTCGTGCAATAATCCTCTTTATCCTGTCATATGGCTTGAGCAACTATTGTCCATGAACCATATGTTACTAGTTTTTGCTTTAAGATATACTTGTGAAATAAAATAATGTAGTGTTTATATCTTTAGTACCCATTTTATGGGTTCATTTGGATTAGTAAGTCATTGGAGTCTACATTGCTCTACTTTGGATGACATAAATTTAATACTTTTTGATACCCAAATCAATTTTGCACCATGGTCATGTAATTTTTTATTCTACATTGATAAATTTTGTGCCCATTTTATTGCAGAAGTTACATGCCTTTAGAAGTCTTGGAGCGGGAATCCACATGGTATGGGATTTTCAGGTTGGCCTTTTTGTCTTACTAACATGACTCATTCTTGGTTTAAGAAATGTAGACTTGGTTTGATTCCTACCAAATTTTAAAGCATTTGTTTTACTATTTTCTTCATTCTCAAATATGAATATCCAAGTCCTCTTTTGTTGTTCTGGCTAGTCATGTTTAAGAACATTTTCACACTTTCTCCTGGATTAGAGAACTTTGCTAATGATTCATTCAATGACTCATTTTCCTTTTTCAGTCTTTTCACCTTGTTAGTCAAAACATTGTTTTCATTTGTTAGTGGTTGACTCTTTCTGCTAGCTTTCCATTCATAGTAATAACTGAGTCACATTGTCATTTCTTTAATGTGATTTTTTTTAGTTTTTTGATTTCATCATACAATGAATGATACACTTGTTTCAATTCCTTTAATTTAACACATTTGAGACAATCATGTGTAAGGGAGTAGATAGACTTGGTATTTGAGTGATTGAGTTTGGAGGAACCTCTTCCCTGCTTGTATAATTTGTTGAGGTGATTTGTCTATCTACGATTTTTGTTGCGGTGAAGCAGACCATGTCGTGTTCTTCCTTTATCTTTGCCATGCAGCATATTCGAGCACACTTTGCTGCTTTGTTATCTTCATTTGCCAAGCTACTTGTTGTAGACATTTATTCATTTATGTATATTCCTCTTCCTTTAAAATTTTGAAATTTTCTATTTTCACTTCTATCTTTCTTCTCTTGTCGTTCTTTTGTTTTACTATTTTTTGGTGTAGGACATTGAGCTTGTATATGTCCTACTCCACAACATCTGTTGCATTTGGTTATTTCTTTCTTTTTCTATTTCTCTCCTTGAATCTCTTGAAGATCTTCCCTTTTCTCATGAACTTTCTGAATCTCTGGGTGAGTAGGGCGATCTTTTCGTCATCTTTTTGAGAAGATGACGTGGATTCATCTGAGTTCTGTGCAATCCTCAAAACAATAACTCTTTTGCCTTTATGTTGGTCCTTGTTTCTTCTCTTTATCATTTCATGTGATATGAGAGAACTGATAAGGTCTTCTAATCTTAGCGTATTCAGGTCTTTTGCCTCTGCATTAGCCATGATCTTTGGAATCCCCAACTCCAGTAGAGCCCTTAAGATTTTCATAACCTGTTCAGATTCAGAGATTACTTTTTCAAGACCTTTTAATGCTTTAGTAAACTTGAAAAATCTAGCAAACATCTCAGATATATTTTAGTATTTAAAATTTTAAAATTTTCTAATTCTTCAATCAATATATTTTTTCTTGTACTTTGGACTTGAGAAGTTCCCTCGTATATTGATGTTAGCGTATCTCATATTTCTTTGGCTGTTTGACACAAGGATACCCTATCATATTCTGCAGCTGTTAGTGTTGGCCCCGAGATAATGGCAAAACCCAGGAGGGGAGGGGTGAATTGGGTTCTTAAAAATGTCTTTGACCCCTTTAAAGTTTAATCTCCTTGATTGAAGAAACAAAATAGAAAGCAATGTAATGTAGAGAGCAGAAATAAAATCAAGCAGACAAGATTTTATAGTGGTTCGGGCAACCTCCCTACTCCACTCTTCCAAGCTCACACTCCTTGTGACTTAGGTTCCACTATTGTATTCTTCCAATACAATTAGAGTCACTGCTCTCTTTTAGATTCAGCTCTAGGGGGCTTCAACAATTTCAGCACAAGTAGGTGATGAGTTCCACACCAATCACACACTACTTTGCTTTCATTTGATCTTAGTTCCTCAAACTAAATTAAGTTCAATACAAATAAATGAAATAATAAAAGAACTCTACACTTTACAGATGTGTAAAAGCAATTTTGGCGCAGAGAAGAACTTGTGGTATATGCTTTGAAGATTCGGAAGTTGAGCTCTTACAGTTTGAAGTAAAGTTCTTCCTGTTTGAATGGCTTGATCTCTTTGAAGCTCTTGAATATAGGAGTTAAGCACACTTAATATTTTCTGCTTACTTCCCTCTTCCACAATGACTCCCTTTTATAATTGTGGAGGGAATCCGAACGTTTGAAGGTGGTTGGCACGCATTAAATGCGCTAACATTCGAATAAATTCCGACCGTTGCGACTTGTGGTATATGCTTTGAAGATTCAGAAGTTGAGCTCTTGCAGTTTGAAGCAAAGTTCTTCCTATTTGAATGACTTGATCTCTTTGAAGCTCTTGAATATAGGAGTTAAGCACACTTAATATTTTCTGCTTACTTCCCTCGTCCGCAATGACTCCCTTTTATAATTGTGGAGGGAATCTGAACGTTTGAAGGTGGTTGGCGCGCATTGAATGCGCCAACGTTCGAATAAATTCTGACCGTTGCGACCCAAGTCGCAGGCGGAGTCGACTTCGCCTCTCCGTCGCAACTTCAAGTTCCAGATTAGGTCGACTTGGGCATCGACTTGACCCAAGTTGCAGGCGGAATCGACTTCGGGTGCGACTTCACCTCGGCAAGATGCTTGATGAACTTGAATAATTCCGAGATGTTTTGTTCCTTCATGCCTTTATTTCTTTTGTATTTTTATTGTCTTCATTTTAGCTTGCTTTTGTTTGCTCTATGTCTTGTAAGCCTTGAATCTATGTAGTCTTGAATCACATGATCTTAAGTAACTTCTTTGTCAAGTTTATGCATCTTGTTTTGAACTTGGATTGGTCTTCATGACTTGAGTTTCTTCATCTTCA
>JAXCLR010000050.1:47116189-47132746 GCA_035584095.1 Annona squamosa | reverse complement strand
TACACACGACATGATCCAATTTACCCAGACGGGGCAGAAATTCATTACTTCCATCATCTGCTTAAGAAATGACCACTTCACTCTATCATATGCTTTGGACATATCCAACTTGATTGTCGTCTCAAATTTTTTGCATTTTTTCCGTCTCCGTAATGCATGGATCGCTTCATAAGCAATGAGCATATTGTCAAAAATTAGTCTTCCTGGGACGAACGCACTTTGTTGCTCGCTAATCACATCCTGAAGTGATGTCTCACACTTGTGTAGGAACAAGCATATTTGGGACTGTGTGCAAATCAATGTTTTAAAAACCGAATCGAGAACTGAACCATTTTTATGTTCGGTTCACGTTCAACCGGTTCAACCGTAGTTCAAACCATTTTAAACCGTAACGTCAGCATGACATAATTATGACATAATAATTATATTTAATTTATTTTAATTATTTCAAAATTAAATTAAATATATAAATTCTATGTAATATAAAAATTACACTTGGCATCAACAATACATTCAAGTACATCATATTAAAATTATCATGTAAATCAAGAAAAAATAAGAGTGCATTGACCTGAAATAAGTGCAATTCTTTCATCTTTTTTTTGTTCCCATATGGTTGATCAGAATATCTGCAATTAAATTTCAAATATTAATGGAAGGATATCAGATATTTATAAAAAAATTAATTTAACTTTACTTGAAGAAATTAACCACCTAAAAATAAGAAAAAGAATTTAAAATTGTACTCTAATTGAAAATGTTCAAATTGTTCATCATTGTTCAATTTTGAGCAAAGTTTAATTACGATTTAGGTCTAAAGTGAGTACAAAACACAACTGAATAGAAATATATTTGAGATATTTAATTCAAAAAAAAAAAATTCAAAGTTGATATCTTCAAAATATCCAAAAAGAAGCATCTCCACAATTGCATCTTCATGAATTTCCTCAACTTTCTCTATTTTATTCCTGATCTTTTTGGATTAGCATTGACCCTATTAATGGATATTACAATTAAATATTAGTCTTTGAAATAAATTGTTATGAAAGTAAAAAAAAAAAACTAAATAATTAAAAAAGAAGTTTATAAAATATTACCAAAATCTTCAATTCCTACTGTAGCAATTGCAGCTTGTGGTTGGTCCATTTGCATCCAAGTCTCAACATCTTCTTCAGTAAATAAATCTTCAGAGTCTTCAGACTCCATGGTCCAATCTTCCAAAATATCTATGTTATTTAAAGATATAGGATCAAAGTCAACCTTGTTGGAAATATGTGGAAAATAAGCCAAGTCTATGTTTTGATGATTAACAAATCAATTTGAGTAAGTTTGGGTTACTAACATGTTTGTGGAAATGATTAAAGACTATACATTTGAAGAATATGAAGCATGACAGGTTAAGTCGATTTTTAAGTCGACTTAGGCATCAACTTAGGCCAAGTCGATCCCCAAGTCGACTCCAGTATCGACTTCGAGGAGTCATTTCCTTCCAGAGTTGAAATCGAGGAGCAGAGCTGCCGAAGTCGCAAATGAAGTTGACTCCACATGCTACTTGGGTGAAGTCGCAGACCAAGCCGACTTCAGCATCGACTTCGAAACAACATTTCTTTCCAGAGTTGAAGTCAAGACTGAGAGGTACCGAAGTCGCATCCCAAGTCGACTCCACTTGCGACTTGAGGTGAAGTCGCAGACCTAGTCGACTCCGGTAGTGACTTGGAGGTGTCATTTTTGTCCATAGTTGAAACCGAGAACAGGGGCTGCCGAAGTCGCATCCCAAGTCGACTCTGCATGTGACTTGGGCAAAGTCGCAGACCAAATCGATTCCAACATCGACTTCAATTGGACAGAGCAAGAATTTCAGAAGACAAATCAAGATTAAATCGATTTCAAGGCAGAATCGAGTAAAGTTGAAGATCAAGTCAACTCAGATGTTTGAATTGGAACACATGAAGACTAATCCAAGTCCAAAGAAAGCAAGATGCATGAATTCAAATGTTCTAATCAAAATATATTGAACTTGTTCATGAATACAAGATTCAAGACTCAAAGACTCAAGGTTTGCAAATCATGGAGCTAAAGGAAAACAAGCTAGAATGAAAAAACAATGGTCCAAAGAGAAATAAATCAAGGAAGAACAACAAAGACGTGAAGAAACCCAAGCAAGCAAAAGCATTCCAAGGATTTCAAGTTCGTCAAGCAAGCTGCCGAGGTGAAGTCGCACCCGAAGTTGACTCCACTTGCGACTTGGGTAAAGTCGAGAACCAAGTCGACCCAGACTGAAACTTGAAACAGTTGCGAACTGGCGAAGTCGCACCCGAAGTCGACTCCACCTGCGACTTAGGTCGCAACGGTCGAAAAATATTCGAATGTTGGCGCATTAAATGCGCACCACCTACCTTCAAACATTCGGATTCTCTCCACAATTATAAAAGACATTCAATATGAACAAGGAGGGTAGTTGAGAATCATTAAATGTGCGTAACTCTCATCCTTAAGAGCATAAAGTGATCAAGCTAACATTTAGAAGAAGAACTTTGCTTCCAAATTGTCAAGAGCTATTTGCTGAATCTCAAAGTCTACACAACAAGTTCTTCTTTGCGCCAAAATTGTCTCTACACAACAGTAACGTATAAAATCTTTCTTTTACTCTTATTGTTGTATTGAACTTGATTTAGTTTGGGTAACTAAGATCAAATGTAAGCAAAGTAGTGTGTGATTGGAGTGGAACTCATCACCTACTTGTGTTGTGTTTTGTTGATGCCCCCTAGAGCTAGAATCTAGAAGAGAGCAGTGACTCTAGTTGTATTTGTGAAATACATAATGGAACCTAAGTCACAAGGGGTGTGAGCTTGGAAGAGTGGAGTAGGGAGGTTGCCCGAACCACTATAAAATCTTGTATGTTGATTTATATTTCTGCTCTCTACATTATATTTCTTTTCATTTTGTTTCTTCATAAAGGGGACTAGATTAATCCGGGGTAAGGTCTCTGTTTAAGTGATAATTTTTTTTAATACCCAATTCACCCCTCATCTCTTGGATAATTGCCATTAACTCAGGACCAACAAACCTTCCTTTTTTTCTTCCTACATAATGAGAATAGAAGTTAAAGAAAACATATAAAAAATGAATTAATCACAAATCACATTGAATTTAATCATACCTCTCAAGCAAACATAAATTATATTGAACATAAACAAGATCGTTCAATCTTCCATGCTCCAATATGTTCCTCTTTTTTGGTGTGTATACGTTCAAATATAGACCAATTTAGCTCACAACCAGATGAGCTACAGGTTTGGCTCAAGACTTGAATAGCATTTGAGAGCACTGCACCCATAGGACTCCCACCAAAGAGCTACAATATTATATAGAAAAGTAATGTAGTTAAAATTTGAAAAAAAAAGAAATATTACAATCTAAATTTAGAATACCTAGATCCAAAGTATAACGTACTACTATAGCCGCTGGCCTCTTAAAGTTTCCTACAACATCTCAATATAATTTTGCATTTTCACTGATACTAACTTGTGCTTCCATGTCTTCACGATTTAGTCTCTCAATTACTTCAAGTACTCCAGACCATGTATGAAACTTAGTCTCTCGATCAGCATGATAGAAAAACATTAGATTGAAATAAAAGTCTACTAGATGAAGAGGACGACAAAGTTGATTTTTCCAACGGGTATCAATGATGTTGAGCACTTGACTACAATCCATATTGATTTTTTAAAAAGTTCTCTATTGCTTTCTTTGCCATTCGCATGCTTTCAAAAATATATCCCATTGAAGGTCTTTCATCACTATCAATTAATCGTAGTACACGAACAAGTGGCTCAAATGCTAATACAATAATCTTACATCGTTCCCAAAATGCAAAACATAGTAATAGATCGGTTATTGTCTTCACCTTTTGATTACAATGCCACTTTCTATCATCCCATTCCTTATTAACAACCATGACTCTTAATTTATCTTTGTATGTCAAGAGACTTTGAATTGCTAAAAAGTGAGTTGCGAACTGCGTTATTGCGGGCCAAATTAACTCCTTTTCATCTGTGTATTTTCTCATCAATGCAAGTGCAAAACTGTTGTTGTATATAAAAATAGAAATGGAACAAGCATCATCAATCACAGTACTTACAACATTAATTTTTGCAATATCTTCCAACATTAAATCCAAACAATGTGCTGCACATGGTATCCAAACAATATATGGATATGTGTATTTCAACATTTCTCCAACCAACTTGTAATTTGATGCATTATCAGTTACTAATTGAACAACATGCTCTGAACCCACTTCTTCTATAACTTTTTTAAATAAATCACAAAGCATATTTGTAGTTTTTATCTTTATAGATGCATCAACAGATTTAAGAAAAATTGTACCTTTAAAATAATAAACAAAAAAATAATCAAAGTTCTTTTCTTCTGATCTGTCCAACCATCAGCCATAATGGTGCATCCATATTTTTTTCATTTTTCTTTGTAGGAATTGATAGCCTGTTGAATTTCCTGATAATTTTTTTTCCAAAATAATACCACGCATATCATGATATGTAGGAACTCTAAATCCACGACTAATGGTAATAATGTTGTGTACCATCTCTTGAAAATATGAAGAATTTATTGCATTGAAAGGGATGCAAGAATGGAAAAACCATCGACCAATAGAAGCATGAGCTCGATCAATAGCATCTTTTCCAACCATAGTGCATTTTATAGAAGGTTGAACTTTTCCTTTAGCTTGCATTGAAAAGAACTTTGAAATCCCTTTTAACTTCTTTGTTGTATTTTGATTAACTTCTCTTACTTCCTCAACTTCTTCATCAATAGCATGTAATGATACAAATGAAATCTCTTCTGTGGCATTGAAAGGTTGCTTATGAGTTTTTTGAGAAGTAATTCCATCTAAATTAATTTTTATCTGTTGTTGTATATGGTTTGACACCTCTTTGCAAATTGCTACATCACCTTTTACCTTCGCTAAGTGTTTTTTCATAAGGTGAATTCCTTCGCCACTAAATACTCTCCCACAATATAAAAATTTATACTTTCCTTTACCAACCTCTATTACATGATTCCAACTTATTATTTGGGGCACTCACTGGCTCAGTAGAGGAGGGATTTGATTGGAATTCTGACATTTTTTTTAAACCTACAAGTCAAATTATAAACAATATTTTATCATGCATGCACATCTTATATTTAAATATTTAAATAATAAGCCATCTAAAATATTGCATGACAAAATATTGCATGATATTTAAAAAAAAATAATATAAAACTAAAATCACAATAACGTATACACATTTGGTCCTTTCTAAATTTTTCTGAGCCATATGAAGTGTGGGCCACAATGCAGAAATTTTTTATATCATATCCACATAATAAAACATATAAAGATGCAGGTGCAGCGCATGCTCATGGATTTTGGCCCAAGTGCAGGCTTTTTTATTACATCCGGCCAAAATGAAATTATATAAAAAAAATACAAAGCTTCAGCATTCAATTCAAATCACGCACACTGCCAGCATTTAATTAAAATCCACGCTCATGCACGCGCACACGGAAAATTGGTACCTCAGATTTTAATGGGTTTGAGTTTTTTTCCCTGAAATGGATGATGTTGCCATATTCTTCTATGGTCAAATCCGGCGATGAGGATGGGGTAGAGCCGGTGGAGGACAGGAGGCGTAACCCGTGGAGGAGGCCAGTGCAGATATGGGTGCAACTTGGGTCGGTTTGAGCCCGAACCTGGCCCGCCAAACCCGATTTTAGACAATGTTGAAACTTATTTTCCATAACCTGAGCCCGAAAAACCCGAACCCGAGGAACCTGATTGTAAATATGATAGGGTTAGGGTTCAAGTAAACCCAAACCCAAAGAACCCGAGCTCGATTTTCCATTTATATTTATTATAAAATATTATATATACTATTTAAACAATATTTCTTTATATTTTTCATATTTTACGTTATTATATCTATATTTGAATATATATTTGGCATATTGTAATTTTATTGTAAATAAAGTATATTATTACATTTATATTTATCTTTTATTTCTATCATTCATTTTTACTCTTATTAATTTTTTTCTTTATCTCAGTTTTGATGTTAAATTTTTTCTAGAAATATTTTTACATTACTATTTTTAAAAAATATGTAGTTTGGTTATATATTATTATTTTTACCTATATTATTATTTTTACCTACATAATTTGTTATTATTATTTATTTATATGAAATTCTAAACTTATCATTTTTAAATAAAACGTAAATTCATCAACATAAATTCCAACCCGAAATTAAGCTCGAACTCGATTTTCAAAAATAGGGTTAGGGTTCAGGTTTTATAAATAGGGTTAGGGTTAGGGTCGAGTAGAACAGGAGGGATCATTTGCGGGGACCGCTAGCCTCACATGGTATTTTTATTTTTTAAACCTGCGAGCCGAACCGCAGTTCGACTGGTTTTCACGGTTCAACTGCCCGGTTCAAACGATTCGCGTGGTTTTCTTAAAAACCAAAGAACTGGTGCCAAACTGAACTGCGAAGCTGGCGGTTTGCAGTTCGACCAGTCGGACCGGTCGGTCAAGTCCGATTTTCAAAACACTGGTGCAAATATGGTGAGTATATCTGAAATTTTTGAAACATAATAAGTATATTTGGAATTATGGTCAAATGAAATATATATATTTAAGAAAATCTCTTTTTATATAAATAATTAGTCTTGAATAAAATATATGAGGTCATTCTTTCAAAACTTTCTTTTGCATGGTTATTACTTTCTTTGTTTTAAATCCAACACATCCATCATAAGGCATCCCCAAGCAAGTAGTAGCAAGCTCACACGGAGGAAAATGGCTTCCTTTCTCACTGCTGCCTGTTCACCACTCCAAACCAAACGTTGGGCCATGGAGCAAGCTAATTAAAAGCAAGCCATTGCACAAGCATGCCAGTAAGAGAAAGGCAAGTTAGAGACTAGGGATGCAACTCACGTCGATTTGGTTCGGATAGGTGTACCATATTTATCCATTTGTAGGTTTGGTTCCTAGTGTATCCTACGCTACCCATTATTTATAACGTGGTTTCAGTTTTAGTTTCATACTCAAATACAATATTTTTTAACAAGTATTTATATGTTATTTTATAAACTATAAAGTAATACTTATTTACATTTTAAAATCACATGTACATATGTTATTGTTTACATTGTTATATAAAAAATATAAAGTATAGATTATCACAACCCAATCTTTAAAAGTATTAATATATTATCAAAATTCACAACCTTATTTATAAAAGGCTTTCATAAATCGATGACATATATATAAAAAATCAAAACGATTTATTACTTCACAATCCACAAGTCCACAGGGTACAAGATTCATTTCAATTTTAATTGATTAAGATGGGTGTGCACATAAGATGTCACAAACAAAACATATAACATATACATATATTAATTATATTCATGTGGGTCGGTTTTGGGCACCCGACGTATCTATCCTACCCGCACCTTATTTGAGGAGACGGGTAATAATTTGTACTATATCCATCCTCATAAGTAATATTTTGTACCCTACTTTACTCAAATTAAGATCAGGTCAATGCGTACCCGTAAATACTCTACCCAAGTTGCATTGCTACTAAAGACGACTCCTCTTGAGCTGCACTATTTACCCCATGAGCCTCGTCTACATCCTCAATGACATTCAAATCATAGGACGATACTTAATGAATGTGACTTACAGTTTCAAACTCTCAAGAATAACATAAGTCTTCAATTTCGCAAACTAGAGTAAAGAAACTAGACCCTGACTTGGAATGAATAATGAGTCTTGTATAAATTGCGGGGAACACAAGAAAAATCCAAAGAGAAGAGTTGTACCTATGCCTCTGGAGTATTTCTGGAGTTACAAGCATTTTCTAGGCCGAGATGTATTTCGACCTAAGAGAAACGACTTTGATTTTCTTAAAAAAGTATGAATTTAATATCCCTTCAATGGTGAAATAACAAGATTGAAATGAACTGTTGTAATATGAGGCAACATGTATGAGAAGCTTACAGAGACTACTTGTTACCTTCTGTAAAGAGGAAGTCTTTGACATGGGCATAAAGGTATATGATGCTGTCAAGACAATAGAGACCATTTCCCTTTAGAATATCCCCTATATGATAGAAGATGTCCACCCCTATATGCGACCACATGAAGTTTTTTTTTTTTTTTTTTTACTTTTTTGAATGAAACATGAAGTTTTTAAAGCCTTTACAAAGTAATAAGTACAAAGAAGGAGACAGATTTATAAAATATATGGATGTGTCACCAAAATAGAGTGGCATGAATACTAGTGCTATATGGCGTCTACTCCAAGATTGGAGGAAGAGCTACAATGAATGAGAAGAAAGCAAGACTATTATAAAAATGGTAATTACAAAAAGATCAACATTGCCGCTCGTCTTAGATGCATTGCAGACAATTGGAAAGATAAATCAAGAGAGCATATCGTTCGACCCGGAAGGTGAATCCTACATTACTTTGATATAAAATTAAAAATAATTTTAATTTTATATAATAAAATTTTTTCTATTTAATTATTTTCTTATATTTTATATTAAAAAATATTAAAATACGATAAATTATTTTAAAGAATGCCTTAGGTAAAAATTAATTCTATCAATTCTGATAATATAATTAATAATAAGTTTATATTTAATGTCTTTCCTTAGATTTTATTTTTTATTATTTTTATTTTAATAATTTGCATGTAAATATTTTTTATTTAAATATTATTATTTATTTAGATGATTTTATATGATAATTTGTCATCTATGTAATAATATTATAAAATTGTATATTATATATAAGGTTAATTCTAAATATGACTACAACTTGCACATATTGATAGATATGACCACACATTTATAAAAGAAGAATAATTCTATTTAGCAGGCTAAATAAATATCTCACTTAGCCCACTTTAAAATACTTATTTATAACTTTTTTTATTTTTTCTTCATACACTTGTTTATCTAAGTGTATTTAACTTATAAATCAAAATTTACTATTTTTGGATGTGGTTATATTTTTTAAAGATTTTTAAAAATAAGAGTATGTTAAATACATATATATACAAAGATGTTTAAAAATCTCAAAAAAATATATACACATATCCAAAAATAGTAAAATTTGATTTAAATGTTAAATACAATTACAAGTGTATAGAAAACAAAAAATGTTTTAATTGGATTTTTTTATGTTGGCTAAGCAAGACATTTACTTAGCCCAAGCTAACATGATCATTTCTCTTTATAAAAATATCATATGACCACATTTTTACCTTTAATTTCAAGACAACGCCGTTGAAAATGACATGAAGTTATCATAATACTCTTGGTAAAGATAAAAAGATGTTGCTATGATTAAATATTATAAAAATTAAATAAAAATATAAAATAGAAAGGAAAAGTGGACTTAACCATTACAATGCTTGTACATGATCTTTTTAAGAGAAATAATAAGGACAGTTATCATTTTAAAAATTTTACTATGTTATTCAACATAACTTAATGGTGTTGTCATATTTGAAATTTAGGTGTAAAACATATGGTCAATTATACCATTTTATAAAGGTTTTCGTTTCTATAAAATCCCTCTTTTAGGTAATAGAAGAATCATATGCGCCCAAGTTTTTATTTTTAATATCTTGATGTTTAATTGAAAATTTACTTCATCCCATTCAATTGTTTATCATCACTATACGTGGGCTCCATCTGTAAATATGTACAATCAATTTATTAAATAATTTGATGCTAAACATGAATTTTAAAATCGTATTTTCTAAAGCATTTTAAATGTCAAATAATTCTATAAAATATTATTATATTTTAATACCAATGTAAAAATATATAAATTTTTTTCATAATTTACACACATTTATATTCAACAAATATGACCCATGCACATATTTGATTTGAATGAAACTTAATTTCCTAATTTAAAAAATTAATGTTAAATATAATGAATGAAATATATTTCCTATCAAGCATCAAGATATCTAAAATGGAAAAGATTACAAGGAATCACTTCAATGTAAAACTAAGTCCCTTCATAAATATATGGTTATATTTGTAGACATAATTATAAGTCGTGATCTATTTAAAACTAATAATTTAATATTTTTAGTTTAAAATATAATCTAAAAATGAAGTACGCAGAAGTAGTGAAATTGTCGTCCTAATTTCAGAAAATCTTATATTCATCCAATTTGCAACATATAGTAGTCGATTTTAACTTACGATAGTAAATTTATCGCTGCATATAAAGTACTAGAAATTTAACAGCTAAAATTCATATATGTACCGAAGACTAGCTGCATATAATTTTTATATGTAAAAATTTTCTTCGTCATCCATAATTTTGTGAACATATAAAATGTAACAAATTTAGGTTACATAATAATCTAAAAGCTTTTCCAGCATATATATTTTCCGAAGTTGCAAAAGAGTCCTACTTATATTGACATACGTAGTGAAATTTAGCTGTTTAGAATATCTTAGTATATGAAATCATATATCCTTGCATATAATATTTATTTGGCGGCATTTACCGACACAATTATATGCATCCAAATTTTACTATTTATAATATTATATGTAGCTAAATATAGACTCGTTGTATGAAGTCATCGCATAAAGTGTATTTTCTTATAATTAGGGGTGGGAATTGAGGTGGGTCGAGATGGGTCAGGGTGTGCTCAACCATGACTCTACCTTTCAAAAATCTTGTTTGACTCTTATTTTTATCTGGGTCGAGACAAGGTTAGTTTGACCATTACTTTTTTTTACTAAGTCTTGGGACAAAATTCAGGTCAGTATCGGGACGACAGGTCGGGTAAAAACTACAGGTCAAGTAAGAAATTTTTAAGAATTTATGAATCTATTATGTACAAAGATAAATTTATATTAAATTTAACTACTATATACTTCAATCTATTACTAATCACTTAAAATAAAACATAAATACTTAAACAAAACATGAATATTTATTCACCTATATAAGAACAAGTTAATGAAGCATACCTCGTTCAAAATTCTGTTCACAATTTGAATATTAAACCACTAATTGTTTGAACTTATTCCATGTCTTCTGTTGTTTACCTTCAACCAAAATAATAATGATGTCACATTTAGAATTAAAATGAAAATTGTTTAAGTATGTAGTAGAAGAGCAATTTTAACTGAAAAGTATAAAGAAATCTAATCCATGAGCAATTCTAACAATTAATCAATAATATGTGTGCCAATGTACTAGCTTAAACACGTTAGATTAAATGGAAAAAATGTAAAGGAAAAAAAATATATCAACTGTTGCAGGAGTAGCAGCTGTTGGAGATAGCCGGCGATTGTAGATGCGTGACAGGAACAAGGAAGATGACGATCTGATTTGGGAAGACGGCGTGGGGTGGGGCACAGACCTTGTGGTGGCTGAACAGTGAAGGGGTTGGAGTTGCCGGTGGATGGGTCCGGTGACGGGATTGGGGAAGATATCTGCCGGATACTCGGAGCTGCCGATGTCAAAGTCCAGATGGGTACGGGCGTGCGGCCGTGCGAGATAATGCTGGAATTGGAAATGGGAAAGTACACGGCGTAGGCGTAGAGCTGGGGAATTTCAAGTGTCAGATGGCGAAGACTCTTGCGGCCTCGGCGATTTCTTCGTCCTGACCGATGAGCTTGAGGAAGTGGGTGGCGAATACATAGAGAATCGTGAGGACGAAAGTTGTGGAGTTGAGGATCACCAAAGAATGGGGCGTGGGCGGCGAACGGGATCAGCGGCTGTGCCTCTGCGGGCCGTGGGTGGTGAACGAGCGTGGGCGGTGAACGGTGATCTGCGCCTCTGCGATGGGTAGTCTCTCTCTCTGTCACTGCACTCAAGTCAAGAATCAATTGCTAACATATGAGAACAAACGAGCGTGGCAGCTACGGTTTAGAAATCTAAATGAGGTGCGGGTCGGCAGGTCTTACCAAAGCAGGTCCGCCCCGACCCGTATTTTTACTAAAATTTTAATTTTTCGACCAAACCCACCTCCGTATAAAATCGGGGTGGGGCGGGGCGGGTCATAGGTCATCCCAATTCCCATCCCTACTTATAATGATATTTTTAACCTAAGTATTGAAATGAATGACATAAAATAGAAGTAGATCGAATTCAAATGAAAGTCATCCAAAATATTTGGATGGATAAGTAGTTGGAGTAAGGGCATTATAATTTACTAGGGAACTTATTTTCAATTTATGTTAAAATGTAAAATTTAGATTATTTTTAAGTTTATCATCACTCTTAGTTGTATTCAAGAATAGTTTATTGGACAATATAGATTTTTCTTCGGCACTGTGTTTATTGTCATTATTTTTTATTACATTATATTATCATAAAAACCCATGCTCCTGGTAGCATTGAAAGTCAAGGGCAAACTCACCGACTCTATGGACTATTTCTTAGTTGACTACAATATATTTATTTTAAGTGTACTTTTATTGGGCTTGTTATTAGTTGGGTGATAAATATTTAATATATGTATTAATAGTATATTATAGTAATTAATGGATTGGAATAAATATCAACAAAAAATTGCAACAGAGCTAAACTTTTGTTGCGAATCAGGAACCAATTGCAACGATTTTAGAATTCTTTGCAGTTCTTCAACATGCACATTTAATCTGGAACGAAGATGTATTTTGGTTGCTCATTTTGGCGCTCCAAGAATTTGAGTTCTTAAGCAACGAAAGATACTGCTGCAAATTATATAAATGGTAATTAAATATTTTTTAGCTAATTAACATAAACAATAAAATAAAGATGCGCCCTTTCATATGCACAAAAAATATATACTTAGTAGGCATATAATCTTAATGTTTTAAAAATAAATAAATAATTAGTTATTAACTGTACACTTATGAATTAGCTACAAGATTGAAATTGAAGGGAGCAAATTTTCATGGGAAATATCTGCCCTCCCGCCGGCCGAAACTCCAAATTCATTTGCAATTCCGTCTATCACGGCCTTTGAGGTGCAACCCAGGCGGGGGTTGTACAGGAATTTGAAGCAGCAGTCGAAACGATTGGAGCTGAGCAGCTCGTTTGCGAATGGGTGAGATGATTGGCACCTGGCGACGAGAGTGCTGTTGGGGGCCGTCCCCTTGGTGATCCGTAATTGCATTTGGGTTGCTCTTGATTTGATCTGTCTTTATTTTCACGTGCTATCTGTTTCTGATTATTGATTGATTATATGGATGGACTCTGTATAAGAGAGACCAAGCAATGGATTGCAATGAGCTTGTAATCCGCTAAACAATTATTTCATCACATTACAGAATAAGGATGTGTTTAGATTCAATGCATGCTTGTGTATTAGGGCCTGTAGAATGTAGTGGAAGACTGGGAGATACAATTAATAGACTGCAATTGCGCGCGTATTGCAAAAAGTAGATAAATGATTGAAAGAACAGAGGTAATTAGATGATTAACATAGGAAGTACGAAAGGATAAATGGATAAATAAACGTAAAGATAATAATTTTTTATTATATATATAGTATAGTATCTCAATCGGTAGTACAATCTGGCTTCGGGACATTCTTACAAATATCTAACTAAGAATCTAATTTTTTTTAATAATAATTCTTAAAATATCCACTTATTGATGCTCCCACAGAAAATTAGAGCGCAATCCTATGCACCCAGGCGCATTCAGCCTCAATGCACCCGGGTGCATAGGATTGCGTTCCCAGAAGATTTGGGGAGAATAATCCATACTTGGGCCTGTATTCTATAAATATTCGTAGAAGTCATTGTACGAAGATAAGGGAAAATCACGTTTCTTTTTTTTTTTTTTTTGATTTGCCAGAGCACCCCGCTCAATGGCAACTGCTGGAGCCAGAGCACCCCGCTCAATGGCATCCGCTGGAGATGGGACTTGAATCCCGGTCGGTGGGCACGAAACCCACACGCGAAACCAACTGCCCTACGGGCAGGTTCGCGAAAATCACGTTTCTGAACTTGCTTATTTTGTCCTAAAACCTCTTTAGCGGGAGGCACGATGAATGGCACATATGGTGTGGCTTAAGGGTACATATGGGCACATAAAGATAACAATTAAATAGGAAGAAGTATATGGTGTAGTTGTTTGCTTGGAATGTAGAGATATGGATGGATATAAATAGAGAAGAGGTGGGCAGCTGCATGCTTTGAATTTTATTTTGACCTCTTTAAGACTTTTTTTTTTTTTTTGGGGGGGGGGGATGGAAAAACCTCCTTAGACTTAAGTATGGAAAATATTTCAAAAGTGAAATTAATGCATTGAAAAAAAGAAGTTAGCAAAGTTTCATAATGCTAAGTTCAATGGTGTCATGGCAACTGATAGGCAAGGGAAACTATTCATGTTGGCCAATCATAATGGCTACAGTTTGAGCGTCAGATGCCCTTATCACACTTCGATGGTTAAGCAGCTCCGTTTTCATAAAGAACATTCAGCTTGAGTCAAGTCACCCATAGGTAATGCAATTCTTATGGTCTAATCTTGCTCATCTTACTGGCTATTAGTTCCATTCAATTATTAAATTTCAGAAGATGTATCCTCCTTATCCTCTCATTTCTCATTTAATTTGCTTTTTCATCAATTATCACATTTTTCTATATGAAACAGGATTCCACTTTTCCTCATCTCATTCTTCATCTATTTACTCCCATTTCAACTATAAGTCTCAATGTTATCTTCGACATCAACCAAAAGGGCTGGTCCCGTAGAATTTAACGGTTTGGATTGTTACATGACGTTACCCGTTGGGTGTCACCTGTCAGTGTATGACCCGAATCTTCATAACAACCTCTGCGTTGGTCCTGCAGAAAGATCCAAGCTTCATTTGGTGGCTTTCTAATGATGCTAAGGAGGGATCCTGTGAATGTGACCAACTTCGAGCTGGACCAGCGATTGTTTCTGTTGATGAAGAAGACATGAGCAGCTATTTTATTCTGCTCACATGCCTTCTAACTAGTGTAAGAATGAAAATGACAGATAATGGGCTCCTTATCTAGCAATACACTAATCTGAAATGGACTGTTGTGTTTCGTAACAACTATTGATGGAATAGCACTCTTGTCGTAGATTTAAAAGGTATTAAATTTCATTTATCTTGACTGTTATGAAAATCCAAAATTGGCTGCTGTATTAATTTCGTAGCATGGGAATGAATCCCGCTTTCCTAGGCCCTCTCTTTGTATGAATCTTTGGATTAGTTTTGAATGGCTTTTGGGTGTGGGAGATATGTTCAGCAGCATCCTGGCTAACAAGAAGGCATAATGCATTGCACTAATGATTTCTTTTTTAAAAAATATTCTTCATTGATGGACACGATTGTTTTATTCGGATTTTTATAATAAAAATACATAAAAAATTATTTTAATCCATTTAATGAATTATTTCATACTCATCTATACTTCTAATAAAATCAAAACCAAATTTAAGTTTTCGAACTTATTCACCTCATATTATAAATTTTTCATCTACTTGATAATATTTTGTATCATTTAATACAAAACTACACATAAAAATTTTTTGCAATAATTTATTAAATGATTTAATATAATTTTTAAAGTAATTTCTATTAAACGATAAAAAGAGTTCTAAATAAAATAACTTTTATGCAACATGTCAAGTGCAAAGTCGTAGTTTTATCATTCGGAGGACCTAAATTACATATGTTTTTCAAGCGGGTAGGACCAAAAATATATTAATAAAACTTGAAAATTTCCTACTGTGGATAGCAAATTTAATAGGTAAAAGTGCCAATTAAACAAACTAGAGGAACCAATTTGCGAATCCATCATCAATTAGGTGTTCCCGGTTTTGCCACCATGCCCATGGGCTAGTGATAAGCTCGTTGCCTCCCATGTAGGATAGCAGAGCTTCGAAAGCTGGTGGCTTCATTTCCTCTCAAGAATTTGTGGGAGCATCCACCCCTAGGAAGATGTTGGAAAGCAGCGTCCTAAGTTGTGGGGAACATAAATTTTCCCCCGTGATGAGGATGTAGAAAAATTTCTTTCATATTGCGAGAATTATACATGTACTTGATTGTAATATCAGCTGACTTATTGTGTAAAATAGATCAAAAGAAAGTGTGTTCGTAGCTTTTGCAAAACTTCTCAAAGAAGATATTGTCGTGCATTTTTTTATTTTTTATTTTTTGAAATTTCAAACCATGCAAGTATGCTTATGTTCTAATATCAAAATATTTTCATTTTAGATCTTATAAATTTTCATTTATGATATTTTATACCTTTTCATTAATTATTTCTTAATGACAAAGATTTATTTGGCAAAACATGGAAACTTACACAGTGATATGCAATTATGAAAATCTTGAGGTCTAATTTATAATTAGCCAACTTCCAGATTCTGAAATGAAAAATGCATTTTAATCTATAACCAAGTTTATGTGGTTAACTCCGGTTTGCATGGAACTTTGAGTTTCAAATGCAAGAGGAACAAAGTACTTC
>JAXCLR010000050.1:47080791-47092041 GCA_035584095.1 Annona squamosa | reverse complement strand
TACTTCATTGCTTTCTTTACTTCATTGCTCTCTATCAGCTTTAATCAAGGGGATTAAACTTTCAAGGGGTCAAGTTTATTTACCGAATAATTTTTTAAGAACCCAATTCACCCCTTCCCTCTTAGGTTTCGCCATTAACTCGGGACCAACACAAACTAATTGGTTACCAAGTTGCACCCCCCTAGTAGTGGCTCTCTTTTTCTAGTGTAGCCCTTGCAAGATAGGTTTTTGGGAAGACTTGGTTCCCTTGCCCATTGTCTCCCCATAGAACTAGTAACCAGAAGCCCATTATAGGTGGTTCCCATAGGGCAAATTTGCCTCTATAAGTTCTACATCTTCCTTGTTCCCCTTCACAATCTCTATATGCATGTCCCAACCTTCCATAAAGGAAGCAACACACCAAGAGCCATTCATATTGAAACAGAGTCATCTCTTGTTCAAATACCCACACACCATAAAAGGGGATTTTTGACATCGACTTCAACCCTAAGTCTCAGGCTTGATGCATCTAGAGATAGATCTGAGAAGGTACTAATTGAGCTACCAATGAGCTTGCTTGCACTCTTTTGTTGACTAAGAATAGGATTTCCTTTATGGAAAGCCACAGTTGAGTCCTATAGAGCTAAATTTCATCTCTTCCAATGGAGCTACTTAGATATAAGATTAGAAGAAGTTTTTGGTCATAGATCCATGGACTTCCTACCATAATTTGTTGTTTTTCCTCCCCTCTGTTAAAAGTTACCTTATACAGGTTGTCCTCAATCTTTGCAAAGATTATAAATTTTTTTATTTTCCATAGCTTGTGCTTAGTCACATTGAATAATTTCCAGTTGTAGGTGTAGGATGCCTAGATTAAATAGAGGTTGCAAGTTTCCCTACTAGTTCAATTTTAGGTAGAGCATCTACCCAATTGCTAGTGTTTAGATTAGGGTGTTAATTATCATGGTTAACCCGCCAACTCGCTCGTCTAACCAATTTGTAAATGAGTTTGGGTTGGAATTTTTGAATAAATGCATTATGATCCGCCAACCCGTTTAACTATTTCATTAAATAAATAGATTGGGTTGAGATTTTTTAACTTGTCAACCGATTTAGTAACCCATTTAGCCCATTTAACTTGTTCAACACATTTAATTCGTTCAACTCATTTAATTATCTTAACTCATTAAAGTTATATATATACATATAAACTCCTTAATTATTTTTTCTCTCTAAGTCTTCATCCAATTACCTAATTTTTATTTTTCCACTACTGTCCTAGTTTCATTTTTCTGTTATTGCCCTATTTTCATTTCCCCTATACCAAAAACATTCTCTCATCTCTCCCTGTGAGATCATCATTTACTAGAGTTTGGGTTTTCAGATTATTTGCTATATAACTCATTAATAACCCACCAATCCATTTATTAATGGGTTGTAAATGGGTTAAGGTTGAGTTTTTTAAATGGGTTAATAAACGAATTATGGTTGAGATATTTTAAATAGGTTAAGATTAGGATTAGGCTCCAACCCATCCAACCTGATCCATTAACACTCCGAGTTTAGATCTCCCTAAGCAGGATACTTCCTCCTTCAGCACCATTTGAGAGTGGATTATTACTCGAACTTACCACATTCTCCTTTCCTCATGAAACCCTAACTTCACTAAAGAAGATTATGAATAAGAGAAGGATGATAGAAGGAGATTTTTGCCATCATCCAATTCCATACACGAAAAAATTTTGCCTAATGGGGCAACCTAGGAAGGAACTTCAATTCTAATGCCTTTGATGTTATGAACTCAACTAGAAAATCAAGAGTAAACTATATTTTGATGATTAACAACCTAACTTTGAGTATTAAAGGCTACTAACACATTTAGTGAAGTGGTTTCAAGTTGAAATTTTCAAGTGATAAAGTATAACAAACTAATTCTCATGTTCAAGTCGACTCAAACAAAAGATTTAAGTCACATATGGGCCTAAGTCGACCCCAAAATGCAATTTAGGCTGAAAGAATGTAAGTCCTAAAGAGCAAACAGGTCAAGTAGCAGACTCAAATAAACTCCACCAGTAACTTGAGCTAAGTTCATAGCCAAGTTAACTCAGGGTTTGTATGTTCTCCCTAACTCAAAATTAAACATGCGAAGTTGCAACTCAAGTCAACCCATACTCTGATTAAGTCAAGTCGAAGACCAAGTCAACTCAATTACATTCCTAAAGAGTCAAGCAAGTTTTTAAATGCTAAGTATCAAGTCGCATATCCAAGTTGACTACACTAAATGACTTAGATGAAGTCCAAGATTAAGTCGACTCAAGTCAAAGACTTCGAAGATTGCAATCAAAGAAGCACAAGTTGTGGAGTTTAAAGTTTCAAGTGAGATTGAAGTTGCATAGCCAAGTCAACTTCACTAGCAACATGGGTTAAGTTTCACGGCCAAGCCGACTTAGGAGTTGCATATTTCTACTGACTGAGCAAAAAATATATAAAGTCGCACCTGAAGTCGACTCCACATGAGACTTGGGTTAAGTCGAGGACTAAGTCAACTAAGATGGAACTTAAGGAGCACGGTACTTAAAGGAGGACTTAAAAATTGAAATGTCCCAATTGAAGTCGTACTCCTAGTCAACTCCGATGTGCGACTTGGGTGAAGTCGACTGCAATCCATTTTGTGGCTCGTCTATGCACTCGTCCTCTCCCCTAAAAACAAAGCAAACACTTCCAACAAAATCACCGTGGTTGCCTGCGCCATTCTTTCCTTGTCGTGTCCCTCTTCTATAGCTACATTTCCTCTAGTCTGCTACCTCCATCACAATCTCTTCAAGCAGACTCATTGCATCACTAGCTAGATGGCTCTTGGGCTCCTTCAGTACTTCATCGTCCTTAATCTCTCCTCTAATCCTATCTCCAAGTCTTACAACCAATTACGCAGCTTGGAGCTCCTAAAAGCGCCTAAATTTTGGCTTACCTCGAATATCGCACTCCTCATAATCCTCCCATGGGTGATGGTGAGAAGGGTGTGGGGTTACAGTCACTGCTCCCTCAGGTCATACGTCTCTGATCAAGTTCTAGGGCAATGTGAAATTGGGGCTGTGGGGGAGGATTAGCCTATCTCCCTTGTTGGAATGACACACATTTGGTATCATATCAACCGGAAAGAGAGAGTACATGATGCTTGCTAGCACCGTAGGGGACTTCATCAAGTCGTTGGTTTCACACCTGCCAAGCCACCTTTGGGTTTAGATGGTGCACTGTGTGGTCTTGCCTAATTTGTTGAACATGTCTTGTAGCCGAGTGCGACAAATGTGTCCCTAGTGCGGGTGGCCAAAGGGATTGAGCAGAATTTTGGAAGGGAGATAAAGGGAATGGTGAGCGGATTTTTGGCGAAGAAGGTGATCGTTCACGACCCGGCCATCTTGGGTCGACCGAACATCTCGAGAATTTATGGGGCCATTTTTGACATTATGCAAAATTCGAACACATAGTTGACCACAAAGATGAATTGGTAGTAGGTAATCAATTTTTGTGAAACCTTGTAATAATACGCAATTCATGAAAAATCATAGGCATTTATGCAATTAATGTCAAACTAATGGGTAATCTGCAAATTACCCATTTTATAGATATGAAGAACTCAAAATAAAATATTCAAAAATCTAAAAAATTGTCAAATTTTATAGAGATGACGAACTCAAAATAAAATATCCAAAAATCTAAAAAAATTATCAAATTTTATAGAGATGAAGAACTCTAAATAAAATATTCAAAATTCTAAAAAATTACCAAATTTTGTAGAGATGAAAATCTATAAAGGGCTTGCACATTTATAAAAAATAATAATAAATGAAATTATGTAAGATTGGCAACCAAAAAATGGACATTAATTGCAATATGAGTGGTCGAAAAAATATTTTTATTTTTAATAAATATGTGAATTCTTCCAAATCTTGTGTAAAATTTTAACATATTTTTTTTTCTTTTTGATAATAATAAAACTAGGTACATATTTTATTATTTTTAAAAATTAAAATAAATCTCTATTTATTGATTTTAAGAATAAAAATAAAATATCAAACAAATTGAATAAATTGTCAAATTTTTTTCGAAAAGCTTAGATTGTTAGATTTTATTGGAAAGAAGATCAGCTGAAAATTCACATATTTATTAAATCATATTTTTTCGTACTGCCGGATCATAGCACGATCTTTTTGTTTTGTGATGGTGATTTATACTGTCGTATGGGCCACATTTATTTCCTTCATTGCATCAGTGCATTCGTATTTCATATAAGATTCGGAGGCCAATGTGGAGGAAAGGTGGACAAGTTGAGGGCTAGCACAGCCCACATCCGGATTAAATCATCTGCAAACGAGCATAATTTCCATTTATGTCTATTTTTATTCATATATATCTACACATATTGAGCTATTTAATATTACAAATCAATATATGCATAATTCAGATTAAATCATTTATGCCTTTTTTTAAATTATATTGCACAGAGGAATGTGAATTAGAAATACGCATCCACAATTTACCCTGCCTCAATTTCAGGAATGGGATTTCCGAAAGATTATTGAAGGCTACCCAGATCAAATGGGAATCTCATATTTAATTATGAAATGGCGCTATGAAGATAGGAAGGAGATTTAAAATGGTTATTTTATTCTTTAATTATTTTAATATATTTTTATTATTTTTGATAATTACCCTCAATATCTTTGTTTCTGAAAATCAAATTTATATTTAATGTGTGTTTGGTTAGGCATAAAAATATCAATTTAAAACTTTTCACTCTCCACAACTATCCTATTTTTAACCAATTTTCGCATATTTTTGTATAAGTAACCTACTTTTCAATCATTTCGGCACGATTATCTATACAACTAACCTATTTATTTTAACTTTATTCTCTTTACTCTTCATCATTACCCATATCATATCACATCATTTTCTTTTACTTTCATAACTTTTATACTAACAAATTTTCATATGAAAGTTTTATCACTTTTCAAACACACCCTTAGTCATCATGTACTTTTTCACCTCATATTATTCATCATGTACCCTTGTCACCTCATATTTTTTTATCAAGAAAGTTTCTAATGAGATCCCCTCATTCCCACTCCTCATCAAGAAGGTGAGAAGAGGAGGAAGAGGAGATAAGCTTCATTAAGAGCATCTGAATCAAAATAGAGTGAGTTAACTATACAAGTTGGTGGATTACCCCACCATCCCTTCTCCAAAAAATCACCCCCTAAAGCTAGATTTGCTAAGTTATGGGCGAAAACATTTTCTGTACGTAAAATATGTACAAAGAATATATATGCGTTGACTCAGTAAGCACTTAGATTTTTTCAATAGAGCACTTCAGGTAGGAGTAGATGGGCTCATTATCATTTGGCAGAGTGATTTGTGGAATTCCAAGTTTTCTAATTATTTTTACCTTCTAAATTAGAGAAGGATAAATGGAAAATCTAGAATTGATGAGAACTGAAAACAAATTGCAATAAATGCAAATTCTAGATTTGGTTAACGAATTGAGAAGAGAATGAGGAGAATTTTTATTAATGAAAATTTAATTTGAAAAAGACACAAATATTAAACATGAAGCTATTTTGTAATTATTGAAAGAAATAAAATAACTGGATATTAGTTGTGCAAGTGATATTGATTTGAAGATTAAATTATGTGAATTATAAGTCCTAATATAAATTTACAATTTTACCTATTATAAAATGTTGAAAAACATAATATCTGTTAAAATAAATAAAATAAAAATATAAATAATGATAATTAATGGAGATCAATGGCGCGCAGGCATTGCCAAGTTGCAACAAGATCTTTAAAAGAGCGTGGAGGCAGGCAGAGAGAGAGAGAACAGAGGTAATTGAGTTAATATTTGAAAAAAAAATTGCAAGATTATCATATCCTTTCTAGTAAATCTCTTCTGGATACGTCAATTGGGTAAGTGGAGATTTTCATTCTTTGTTGTTAAAGAATTAATTAGAATTTTATGTTTTTATAATTCATCTATTTTTTTCTAAACTCTATAGATTTACAAAAAGAAAAGTTTTTGACAAATCTATATTAAATAATGAACTTGGATATGTACTCAGAGGAAAAATCCGAGATCGTTTGAGCAATTTCCACAACTGCAAACTCACCCAAAGAGAGGAGAAATGAAGCAAAGAGGGAGGAAGAAGAAAACTATTGTAATTTTGACTTTTGATGAAAATTTTACAAAAAAATTCTCCTCAATTTATAATTTTACTAAAATATATTTCTAAAAAAAGTATTATATAATTCCCTTCTAATTTGTGAAGAAATTTCATAAGAAGAGTTTTAGAAAATTGCAAATACCTCCTCAAGAATGAAATATTTTGCAAAAATGCCTTATATTAGCAAGAAATTCACGGAGTAATTTTTGAAAAATATTTTATGTGATAACTCCTTGTCTAAGCGCTGGAAAATGGTGGTGGTAGCTCATGCTAGCAACACATGATGACCAATGAGCAATTAAACGTGTTTTTGACATAACTTTTAATATTGATGTCTAATTTTGATCATCCGACTGTCGATTTCTACATTTTTAACATTATGAATGCATTGGATGGATTAGATTATCTATGAAAGGTTATGATTAAAAGACATTGCTTGGAAAATTTTAATGATGGAGACTTCACTTGATTATGGCCTATTAAGATGATAATAAAGACTGCTATGCATGAAGCTTAACATTTAACACTTCTCTTAACTAAGATAAACTTTCAAAGTTACAAGCGAAATTTTACTAAATTCAAAGGATTATCTTTGTTAGATGGTAATCTAAGCATGGTGAAATGAAAGAAAGTACAATTGGTACCATTGTTGAATAATGATATCATTTAAAGGTAAATATTTGGATTGAAATGATTAATTTTGATATAGTGATGTGGTCATGATTATCATGTTCAAATCCACTTAATATATTTACATTATTATTTTATGAAGTTTGAGTAAAATGAAATGTTGTGAAATTTGATAAATTCCAAATAATTGGACTTATGGAATTCCAAATTCTAGAATTAATTTAGTATTAAGAAAAATTGTTATGGCATGGTGGACATAAATATTAATCCAAATGATTAATTGAGAAATAATATTATTATTTTAGTGAGTGAAAAAACTAAATATACATCGGATCTGAGTGGATTGGAATCAAGTACAAGGTAAGGAGGACTTTGCTTTGAACTGATTTAATTGTTTTGTACATTTTTGGGCATGTATGTTTTGGTTGCTGATTATTTACATTTTTATTGAAATGGTAAAGTTTGATTGAAGACTTGATTTATTATGATGCTGAATTTGGAACTTGATTTATGAACTGAGCATGCTAGCATTATATTTTGACATATGCATATGTGCAATAAATGCTAGTGTTATCGTGTGCCATAGCTAAAGACATCGATTGAAAAGTATTATTTGTGATCACCAATGATGATTGGTGATATACCGTTGATCGGGGATTGGGATATGATTTAGCAGCTGATGGTTGTGGACTAGGACAAACTGTATAGCCATTGTGATATTGTCATCGGATTCGTGAATGTGTTAGGTTATTCATTATGATATTGTAATTGGAGCATTGTGATACTGTACTTGGAGCTATGAATGTATCCAACTATTTATTATGATATAATATTTGGAGCCATATTTGTGTTAGGCTATTATGATGTGATATTTGGTGTCCTGAATGTTACCGACTATTTGTCGATATTTATTGTGAGACCCATATGTAGAGATTGGTGCTTGGACATGAGTGTCTGAGCTAAGTTATGGGCATAAGCTTGTGGGAGGCCATGGATCTATGGATTTCATGGTAAGATTTCAAATATACCATGTAACATACCAGTCCAGAAAAGTGATTCTGGATGTATATTTAATATAAATCTCCAAGATCAATCACACATTTATGTCAAAATTAATTATTATATTAATATATGAAAATTTCAAAATATCACTTCTACTAGTCATGTTTCCATTTTTACATCCAAGACACAAATAAAATTACATATCCACATATTTCCAATACATGCCTTGAAATAAAAAATTAGAAATAAATATTCTTAAACATCTTTATGTAAATCCAAAACACCAGTATCCCACTTGATTTGGTACACCTGTAAAAATAATGGGTTAGTCCCAACATGACTAGCAAGTAGAACATTATTTTAAAATGGATAATGGCCCAAATAATACTTAATTAAATGATAAAATAATTATTTAATTTAATATTTTAAAAATTAGGCCTCAAATGGAAAATCGAACCCTTCTATTGAGTCTAGATGCATCAAAAACATAGAAATGGATTATTTGATTGTTCAAATCGAAGTTAGAATGGACAAATCATGGCCAAATGAAATGGTCGGTCCACATCATTTCTGCCTTTCCTGCAAATGGGGCAACTTATCTTACTTAGCTATACTGCTGTGTTGGCTGCACATGAATTTGTTTTCAAAATATTTGAAATGTTAGGAGCATTAAATTTAACAAAGTCATCAAATATCAAATGCAAAAAAAAATTTGGTTGCATAAAATCCAAAAGCATGGTGCTGGCGAAAATTCTACACTTCTAACGTATCCGGATTTTCATAATTTCGGCACTTTAGAATTTCAGCATATTTTTCTTGAACTATTTTCATAACTCATGTTATACGTAGATATTGTCATGCATGCTGAAATTATTATCTATTTTAACCCATACTATTAACCACAATTTCCACATACAGCTATTGCTTATTAATAAAATGCATAATAAAATATAACGATCTCAATACATATAATTTTAGACATAAAGCTCAGGCATATTTATTTGCATAATTTCACATCCTAGAAACTTCAAAGTATAAAATTTAAATATATCAAGGATGGCCTAAAAATTATAAGATATAATATACACACTTTTACATATAACAATTGTATAAAAATAATTACAACATTAAACTAAAATCAATTTCCAATAAAATCTCACTTGTCTTGTAAAAGCTCTCTCCTCACGCAACTCTACTTTCTCAAAAGTTCTCCCTTCCCAGATGCTCTATACCTAAATCTACTAACTCCTAAACTCTTTTTTAAAAGCTTCCGTAGCTAAGATAGGGAATAAGAGATAAAAATCTTTTAGCTTAAATTTCAATTAAACTAAGTCTTATCTCGGAGAGTTTTTATCTCATCCTATCTTATCTTATGGGTCCAACATGCCTGGAAAGGCAACAGTGTACAAAAATTAATTACTTTTCAACGGAACCCCCTACTAGAATCTTAAACTTCAAAGGCTACTAAACCACCTGTATGTCAATGAAACTACACAAGTTGCTAAAATAACATTCAAAAATATAAATATAAATATAACCCGTAGCATATTTAAATAATAATTTGATAAGGCACATTATTACGCATCTGACTCAGTTGGTCAAAAAGTCTAATATTGCCACATAGGATGCCCTTTGTGAATTTTGACCAATCAACTTAAGTTATTATTATTATTATTTTTTAATATTTTACATTTTTCCTACCTTATAAAGTTTTGTCCTCGAAACTTACAATAGTTAAGATAGATTATTAAACAATTTGGGACAAATTCTGCAAATATCACCGTCTAGCTCCCACGTGGCTTCCCGCTCACTATGGTTGCTCTTTTACATTAAAACATGTTAAATTATCATCTTCTTTAATTATTTCTTGTGACAATATATGAGTCGAATCATATTGCTCAGTCAACAATATATTTCTCAGCCGACAATATATTGCTCAACTGACAATATTGAGTCGAATCAGCCACATACTTTCTTAACTTTGAGATATGAGAGATATTATAAACACTTATTCATGACGGAGGCAATGCTAGTTGATAGGCAACACTATTAATAATTTTTAATATCTCAAAAGATCTGATATATCAAGGAGATAATTTACCTTTCATCCCAAAATAAGTCACACCTTTGGTGGAAGAGACTTTTAAAAAGACTAACTCACTTACTATAAATTGTAAGCCTCTTCGTCTACTATCAGCATACTTTTCTGGCGATCTTGTGATACTTCCAATCGTCACCTAATTACTCAAATTACATCAGCAGCTTTCTGAACTAGGGCTGGAGCTAAAAGTTGTCGTGTACCAATTTCTTTCCAATAGACAAGCGTTCGACATTTTTTTCCAGACAAAGCTTAAAATGGAGTCATACAAGCACTAGCCTAATAACTGTTGTTATAGGCAAATTCAACCAAAGATAAGTGCTCATCCCATGAACTAAGAAAATTTAAGGCACAAGCTCTCAATAAATCCTCTAGAATTTGAATAGTTCTTTCAGACTGACCATCCATTTGTGGGTGATATACAGTGCTCGCCCACAATGCTCACCCACAACTCTATTCTCATAAAATTTTGTAATTTTTGCCAAAAATCAGAATTATATGGTCCGAAGTTTATGAAAAAATCTAAAAGGGGAGGAGTGAATTGGATTTTTGAAAATTCTTTTCGTAATTAGAAGCTTAACCCCTTGTAAGTTTAATCCCCTTGATGAAACATGTTATAAGATAGAATGAGATTGTGCAAATGAAATATAAAATGCGAGCAATTAAACCACACAAGAGATAACAATATATAGTGGTTCGGGCAACCTTCCCTACTCCACTCTTCCAAGCACACACCCGTTGTGTCTTGGGTTCTACTATTATATATTTAATATAATCTAGAACACTCACTCTCTTCTAGATTATAGCTCTATGGGGCATATATGATAGTCACTTGTTGATGAGATCAATTTTAACCAACCAAGTCTGTTTTGTTGATAAGATAAATTCAAACAAATCAAGCAAAATTCGTTAGTGAAACAAAATCAAACCAACCCCTTATTTTGCTTCTTGTTTAATTCGGTCTCCAAAATCAATCCAAGGTAACAACACAAAACAAAATAAACAAAAGAGAATTTATACTTTATAACATATAATCTATCAACTCCAGAAGCTCCTTGTCATGTGAATAAGATGATCTTGTAAACAAACTTGAAGTAGTAGTACTTGAAGCTTCAATAGTTGTTCAAATGATTTCAACACTCTTGAATAATGGAAGGTGTAAGCTCATCTTGTGTTTTTCTTTTTCTTTCCTTCTTCTCCTTTTTTTCATGTTTATACTTCAATGATATTTTGTGGCGCCCCAAACCAAGGTGCCTAGAAGCCTTACTCCGGGATCGTTTTGATTGGTAAACGTGACTCAGGATTGTTGCCCTGATCACA
>JAXCLR010000050.1:47056207-47068037 GCA_035584095.1 Annona squamosa | reverse complement strand
TTTTAATTTACCAAAGAATTTTTCAAGAACCCAATTCACCCCTCCCCTCTTGGGTTTTGTCATAAACTCGGGGCCAACATTAGTTCATATAGATGGTTTTCCTAAGTTTGAAGGATCATCTTATTTTAGGGTTCCAACCATATGAGGTAGGGGTACAACCTTCTCAAGTGTAGGTACAACCTGAGTTTCAACTTTTCTTTTCTTAGGTTTCTCATCCTCTATGGGTTTTTGGGTACGTAGCCTTTTACCTTTTTTAACTAGGATTTCATTATCTAGATCAATCTCTGAGTCAGCCATTACTTGTTTTACTGGTTTCTTATCCTTCTTCTAACCCAATGCTTAACAGCTGTAGGTGGGGTTACAATATTCATAGCTTCTAGAATCATTTCTAGTTTTTTATTTAGAGCTTGATACTATAGATAAGACTCATTTCTCCAGGTTAGAACCTGTTTCTCTAGAGCATCTTTCATGGGTTGTAGTGAGGGTATTTCCTTGGATTTTAGGATTAGGGTATACCAATGCACCCGAACTAACCATTTTATGGACTCAAAAAAAAAACTTAGGGTCAGATTTGCACATCTATTTTAAAAAAATTTTAAAAAAATCGTATAATAATTAATAGGCCATTTTTTATATGTGTGATCGCTCTGATACCATTTATAATATACCAATTCAGGAAAATGATCCTAGCAGTATATTTAATGTAAATTTTCAAGATCAATCACACATTTATGTCAAAATTAATTATTATATTAATTTATGAAAAATTCAAAATTTCACTTCCACTAGTTATGTTTCCATTTTTACATCCAAGACACAAGTAAAAATTACATGTCTTGAAATAAAAAATTAGAAATATTTCCAATACATGCCTTGAAATAAAAAAAATAGAAATAAATATTCTTAAACATCTTTACATAAATCCAAAATGTTAGTGTCGCACTTGATTTGGTACACCTGTAAAAATAATGGGCTAGTTCCAATATAACTAGCAAGTAGAAAATTATTTAAAAATGGATAATGACCCCAAATAAAACTTAATTAAATGATAAAATAATTATTTAATTTAATATTTTTAAAATTAGGCCTCAAATGAAAAATCAAACCTTCTATTGAGTCTAGAAGCATCAAAAACATAGATGTGAACTATTTGATTATTCAAATCAGAGTTAAAATAGACAAATTATGGCCAAATGAAATGGTCAGTTCATATCATTTTTGTCTTTCCTGCAAATGGGACCCACCGGCCCCACCCAGGCTTCTCTTACTTAACCTATATCGCTGTGTTTGTTGCACATCAATTTGTATCCAAAATATTTGAAATGTTAGGAGCATTAAATTTATCAAAGTCATCAAATATCAAATGCAACAAAGAAAATTTGGTTCCAAAAAATCTAAAAGCATGGCTCTAATGAAAATTATGCACTTCAAATGTATCATGGATTTTTCAAAATTTTAGTACACTTTAGAATTTCAGCATATTTTTCTTTGAAATATTTTCACAACTCATGTTATACATAGATATTGTCATGCATGCTGAAATTTTTATTTTTTTTGAGGTAAATTTCATATATACCTACATAGTTTCATCGATATTGTAGATATACCTACGTAGTTTCACAAATTGCATATTACCCCCACATAGTTTCACTGAAATTACGTATTACCCTCACATCATTAACTGCCATTAATATTCGCCGTTATATTTTTAAAAAATGACGAAAAAGCCCTCATCCATAGTTTCACAAAATTGCATATCACCCCCATGAAGATGAGGGCATTTTTGTCATTTTTGAAAATAAATGGCAGATATTAACGGCGTGGGGGTAATATGCAATTTCGGTGAAACTATGTGGAGGTAATATGCAATTTGTGAAAATACATGGGTATATCTGCAATATCGATGAAACTATGTGGGTATATATGAAATTTACCCTTTATTTTAACCCATACTATTAATCTTAATATCCACATACATTTATTGCTTATTAATAAAATACAATGATCTCAATATATATAATTTTAGGCATAAAGTTCAGGCATATTTATTTGCATAATTTTACATCCTACAAACTTAGGATTATGAAATTTAAATATATCAGGCATAGCGTAAAAATTATAAGATATAATATACACGCTTTATATATAATAATTGTATAAAAATAATTACAACATTAAACTAAAATCAATTTTCAATAAAATCCCATTTGCCTTGTACAATCTCCTCATGCAACTTTGCTTTCTCAAAAGTTCTCCCTTCACAAATGCTCTATACCTAAATCTATCAATTCTCAAACCCTTTTATAAAAGCTTCTGTAGCAAAGATAGGGAATAAAAGATAAAACTATTTTAACTTAAATTTCAATTAAACTAAATCTTATCTAAGAAAGTTCTTATCTCATTCTATCTTATCTTGTGGGGCTAACTTACTTGGTGAGGCAAACGTATAAAAATTAATTACTTTTCTACAGAACCCCTACTCAAATCCTAGACCTCTAAGACTACTGGACCACCTGCATGTCAATCGAGCTACACGGGTTGCTGAAATGACATTCAAAAATGAAAATATAAATATAACCCGCAACACATTTAAATAATAATTGGACAAGACCCATTATTACCTATCTAACCAAATTGGTCAAAATGCCTACCCTTGCCACGTAAGATGCCCCACGTGGATTTTGACCCGTCAACTTAAATCATTATTTTTTAATATTTTACACACCGCCCTGTCATTTGGCTTGGCATGGTGTTTTCCACATTTGATTATCCCATGCTTTACACTGATATAAGACGAGGAAAGATATCAAACTTCTCTATTAAATTTAATCTGTGTTGACAAGATCATGTGTACGACAAATATTAGAATGCTTAATCATAAGCATGCATATAATACTGATTTGAATATGATTTATGATTTATGATTTATTGAAAAATATGCATATTGTGTAACACAAATTTATTTTTTTGGTTTCTACTTACTAAGTTTGCTTGGACTTATCCTATTTTATAATATTTTATATGGTAGGTATGCGAGTGAAGACCAACATAGAGTTGCTACACTAGGTCGTGCTAGGATCTGATAAATCCAGATCTAGAATTATACGTATGCTACATCCTAAACCTTAAATTAAGGGTTTAGCCTAGAGTGTTTATAATAAAAATCAAATGAAAAATACTATTGTATTCAAATTCTATCACAAATAAGACAACTAAATCAAAATAGAAGGAGACAAGGAAAGCTTATTGATTGGAAGCCCCGACGGTGTCTCGACCGCCTCAAGCAACTCACCGCCTCTCCTCTTGCCTCATGCTCTATAGCTTCTCTTGCACTCCGAACCTCAACCCAAGCTCCCAAGACATTCTACCCTCTCCTGGGATGTTCATAGGAGGTGTTTTTATAGGGTTCCCGGAGGCAACTTATGTACATAGTCCAAAGCATACTGAGAATTGCATGTGAACAATAATGTAAATAGTGTGCATGAATAGTGTACGAGAATAGTGGGGATGAATAGTTTACGTGAACAGTGCACATGAATAATGAAATGCATGAACAGTAACTGCGTATGAATAGTGTCTTGCTTGAAACATAGTTTTGCTTCAAATAGAAGTCTTGAATTTGCAATTTACTCCCACTTTCATCAAGGCTTGTCAATTTGTCGATGTTATATATCAAAATTATATATAATCCTCATATTTTACACAAATCAGTCAACTGTGAATGTTTTATGTTATATAAAGCAAAATCAATCAAAATATGATTCAAAATACCTTAAACACTAAAAGTCTTTTCAATTAATAATCAAAATTGATAATATAAATATGACTCAACAAATACCCCCACACTTGAACCATTTGCTTGTCCTTAAGCAAATACGAAATAATCAAATCATAGAATTTCAAGAATTAGCCTTTCAAGAACTTTGAGAAAAAACTAAATATAAATGATCATCAAAACTAGCGAGATGTTGAATAAAAGACTTTGAAATAAAGTAGTTGTCAAAATCTCAATCAAAAATCTCTTTTCATTAGATTAATACTATACACTTTGTTACCGTTTCTACTTTCAATCACTAAGAGTTCAAAAACCCCCGCAATATAAACTCCTAATTATCAAATATCCTCCCCTTTTATCTAGTTATTTAATACATACATTCAACAATTCAAGTAATGATAGTGATGCAGAAAAATATCAGTCAAATTATCTCATATACATCTCATCAAAGTCTTCTCTACCAACTCAATCAACCAATTCATGGATCATAAGGACTTGATGGGACAATGATAAGGTTTAGCACAGGAAATAAAATTTCAAGAATTGAACCATCTCCACATTGATTTGAACCTCATTTTACAATAAAAAATAATGTCACGCCAACACATAGTGCTTTCATTTTTTTAAAGCCTGCTCTTACCCTTGGTTTTATAGTTTTTTTATTTGAAATTTTATTCTCTTGTCATATTTCTAAATATCTAGAAAAAAATTTTAACAAATAACTCCCTTCATCATATTTTAGGGTATCTATGAAGCCATTTTCATCATTTTCACAAACCAAGAGGTCAAATCTTATTTCTATTATTCTTTTTAGCTCAAAATTCAAATTCAAAATTGGTTCAATTAAGTGGGAATTGAGGCTCAAAAAAATTTTAATCTAGACTCAATAGGGGTAAACGAGTGTTATGCTCTCAAAGATTGGGTCTTAGGAAAAAAATACCTTAATCATGTCCATAAACAAGTCAAATTGAGCTTTAGCTTTGGAAATTCGTCAACAAGAATAAGATTTTCATATATATGGAAAAAACTACCCTTTTAAATGCTCAATTGTATGTGTTAGAAAAAACCTTTGATAAATTAGAGATGATTAATCTGATTTTGAATGAAAATAGAATTTGTTCCTTGGTGTAGCAATTTCATCAAATAATCTAGGACATAAATATATGTATTTTCGATAAGTACATATTCAAAAATAAATTCAACATCTCACTAAAATTCAGTTAATTACACAACTCGAAGTTTTAGAAATCCCAATTGTGGTCTGCTTAAAGTAATAATCAATAGTTTAAAGTGAAGTCTAAATCAATCTAGTGTCAACAATCAAGCATATTTTCAATAAAATTTAGCAAATTTTTTAAAAAAATATAAAAAATTCAGCACAATATTCATTCAGCATAATATTCTTTCAATCAAAAAAGTAATCAAAGAAATAATGCAACGCATTCACCCCACACTTAAAATTAACATTGTCTTCAACATCAAGGACAATTCATTCAATCAAACATGAATCAATAAGCGTATACTTTCAGTGATATTTATCAACTTTCCTATTAATTTACAGAGGCTTTCAAATTACATTCTTCCTGAGTAAGTTCCTGCAAAACACCAAACAAAAACTCCAAGTTGAAAAGCATCAAAATACTAAAAATAAAAAATAAAAATAGTAGAAATAAACTAATACTTTCCTAACTAAACTCTGGGTTGTCTCCCAAGCAGTGCTAAATTTAACGTCTTCAGCTAGACTATTGAAATTGGGTCAATAAATACCCAATCTTTCAAGTATAAGTTCATGCGGGTTTTTCTCTAAGTTTTCTTGTATTGCATTCTGCATGCATGTGAAACTTGGACAATCACCAAACGTGATATCCAATAATTCTTTCTGCAACATCATTGTTATGGTTTTCTATCTAAATAAAAAAAGGAGAGAAATTTTCCTAAAGTCATGTTCATCAATGTCCATCTCTTTAGGATTAATGCAATGATCATCTTCTCTTTTTGAAAAAACTAATGATGGCTTGTGCGGCTCGAATGGTATGGATGACTTTTCTATCTTTGCTTCCTTGGATGTCTTGATCATCATCTCTTTCTCACTGCTTTTATCTTGAACTCCCTCAGATTATGACTGATTTGGAATTTGCTCATTGTCATTATCCTGCACCTCACTCTCCTCTTGATTCTCATTTTTCAAAACGACTTTATGGTATACCTAGTTTGGAATCTGCACTTGTTCATCTACATGCATTTCATCCTCAACTTGATCTTCTTTAATTGAGATGATTTCATCATAATCATTAGAAAAATACATTAAGTACATGCATGGCTGACTAGGAGGTTGGTTAGATTTCTCATTTAGATGAATGACTAGTTGTGTAACTTATTCTCTTAGAATTAGAAGCTGCTCATTCATTTTATCAAGTTCTTGAAGTAGTTTTAAGATTTCATCTTTAGCAGATTCTTTAAACTCTGGAAAAGTTTGAATGTGTAGGCCTATCATGATTGTAAGTGTTTGAGAAAAGATTTTCAACAAAATGGGAGTTGTCATAGTGATAATAATTTTGCTGCTTATGAACCTAGTCTTGTTGGTATAGCGCATTTATTATTGAAGTCCCCTTTCCATGTGAATTTTGCTTTCATTTTTTCAAAATCAACAAATCTAACTTTCTTGATAATAATTCAATTTGGTCCATCTAATAATTAGGAAAATATCTATCATCATACCATTGACTATGGTATGCCATCAAACAACTTCAAGAAAAATAAAAAAATAAAAAAATTATCTATAAAAAGAATATACAAAGGGAAAGTAGAAAAAGAGGGAAAAAAGAAAAGTGTTTAAATACAAAGTCTTAAATAATACTGAATTCCTTGGCAACAATGCCAAAATACTTGTTCTCAATCTCACCGCAACTACACGGGTCGTAGATTATAGTATATAAATATCGATCCACAGAGAATTCGGGACTTAAGACATTGGTTCTAAATACTTTCTAACCAAATAAGATAAGGAGAAGAAAAAATAGAAAAAAAAGTTTGTCTGTAGAACGTAGAACAAGGATTAGAAATCACAAAATTGAGAGCACCTAGAATTTAGGACTTCATATATGTCTTCCGCAAAGGATACATGGAGTGTTTATTTAATCTAGATATTATGCAATAAAGAAAAACTATCCATAAATTATCCTTGTACCTTTTCTTGAAACCTACAAGACGTACTTTAATTTTTTTAACCACATATTCTCATAGGATTAAGTCAATTAGAATCCATTAAATTCTATAGAAGTTTGTGGAATTTCTTAAGGTCATCATGTCTATTCTCATGGTCTTGGATTTTCAGGTTTAATATCTTAATTTTTGTATATTAGACTTCCACCTCTTGGTTCTATCACATAATATATGAAAATCACTGCCAAAGTGTAGGCTTTCACACCAAGCAAGCATTAAATCATAAGATATTAAATTAACGCACAATACCAGTCGTAAATAAATCAAACCACAATATCCGCTATATTATACATATGCTACATCCTAAATCCTAAATTAAGGGTTTAACCTAGCATGTTTATAATAAAAATCAAATGAAAAATAATATTGTATTCAAAGTCCATCACAAACAAGACAACTAAATTAAAATAGAATGAGAAAAGGAAAGCTTATTGATTGGAATCCCCAACGGTGTCTCGACCACCTCAAGCACTTGCTGCCTTTTCTCTTGCCTCGTGCTCTATGCCTTCTCTCACTCTTCAAACCTCGACCCAAGCTCCTAGGACATTCTCCCCTTCCCTAGGATGTTCTTAAGAGGTGTTTTTATAAGGTTCCAAGAAGCAACGTAACTAGTGCACATGAATAGTGCAACACATGAATAGTAACTACGTATGAATAGTGCCTTGCTTGAAACGCAATTTTGCTTCAGATATAAGTCTTGAATTTGCAATTTATTCTCACTTTTATCAAGACTTGTCAATTTGTCTATGTCGTATACCAAAATTGCATATATTCCTCCTGTTTTGTACAAATCAGTCAATTGTGAATGTTTTATTTTATGTAAATCCAAATTAATCAAAATATGATTTAAAATACTTTAAACATTCAAATTCTTCTCAATTAATAATGAAAATTTATAATATAAATGTGACTCAACAGTTCTCCCTATTATCATCGATCCCGTAGTATATTAGTAGCGACCGTTGACTTGGTCGACAAGACATCTACAGTGATTAAAGGGAGTTGATCACTTTCCACTTAGACGTGCAGGCAATGGAGGTCATATAACTATTGAAGCCCCAAAAGAATGGTTTGTGATTCCATCAATAGAGGATCATTTATGCCTGCCTTCAACCATAATTTTGCTATGATAAAGTGTCCATGCTAGTCCTAAAGAACAGCTATAAATCCTTTTTTCTAGAGTTTAGGTTAAACCTACATAAACATTTAACTTCACAGTCCTATATTTAGGTTTCAACCATCTAGCAACATGTAGTTGAACAAACTGATTACGAATTATCAGCAAACGAGCAAAGCTTTGTCCTTTGGGTAATCTATAGTCCATCTTGGCACATCAGAGAATAGTAATTCGAGTCCCTCAAAATAAAATTTGTTTCTTAAGTGCTAAAATCTCGAATGAGTTCACAGAAAAAAGAGAAAGGGATGAAGTTTTTTACATTTGATGATACTTCCCATAGATTTTGAGTTGCCCCGGAAGATAGTATTTGAGAGAGGTGTGGTCAAAAGTGTACCTAGTTGTAGGGCATAGCCAAAATAGATGGGAGCAGTCTTGTGCAAAAATTAATTCACCTTAACTTTAAAGTCAAACAATCAAATTCTCAATAGCAAGTTGGTTGTACATGCATAAAGAAGTGACATAATATACTTAAAAGTTATGACAGTAGCCCATCGAGCAAGACCAAACTATGCCCAAGCATTATTGTAAGGTGTGGAATGATGGGATCTAATGTGGCTGTCTCAAACTGCTTTAAAAACATAATTGAGCCCTAAGAACTTTAGGCTAGTCCGAAACACATATTTTTAAAAAAATTTAAAAATTTAAAAAAAAAACTTTTAATCTTGGTATATTAAATATATAAATTAAATTTTACAATTTTCTAAAAATGTATATATTTATTTTAAATTTTCAAACATAATGGTATTTTAGTCATGTTTTAAAAGGAGTACAATGTACTCCAAGTATTTAAAAATTCAAAATAAATACACAGACATCTCCAAAAGTTATAAAAATTGACTAATAGATTAAATATAACTAGATTAATAGTTTTATAAAAAAAATTGAATAATAAAAAATGTATATTTTTGATCGGCTGGTCTCAAATGATCATTCAGCATAATACTTTGGAAGTGTTTGGGAAGTATTAAAACTTTTGGCTTAAAAATTTTTATAGTAAATATTTTTAAAATAGAAAAAAATGATATGATATGATATAATAAGTGATAAAGTTAAAATAGATAAGTTTTTTTATTCATGTATATATATAAGTCATCTGATATTACAAATTAATACATGCATAATCTTCACAACAAGGAGGAACTAAATAATACTCTCACTATTGGAAGGATGAGAAAAGACCCTCACAATTGAAGTGACCAAAACCAAGTTACCAAGCTAAACTACCAAAGTTGCGACTCAAACTCATGTTTGTCGCTTTACAAAGAAGACATAGTACCACAACGGCAAAGCTATCGTAAATAAAATAGATATGTTAGTTGTATAGAAATGACTTAAAAATATAATAGTTATATAGAAAGACGCAAAGAAATAATTAAAAATAAAGGTATTTGTAAAGAGTGAAAATTTTTAGTTTGAAAAGTTTTATCGATAAAGAAATACACCCACTGTAAAAAAAATTTGAATTTTTTTACAAAGTTGTTAATTTAGATATATTTAATTTACAAATCGAATTTTACCATTTTGAGATTTATATTACTTAAATTTTTAACATAGAGGCATTTTAGTCATTTTAAACATTTAAATATTTGAAAATGACTAAAATGCTCGTGTTTAAAAATCTAAAATACATATGCATATCTAGAAATAGTAAATTTTAGTTTATAAATTAAATACACTTAAAGTAACATCTTAGAAAAAGAACCAAAAAAAAAATTTTATTTTTTTAGCGTGGTCGCAAATGCTGCTAGAATGATGATTGCTCTTACATAAAAGAGGGTTTTCATAAAGCAAACCCTACATAAAATGACTACATGATGCAAGTACCCTAAACAGTTTTTTAGATGATTTTGTTTGTGTGGATAAAATTCATTAAATATCTCAATTTATAGTTAAAAATATATATATATTCTATTATCGGGGGCATTGGATAGGGCAAATACGTTGTTCACTTAAGAAAGAGTTGGTCGAGATCCTTGACAAAATTTAAAATGAGTTTTGGGTCAACCTAGTTTACCTGTTGGTTTCAAATCAACAGGATATTCCAATACTAAATCAAGAATTTAAAAAAAAAAGTTAAATTTTCACCCAACAAGAGTTATATTGCATCAACAAATGGACAAATTTAGTGGTTTTGGCTATGTTACTTCAAATTTAGTGAAACGAGTGGCCACTGCTAGAACAAATACAAAGGTACCTCCAGTTGCAATGCAAACTTTTGAATTTTGAAATGGTAAAGATCAATGGGAATTGCATGTTGATCATATTAAACCATGACTATAATATACTTTTCCTTGAAGATTGTATTGTTTTTGGGTGTGTTTGATTCAAGTTAAAACTTTTCGACGAAAATTTTTTAGGGTAGAAGTTGTCAAGTTAATAGCAAATTATGTTATATGATAGAGGTAATGATAAAGTACAAAGATAATAAAGTTAAAATAGATAAGTTAGTTGTATAGGTAGCTATGTGAAAATGATTGAAAAGTAAGATTGTTTGTATTGGAAAATGTGAAAAAAAATTAAAAATTAAGATAGTTATGAAGAGTGAAAAGTTTTAGATTGAAAATTTTTTGTTGACATTTTTTGTGTCCAACCAAACACACCCTTTATTGAAAGAATGTCAAGACGATTTGATGGTCCATTTCATTCTCCTGTTGTGCTACTAAGCATTATGTCACCAAAAGTACAAGTTTCCTGAATCGAAAGCTGAGTAATTATTTTTAAAGAAAATTCTTTTTATACTTATAACATATTCGCATAATTCTTCTTATACCCGTGATACTCATAACGCTTCTTATCCCTACGATACCTATAACATTTCACCTTCCTTACGTGCCCATCACACACAGCCTAACCCACCGTCATTTGCACGTCGAAATCAGGATTTTACCCCTATCACAAATCCAACAGATTTTTTTTCACTTGTCTTAGAGAAGCAGGGATGGTGGCGATTTAAGCAAGCACTCCGATGGGACATGATTGGATTTGATGAATATGCTACTGCAACGTTCTCGACATCGAAAAAATTTGTTGCCGTTTGCTTGGGAATTCAACTGGTTTTGTGTTGTAGCAGGATGCAGCAATTACGCATTACCTTTCTAGATCTATGATTGGCAACACAGCAATTAACAATATGGAGCTTGGCAGATTTGAATGGTGTGCTAAATGAACAGCTCTGATTTGGATGGACGGCCGCAAAAGGTTGAATCTAAAATGGGAAAATCATTAGCCATGGAAACTCGAGTCCGCTTTGGTTCATGCATTTGGCACTCAACTCCATTAAATTTAGCAATAGCAAAATCAATGGCGACACTATGACAATCAGAAGCTCCATTTCAACGGCCAAATTCAAGTCCGCGGCGGTTCTCCACCATCATTGTCCTTGGTTTTCATTGTTGGTTCAACCACCAAAATTTGCCAAAGAGGAAGAACATGTGGGTGTTGAGTTGGGTGGGATGAGGAAGAAAAGGTGGGTTCCTTGGTCGGAGCTGATGAAGGTAGTCGCCGGTTAGACAAAGATGTTGCATATCAGCTCCTATTGCTAGCAAAAAAAAATCTGGATCCTCTTCTTCTTCCTTTTCCTAAAGAGGCGGGTTCAAATGCAAACGTTTGCACTTTTGCATAAAATGCAAATGGGGGCAAAAAGGTAATTTCATAGC
>JAXCLR010000050.1:47031284-47056107 GCA_035584095.1 Annona squamosa | reverse complement strand
ATAACAAACAAATTCTTCATAGCTATTCAACCATTGAGGCGATAGCTCAGATGACTGCATTCACCTAATGGAAGAATTACCTTATGACTTTGAGGGGGACGGTATGGCAGACGCCGCAGCTGTGGCAGAAGTCGATGGATCTGATGAACTATTGGATGTACCTGTGCGCCACTTCCTCCTTCAGCTTCCCTCCGGCAACCTTCGTTAATAAATCCCCATCCTTGACTATTGGATAGCCAAGAAGATCCGGGTCTTGCTGGCCATCCGAGGCGCATCACCACTATCTCGCGTTTTATCTGCTCCATCATGCCTACGTTCAACACCTTCTCCTTGTCGATGGCTTTGAGTGCGACAGTGTGGCTGGTGTCGATGCTGTTCACATGGTACACCCTTGCGAAGGTTCCATGGCCCAGCATCCACCTCCCTTTCTTATCCATGGGAAGGCGATGTCAGATGGTCGCCCTGAAGGGGATGGGAACTCGATTCTCAACGTGGGTGGCCAACATGATGGCGTGGACAAGCTCCTCCTTTCCCTCCTCCCTCTTCTCCCCTTCTCCCTTTCTCTTCTCTCCTTCTTCTTTGCTTATCCCTTTCTCTTCTCTTCCTCTACGACAGCTGCAATGGAGTATCCGACAAGCAACTGCTGGATTCCGCGACTGGCCACCGCGACCAACAAGCTTCTCCATCTCCTTTCTTCTCTCATATCGTCCTCTTCCAATCTTCCGTGTGATCGAATATAGTGCGCAAATCGATAGCTTCCGCAGGAAGCTTATTTGGTTAGCTAACTCACCTCTACACGCGAGTAGCAATGCATCCCTTTCCATTTTTATCCCTACATATCTCAGCCACATATTTTGAATTGACGGTGGAGATGATGTTTTCATGCTCAGCCCTTCGTGCAAACGTTTGCAGTGAAACCGGACTCTTTCCTAAAATCCCACTCTTAAATTTGTCTCTTCTTTCACTATGACCATCATGACCTTCCTGATATTGAAGAATCTTCAAACTCGCCACGATCTCAAACTTGTTGATGACCACCAATTGATTTTTCTTGCTCCGTCAGATTTGAATCTAGTCGGCTAGCTAGCCAGCACCTGTAGAACCCAACCCATCTAATCTCCATTAAATCCGGGGCAACACCCCACTGTCTTCATCGATAACAGCAGCCTATTCAATCCCAGCCATGTATTGCCATTAGCAACTACCAAATCTACACCTACCTTCTCCATCCTTGTTGAAAATAGAAGGCAGACTTCTAGCTGCAGATTATTATTGCCCACCATCTTTGACATTGATCAGTGAGCTAAACGCCCCCATCTACAATAAATCCACCAGACAAACAAGGGCGCATCCACCCTCATATCTGCAGCCATGATTGCCTCTACCACCCGCCTTCTCCATCTTTGTTGAAAACAGAGGGCTTAGGATGTTCCAGCCCGTCTAGACAATTATTGCATTAAAAAAAAGAGTTTTTCCCAAATATATCCATTACATTTGACCATATTCCCAAATCTGCCCACTATGTTTCAGAAATCCCAAATATACCTACTACGTTTTGCTAAAATCCCAGATAAGCCCACACCGTCAATGACCGTTACGTTTAGTGACGGAAACATTATGCAGTTGCTGCTAATTTTTCAAAAATGCCCAGATTGCCCCTGGCATGAATTATAAAAATTGAGCTCAGGTTTCACTTGAAGAGAGCAGCAATGGGAGAGTGCCCAAGGAGGAAGGAGTTGTGCATCATACGACTAGCCATTTAAGGTATTCATTTCATTTTTTGATGCTTTTGGGCATATCCAAAATTGAAATATTAACTCCGGATGTTGGATTTTAGAGCGTGTGATATGGTATTTCCTTTCATATCATTCCACTGAACCCGGTAGTAGTTTGTCATAAATGGTATGGATTATGGTAGTCATTGCGCAATAGTTCCGTCAATTAAATCCCACAATGATATTTTTCTTTCCATCTATGCTCTTGTGTTTTTTGTATTTTTTCCCGTTGGTTTCAAAAATAATAATTTTTTCCTTCTGTCTATGCTATTGTATTTTTGGTATTTTTTCCCGTTGGTTTCAAAAATGATAATTTTTTCCTTCTATCTATGCTACTGTATTTTTGGTATTTTTTTCCAATTGGTTTGAAAAATGATAATTGCAGAAAAGATGCATTTCGTTCTTGTTATAAACCATTGGTTTCCATTGGATCCGTACATGGTGAAGAATTTGTGCACAACTGTTTCTACTTCTCCAGATATGTCATCAAGAGGAATGTATGAATTTCCATGAATTAATTAATATTTATTTTTATAGCTTTTGCTACTTCTCCAGATATGTCATCAAGAGGAAAGTCAATAGGTTTTCCAACTATTCTTTGTCCTAGTAGAAAAGGTGTTTGTAAGACACTAATGTCGAACACCACAACAAATCCAAGATGTTGGTTTTACAGATGTCCTAAAATGGTATATATTTGTATAATTTTTATCTACAATTGTTAGATTCATTTCGATAAATTTTTTGCTATTTAGTAACACATACTAATAAGAAATTCTTGCACAAGGCCAAGAAGATTGCAAATTTTTTGCATTGTGTGATGAGTTTCGGGGTTATGAAAGAGGATGCAATAGTTGTGATACTTGTAATTACGGCAAAGCAGAAACGATAAAAGAATTGACCAAGAAGTTGGAACTTATTGAAAAAGAGTTGATGGTAGCTCAGAAGGAAATCGTTCTTTTAAAGCGCGAGAAAGAGCTTATGTTGGAAAGGCAACTAGCAAGTGCTATGAAGGCTCTGGGGAAAATAAAAATTGATGATTAAGACTACAATGATAGTTATGTTTTTATATAGACTTTTTTGGTATGCTAATGTTGTATTTCATATAGACTTTACAGAACTTTAAGACTTCAATGATAGTTATGTATTTATATAGACTTTTGTTGTATGCTAATGTTTTATTTTATATAGACTATATTAGATTTGGTTGTACTATCATGCTTTTGTCATTTGTTGTGCTCTGCTTTTGAAAATTGGCTTTGGATGTTTTCATAGGTGTATTATCTTAGGCTTTGATAATGTACATGAGCATTACCTGTAGACACTCTAAAACACATTTATATATGATCCACTATGATATAAAGTAGTCAAAACATTAATTAAAGTTAATTCTACCATGAACCTGTTTTTCATCTACAAATGTGAGACATGAGTCATCTATAACGGCTTTCTAAAAAATTACATATCTTCACAACATTTACATCAATATCAAACAAACTCTCAAAACATATCCATTGTTTAGCACAATATTTACATCAATATCACATAGACATTCAAAACATATCCACTGTTCAGACTCTCAACCGATTTTTCCAAAAGAATCCATCAACAAAAAAAACCACACTATGGTCTTCCAATGTCAAGCACTCCTCATGGGTAATAATAACTTACAAGAGCCATGCAAATAACCCAATAAGTAAAATGCATTACTTGTGTGAAAACTAGTAAAATAGTTTGTCGAATGTGAGATTTTAGAAGACAAACCATTTAGGTTGACTTGTGATGTGAGATGGAGCAATAACTATAAGTTCATTCATCTTGGATGGCACTTGATATACTGCCCGCAACTAAAGAAGAGACTGCTATTACAAAGAGGTTCTATCAATCAAAGAATGCAACTATAGCACGTAAAAAGATTATGATTTGTTTAACATATGAATAGCTTACCAATGCTTTGTTGTGATGTTTGAACAGTCACTTTAGAGTTGGTAGCTGGATTTGTAAAATTAAGTCTCCGTCTTAATGGCAACTTTGGCTTATGACTTCCACCTACATAATAAACATTAAAAGATAATTTTGTCATCGATCTGTACCAGCTACCAATGTTGAACATAAGTAACCAAAAAATAAATAAATTATAGACCGATTGTTCCTTTGTTTCCGATGATTACTCCTCTCCCTCATTGTGAAGAACTTGAAAAGAAAAAAATAAAATTGCATTTGTAATCTTATAATACATTGAAATGTGCATGATTGGTATTGATTATACATAAAAAAGATATACCATAAGCTTTCCTACCATCCATTATCGTTCCTCGTCCCCTTCCTTGCCCATCACATGAATGCTGGTTTTAGGGGTCTGATTGGAATTTACAAGTCCTCTTATTATGCCCAAGTTGCCCACATCTACGACAATGCTGCTTTGGTACATCTCTGGATATCCTTCTACGCTTTGATTCATTTTCTCCTGCACTTTTACTTCTTTTTAGTTTGGGTCGACCAGGTGCTCTTCTAATGTTGGGAGGTAGCATATTAAAAGGTTCAAGTACTTTGTCATAATCTACAGAATCTGGCATGCCATGTATGCCAACTTCATACGCAGCTTTATACATGGCAACTGTGAAGTGTAATGAGCAAAAATCTTGAGGATTAGCCCTTAATGCCACATGATAACTGCCAGTGCATGAATACATGGTATTCCATCTAGTTGCCACTGTTTGCATGAGCATATCTTCTTGTCAATGTGCACAACATTTTGTGTTTGCCTCCATGTTACTTCATATTCAAACTCAGCAGCTCGCAACACAAAGGCTTGTCTTACCTTAGATAGTGCTTCGAGAATAATTTTGATCACACGAGACACAACCTTGTGCTTGAATCTTGATGCTTTATCTCGCCTTTCTTGAAAGCTTGCCATCATCTTGCATCGTATCATTTCAAAGCATTATACAATAGGGGCATGTCTTGGATCTATAGTCCATTGATTCCAAGCTTCAGTAGCATTATTATCTATATGATTAGAGGGTATGTCTTATTTGAACCAAGCTTTACAATAATGTTTGCCATGTATCTCGCTCAACCACTTCCAAGCATCTTCACTTACAATATGCACCGCATCCATCTTTTCTTCAAATTCAGATCTTGTATATGCTCTAGCCACATCCATAGTGAATCCACAATTGGATCACCTTTTCTAAAGGGTTTTCCTTTCAAATTTTTGACAATATGCCTCATGCAAAATCGATGGTGGCAATGAGGGAGAACCCACTGTACCGCATTAGGAAGACCCTTTTGACGATCAGACATGAAGGTGAATGATCCATCTCCAATTGCTAAGAATAAATTCTGAAGAAACCATTCCATAAAATTAGGTTCAACAGCCACATTATATGATGCTGAGGAATACAATAAAAATTTAGGAACCTAAATCAACCAAAGAAAATTTCATAAAATTGGGATACTTGCCACATTATATGATGCATAAGAATAAAATAAAATTCTAACCACCCAAATCAGCCAACGAAAATTCCATGAGATTAGACTCAACTGTAACAATATATTATGCTCAGGACTTGAGAAGATTATTTACTTAAGGCAAATGGTCTTTTTTTACATCCATATCCATATAATATTAATAGATACGAAAACTATATATGTGTGCTTCCTTCTACTTTTTCAGCTTTATTTATAAGCATTGAATTTCTTTTTAAACGTGTAAAACCATGTCAAAAGAAGATGTTGACAAATGCAAAATTCAGATGCAAGCAACCACAATTTATAAGCATTTGATTTCCCTTTAAACGTTGGTCAAGAAGCCGCAATTTGCTTTTAAGTTAGTGAAAAAGAGGACATTGGCAAATGAATAGAAACGAATAAATTAATGCAACTACGCCACAAACATAAAAAATTCTCATGCAAGCAGGCCCACACGCATTTTTAAAATTGCACTGTCGTCTGTCGTTTTCAGAAATGGAGCTTCTAGTTGTATTTAGCCATTCAAGGCATTAGAATGTCATTTTCAGACAACCAATACCATTTCAAAAGTGAGACCACAACAATGGCTATCAATTAGAATGAGGCTACTGGGACCACAACAATTGTTCTCTCTTTATATGGCTCCTACGAATAATATTTCAAACTATAACAAAAATTCAACTCATGAGGAAGATGACTTAGTCGGAGTTAGGATAGCCCGTCATCAGCACATAGAGCTTCACACTCGTCGGCAACACTACACACACATCAAGCATGAATTAATTGCAAGATGGGGCAGAGAAGACAAATAAAGGAGGTTAAGAGTTGACATTTGTGTATGAAGCAGATGTTGTGGTCGGAAATTGCATACCTCGCCGATGGCATGCGACCTTTCGAAATTGGTAGCAGTGGTAGGAAGAACGAATGACTAGATTCGGCAAATCGTGGCAAATGTTCAATTCTGTAGGCGAAGATAGATGGGTGGAGGCGGGAGCAATTAGTCGCGGGGCATCGGCATTGGCGTCGGCATCGGCATGGTGTCGGAGGTAGACAGGACGAGATGGAGGAGATTTTGTTATCAATTAACGGAGGCGAATATTCAATTCTAAAGGTGAAGGCAGATGTGTGGAGGTGGGAGTAATCAGTGGCAGGGCATCAGCATCGGCATCGGCATCGGCATCAGCGTCGGCATCAACGTCGGAGGTAGACATGACAAGATTGAGGGGATTTTGTTGCCGGAGGCAATTAGGGATTTCGAACAAGCTCGAATTCGCCCTTTTCGATTTAGCCCTTGCTCTTAGGCAAATGCATCATTTTCATTTCTTCGTAACATCGTTTCTAAACATAAGTGACGGCGTGGGCTTATCTGGGATTTTGGCAAAATGTAGTAGGTATATTTGGGATTTCCGAAATATAGTGGGCAGATTTTGGAATATGGTCAAACGTAATGGGTATATTTGGAAAAAAACTCTCAAAAAAACAGATAATGTTGGCATCTTCTCAACCCGTTAAATTGAACTGATGGAATGTAACGAGAATGGGCATGCAATTAATTAGAGGTGAAGTGTTACTGGTATTATGGGAATTATCAAAATATTGTAGGTATTAAAATAATTATGGGCAACAATTATGGGTATAGGAAAAATTTTCCCTTCTTTTTAATCAAAGTCGATTAATTTGAAAAACTTGCCAATGATTTTTTTTAATTTGAAAGTCTATAATTAGTGAAATGGAAAGCATTCCTCGCATTCCAAGAAGCAAGTGAAAGGTAAGACTCATTAAACTTGGACTTAGTAAATCACCACGATGCTCACATAGTTAATGGTGATTGCCTCTTAAGTAAAATAGTATTCAGTAGAATAAGAGAAAATAATTTTTTTTGTTTTTTAAGATACCATAGAACCCACCGATTATTAAGGATGTATTTGGGAAGAAATAAAATTTTTAGATGAAAAATTTTTATCTAACAAATTTTAAAAATAAGAAAATGATGTGATGTAATAATGAAATATAATAAAGTTAAAATATATAAATTAGTTGCATAATTAGTTATGTAGAAATAATTAAAAAAATAAGATAATTATATAAAAAAGTAAAAAAAATTAAAAGTAAGATAATTATGAAAATTTAAAAGTTTTAAATTAAAAAGTTTCAGTTTTGCCAAGCATAACCTAAATTTAAAATTGTATTTGAAGCTGGCTCTCTGTTTTTAGTAAGTCTCAACTAGTCCACGAGTCCAAAGAGGTCGTCATTGGAAAAAGTGGAAGATGTTGTCGCTGTGGTGGGTGGGTCTATGATAGTAAACTTCTACTAGTTCATCTTCTTAATTTTTGAGATAAGTAAGATCTTCCAAGGGCATGAGCCATGCAACTAATTTGAAACAAGTAGTTTAAATCCATATTATAACTATATAATGATGATATTTACTTCTTGTATTAATTTACGAAAGATTTAGACCATGTAACTAATTATGAGGATATTTTAATTGCATTGTGATATTTATTTTTTCACATATTTATGAGAAGAATTTTATGTCATGTAAAGAATTATGGGAGTAATATTAATTAACATGAGGTGTATATTATTTTTACATGATTAATGAGAAGGAAAGTAATTTAATTATCTGCATTGATTCCATTAACATGAGGTTGGTCCATTTACATGCTTTTTAAATTCTTTTAAAAAAATTATATTTTAAATATATTTAAATCATGTAAAAGTTTTATATTTTTTGATGATATATACGTATTTTTATGGGTATATACATATATGTTACATCATCTCGATTGGAATTACAATCAGCCTTCTGAGACATTTTTATAATTTACTAACAATTTTCCTATACACATCTTATTAATGTCTCAATTGGTGCACACCCCCACACAGTATGCTTCACTCAACTGCTATTGTGGAGGGTTGAAATCGAAATTCCAACTTGATGCGGCAACGTCCTGTACCACCAAAGCATGCATACATATTTTTAATTTTAAAGTTAAGTACTTCTAAGGGTATTTTAGTCATTTTAACCATAAAAATTATTTATTTTGAAAAAATAAACTTTTGTATTGGTATTATACTGCGACATCTGATGTGTATTTGATAATGAATAAAACTTTTGAAAAAAAAGTTGTCAAATGATGTGATATTGTAGGGGTAATAATGAGGAGTAAAAAAATAAATTTAAAATAAATAGGTTAGTTGTATTGGTAGTTGTGTAGAAATGATTGAAAAGTAGGGTTGTTGTATAGAAAGATGTGTAAAAAAAATAATTAAAAAAAGTAGTTATAGAGAGTGAAAAGTTTTAAATTTAAAAGTTTTAACTTAACAACTTTTGCAAATTGTCAAACACACCCCTAGTATGCACCTAAGAGACTAGAAGCTCCTGCTCATCTAATGGTAGGGACACCCATCAATTTTTCAACCGAGATCAGAGCTCCAAATCAACAATCAAGTTCCAGGACTTGGTATCACGCATCGAATCGCATCTTTAATTATACTTAGGGTGTGTTTGGTAATGAATAAAAATTTTAATGAAAACTTTTGAAGAATAAAAGTTATCAAATGATGTGATATTATAGGGGTAATGATGAGGAGTGAAAAAAATAAATTGAAAAAAATAAGTTAGTCGTATTGGTAGTTGTGTAGAAATAATTGAAAAGTAAGACTGTTGTATAGAAAGATGTGTAAAAAAATAATTATGAATAGTAAAAAGTTTTAGATTAAAAAGTTCTAGCTTGACAATTTTTGCAAATTGACTAACGTACTCTTAATTAATAAAGTGTCAGCAGAGGTTGACAGGCAAGAGTAGGTGGTGCAATGACGGATGGAAATGGCAACAATTAAATGAGGTCGAGCTCATGTGGAATACGAAGAATGACGGATGGAGATGGCAACAATTAAATGCGGTCGAGATAATGAGGTTGAGCTTTATCTGTAAGAAACTAAGAATACGAAGAATATAAGGACGGAATTGAAGCTTCTAGGGCAGCAGGAGTGTGTTACGACCAATATACATTGTATGTATTCAACCTTAGGTGGCTTGAGCTTTTTTTTTAAAAAAAAAAAAAAAATTCATTTTTTAACACTCAGGAGCGGGTAATGAAATTTATGCATATTTTTTATATTTTCAAAAATTAATAGTTTTCGCAATAAAAAAATAATAGTTTTCAACCTGCTTATGGAAGTAAAAATTGTTAATTTTGAGATTATAAGAAAACATAAATAAAAATTTTAAAATAATAAATTTTAATATAAAAAGATTATATAGGATTACTTCAAAAAAAAACATTATACAGGCTCATAAAAAAATAAAAATTAACAAAATAAGTGCTCAAAGCCTCAAACCACTTATTGAAGTTCAATGCTTATATATGTGTTGAATCATTACATGAGTAGTTGTAACATAGAGCTTAACTAGAGATGGTACAAGGTTAAGAAGCGGATCTCAAAATAATCTTATATTTCGACGTGAAATTTTTAATTGTGTTTGAAAAGTAATGATGCAGAAAGAAGATTGTATTTGTAATATGATTTTAATGTTAATGATAAGTGATTTGATAATTAGTTGTTGAAAATGCTTGTGGGAATGTATTGATTGCATTCCATAAATGCAATTTGAAAAAACCAAAAAGAAAAGAAAAGCTTTTTTGAACTTGTGTTCAGTCTCAGTTTGCAATTGGGAAAATAGAGGGAGTGAGTTCGTTGATTAGCTGGATAAAAACAAACAGGATTGTAAGAGTTCTTTCGCGTGATCAGACAACCAATGGATACTATAATCTTGAGTTCCACTGGTAAAATAAAACCTGTAGCCACAACCTGTATGATTGTATTTCCTTAGTTTTCTTTTTTCCATCGTCACATTAATCTTTTATAATTCATATTCTACTGCGTGTTTACCTTGACGCTTAGCCTCAAAATGTGTTTTTTATTTTTTTCATAGACAAGTAGATTTAGGTGCATTAAATCTATAAATCAAGTTTTACCATTTTTGGATATTTTTAAATTTTTTTTTCTTAAACAAAGTGGCATTTCCTATAATTTTCTGAGACCCAAAAATTAAGGAAATGTCATTATGTTTAAAAATTCAAAATAAATTTAAAACATCCAAAAATATAGTAAAATTTAGTTTATAAATTTAATACACATAGATTTATTTTCCCATAAAAAAATTAAAATAATAAAAATATATATTTTTGCCTTCATGTATCCGGCCTGAAAAGATTAGGCCTCGTTACCTTTTATCATTCACATTCTATTACATAAAATTTCTGTATTTGGCAAAAGTATTTATTGCTTAATTCAACTTCTTATGTACCTTGGCCATAAACTGCTTAAAAACAATAATAAATTTTTTATGTTTTTGTCAAGCTAAGGTCGGGACACCCATAACCCACTGGTTCAGCAACCTCAGCTAGTCTGACGGGTTGGGCGTTGGAAGGCTCAATAGGTAGATTCCGCTGTGGGCACAATGAAAAGGCCTGGTTCATGGGTTTAAATGAGATGGGCTGGACGAGATGAGAACACTGGAATGGTGGGCTACACCCACTGGAGGTGGGTGATTGACTTTGGAATGCGGGCCTAACTGGATCCAGCTGATGAAGTAAGATAAAAGAATGGAGGGGATTGCTGGTGGGCCTAGTTTTCATAGACCCGGGCTTGCCTGGACTGAGATAAAAAACCCAGGGGGTGGTGTGCGTGGGTGGTGAGGGGGTGTGTTGAGGGTGTGGACTGTAGGGTTGCGATTTTCAGCACCTGGGTGCACCTGAAGCTCAATGCACCCAGGTGCATTAACTTATTTTTTTATTTTTTTTGAAATTTTTTTAATAAAAGTATTAACCTAAGTATATTTAACATGTGTATCAGTTTTTGCCATTTTTAGAGTATTTTATATATTTATTTTTTTATTTTTAAAAATCAGTGGCATTTTAGGTAATTTAAAATTACTCAAATGTCACTGATTTTCAAAAATAAAAAATAAATATCTAAAATATTCCAAAAATGGTAAAAATTGATACACATGTTAAATACTCTTAGGTTAATACTTGTATAAAAAAATTCAAAAAAAATAAACAAATGGGTTTAATGCACCCGGGTGTAGGAGATTGTGGTCTGTGGAATGTATCCATAAATAATAAATAAAGACTTCTAATACCAATAATTTACTTAAATTAAAAATAAATTTTTTATTTATTTTAATTAAAATATTCATTCCATTGTTAATATTATTCATGACTAAGAAAATAAACAACAATAAAAATATTAACTTTTTTACATTATAGCTTGTGAATGGGTTATATAAGTTGATGGGGTTAACAAATTGGATTATTAACTTGATGAGTTGGGAAACCCAGTACATACATAATCAATTATTTTAATGAGTTAAGTGAGTCATATAAAAGACTTGGTACATTAGAAAATCTCAATCATAATCTAGTTAAAATTGGGTTCAATTACCCAGGTTGTTAGGTGCAATCAAGTGGAGTGTTGGGTTGGAATTAGGGGTTGGAATTAGAATGGGTTGATTTGTGACCTGACCCCTTTTGACTTGGTAAAACTAATGCTTTTTTGACTTAGTATATGGATGAGTCCAAAATTTTGACCCAAATTTAAAAAAAGGGTTGGGGCGAGTCGACTATGTCTTGACTCAAAGAGTCCAAAGCCGCATCGACATATATTAATTTATTAAAAATTATAAGTTTAGTTTTAAATCTTATTAATATTTTCTTTCAAAATTTCATATTTTTTATAATTAACTATGTCAACAGTAGAAGAATTAATTTATGAAATAAACAATATAAGAATCAATAAGAGGAATTCGTGTACATATATATAATTTATGTATAATTGTATATTAATCTATTTTAATAAATTTATACTATATTTTTCTTATGTTTTTATTTTATTAATGATGTGTTTTTAATAATTAATAAAATATTAAAGCCCTTGACATTTAAACTTAGTATAGATGTATCTTTATATTTGATAGACATATAAATTCTTTAAATCATCTTATTTAACCTACATTTTTGACTCGACTCGTTGTTCCGAACCAGTTTATCCCAAATCCTATTTTAAAAAAAATGAGGGTCAGACTGTCATTGTCCTGGCCTAGTATAAAAATAGGTCAAACCGAATTTTTAAAAAGTAGGGTTTGGCATACCTTGACTTGGTACAGTCCAACCCAATTCCCACCCTTAGTTGGAATACTAGACTGTGGGCTAAGCCCACTATAGCTAAGCTGAATTGGATTTTAGCCTAGGTAGAAAGAGATTTGTTAAGTGACACTAGACTTTGTTTGGTCTCTCGTTATATAAGATTTTAAGAAATTTTTAGTGTTGCAATATATATATTGTTAAGTGATGACGACACGAATAAACAATGCTTATGCACATATTTTTTTAAAAAATAGTTTTTCAATTATAATCTACTTCTTCACAAATACTCCTCCATCGGCCCAAATGCCCACTGCCCCCTTTACACCAAAAGAAGTCCTAGGCTCCTTTTGGCCGCACGTTGAAGAACAGAAGCCTTGTTTTAAAAGTGCTTTTCAAAATTATTGTTAAGATAAATAAGCACTGTACAGAGAATTCTATACATCTACATCAAATGGCTTTAAATTTGTTTCAATGGCAAGAAAAGGTTAAAAGCAAAGGTGCGGGCTAACCTTTGGGCTCAACTTAGTGCCAGCCTAATAGCAGTAATGGGGAGAGATGGGCTTACGATACGGATACAATTTGAGTAGATTTGGTTTTGGTATTGATCAACTCTATCCGTCCTTTATTTGGCAAAAGCTCGCCCTACCTTATCCACAGGTTAAATTGAATTCTAGCCAACCTTACGTTGCCCATTTGAAGGTTCGGTCAATTTCAATTGGTTTCTTTAATACCTAATGACAACTTCATATTAAAACAAATTCATTTAAAATCAACAATAAATTATCCCTATAAATATTTATTTCGTAAACTTGTTAATATAGATGTATTTAATATATCAATTAAGTTTTGTCATGTTTAAAATGGTAAAATACTCATATATTTAAAAATTTCAAAAAATATACGCACATCTCCAAAAAACCCATTCAAAATATTTTTTTGTTTTTTCCTCATAAACTTGTTAATATAAATGTATTTAACATATAAACTAAGTTTTACTATATTTAAAATGGATAAACTACTCATATATTTAAAAATGTAAAAAAATATATACACACATATTCAAAAATAGTAAACACATGATTTATATATTAAATACAATTGAGGTAAGCTAAATAAGACATTTACTTAATCTAGGCTAACAGGATCATTTCTCTTTATTTATATATAATGCATGGAAATGTTAAAACAAAACAAAAAAGTAAATCTTTGAACTAACTTTGATTTTGTGATGTAGGAAAGCTATCCACAATGTGAGAAACCTACACAAGGTTGCCTAAAAGCTAAATGTGGATGCAAGAAGAAAATAAAATTTGAATGTTATCAGATTTGCACTTGTTTTACAAGATGATAATGGTATTTATGTTGCCACTAAATACTAAAAGAAGGGAGGAGTCATGGATTCACTTCTCGTGGAAGCTTGGGCAGCTGGAATAGGGCTTTAGTGGCTTAGAGAATAGAATGTGGATAATGTACAGATAGAATGTGATTCACAATTATTAATAAATTTGTTGAAGTCTAATGGGTCTGCCGTTATTAGTGGATGTGATCATCCACCAGTTCAAATAAGAAAGCGCGTGTTTTGGCCACTTATCCATTAAACATGTTCTTAGACTAAGTAATTTTACAACTCATATGCTTGCTGAATATGCATTAGAAATAGGGGAGATGAACATGTTTGGAAAAAAATGACACGCTTGATCAACTAAATAAGGACGCTTTGTGCGTGAATACATGATTATGGGTGCACTTTTTTCCTATTAGTCATGATCTACTTGATCATGAGCAATGGTTTTTGTCCAACATTTACAACGACAGAGACATGAATATCTAAAATAATAAAGATTGTAATATTTTTAATGTAATTATCATTTTGAAATCTTATAATGTGCCTTTGATCTTATAGACTAAATAACTTTCATTCATTCTAGTACTTTCTATTATCATTGCTAATTAGACATCTTATTCCCAAATCACTTATGGTGGCATTTGATTATTGAAATTTCAAAATGAAAAATTTACATTTCAAACATCCAATATTTTAAGTTTATGATCTTTCATGATTTGGTAGTCATTTTCAGTCATGATGATTTGAGTATATTTGGTATTTCTAGCATCTTATTAGATATTTTTGGAATTAATGTCGAACACGACAATTATATTTGGTGTTAACTTAATTTTTAATTTAGGCTAATTTTGATGTATATAATTTAACTGATGTTTTGGTTACATTTGATATTTTTATTAAACTTGTGAGTATATTTGTAATTTTGTGAGTAGATATATTTGTAATTAAAGTCAAAGACAGTGAATATATTTGAAATTACTACTATTAAAATTGAGTTATTTGCAAAGTTAATTATATAAGTTAGCCAATTTATTATTTCGTGGTTTTGATATTTATAGATATTACCCTTTTAACGTTATGTGAAAATGATCCGGCGAGCTTAATTCGATTTTAAGAATGGCAGCCAAGCAATAACAAATATATGAAATTTTTAACATACATGAACATTATTACAATATAAATATATTAGATATGGAGAATGCATACTCACAGGATTAATTTTATACAGCACGAAAAAATTAGAGGGTTATATTCGCAAATATCGAAAGCAAGGGGATAAAATCGTGATGGGCAAACTTGGGGAATTTGTTTTTGGTAACCCTAAAATAAGTCAAAATGTAACGTTACATCAGCAGTGGCGTAGAAGGTGGTTTTGTTATTGCTTTTTTAATCCAACATTTCCAATTTTCCATCCCCATCGACGATCTGCCAAACGGTTACCCGGTGCAGCTGTAAATCGGATCATCATCATTCCCGGCCTTTTGGAGAAGCGAATTTTCCCCCGTGGACGCGTGGAACCAAAACGAGAAAGGACGGAAACAGCGATTTCTTCGGCGACAACGAGAAGGGTAAAGCACATGGAAACCCGGTTTTCTTCCCGGCTTCCGCGGATGGGCCGGACCGGGAATGCACGTCATTGTCAGCGCCTTGAAAAGACGAATCCCAATCGCTTCTCTGTCCAAACGCCCACCCTCCGTCGAGAGAAGGGCGGAGTGCGAGGGAGGAGAATTCCTGAACAATTCGGAAAAAAAGGACTTTTCTCTCCTCCTTCCTCCGATCGCCTCTTGCCGCCTCTGCGGGCGGCAGCTCTAGAAATCCTCTCAGGCCTTTCCGGCCATCTCTCGTCCTGGAGGATCTGCAGCTTTGATGCGACGATCGCATGCCCGATCTCTGGCACTAGATCGTCGCTCTTCTTCGTCCATGGATTCATCAAAACCACAATACCGCGCCGTCTCCTCCCACCGCTTCGGCGCTTCCAACACGAAGCCCGACCGCGGATATCTCTGGATTGTCGCTGCCGCCGTCTCTCTCGGCCTCGCCGTTTTCTTCTGTTTCTCTCTCTTCTCCTCCTCCTCCGGGTGGCATTCGAAGAAAGGCTATGGGATCGTTATTGACGCCGGCAGCACCGGGACGCGGATCCACGTCTTTCGGTTCTCGGTGAGAAGAGGATCGCTGGTTTTGGAGTTCGGGGAGGGGGGATGGAGGACGAAGAAGGTGAATCCTGGGCTGTCCGAATTCGCGGCGGATCCGAGCGGGGCGGGGGCGTCAATTGCTCAGCTTTTGGAGTTCGGGAAGGAGAGGATTCCGAAGGAGCAGTGGGAAGGGACGGATGTTCGTCTCATGGCCACTGCGGGACTGCGGAGGCTCCCTGTGGAAGTTCAGGAGCGTATATTGGAGTCGTGCCGACGGGTTCTTAGGTCGTCTGGTTTCAAATTCCGCGATCATTGGGCCTCCGTCATTACAGGTAAGCGATTCAAAATCTGTTTATATGAAAAATCTGGTAAATTTGGTGAAATATCATCATTTTTATTGTTAAAAGGTAAAACAGAAACCTTAACATTTCTTCTTTAAGCTGGATTCTCTTGAAATTGCCAGAATTGTTTTCATTCTTTTGCATTATTGTGCAGATTAGCAGCCACGGCTGAGTCTATCACATCGTGAAGCCAATTCAATGCTAATTTAGGCCCGTTTAACATTGCGTTTAAGGGTTGCTTATGGCTTTTCCATTTCCAAAACACGATAAATTGAATTCCTGTTGTTAAACATTATAGCTTATGGATATGCTCATTGTTATTTTTAGATAAAAAGATAGCTCAGAAGCGCTTAATACAGAAGCTCCAAAATATCGCCTCTATTAAAAGTGCTCATCCATTTTCTCTTAAGCACAAGCAAAAGCAAAATAGCTATCGCAATGCCAATCAGAGCTTTAATCAACTTAATTCGTGTTTAACCATATTGTTCTTGCTGGTCACTTTGTGCCCAACTGATTTCTGGAATATTATAGGATTGCGTCAACATTACAACTATATCTTCATGATTTGTGTGTATGTCCTGGGGCCCTTTCACATTCCCTGCAGCCAAGTTCTTCTGCATACCCCTTAATAATTATTTTTATTCGGATTTTTATAAGCTTTCATAGTTTGTGACTACCCAACTGTTGCTCATTTAGCTTGCACGCCCTTTGGGCATTGACACAATTGCTAGGTTACCTGCTGGTGTTGGAGTGATCTAAGTGTGAACATTGAGTTTAGCATGTAAAAGGAGTTTTTTTGTCAAGCAGGCAGAAAATTATGCCCGTTATTTTTGTCAAAGAACTTATACACGATCTTTATTGATTTAAAAAAAAGCATATGATTGAGTACCAAGAAAGTTAGTATGACAAATGATGAAAAAGAAAGGAATAATAAATACATTGATGTTATTAAAGACATGTATGAGGGACTGTAACAAATGTGAAGACCACTAGTGGAGATATTAATATTTTTCAGTTCAAATAGATTTACATTAAGGCTTAACTTTGAGCCCTCATCTTTTTACTTTAGTAACAGACGAAATTACTATACGGATATAAGAAGAAGTACTTGGGTGTATATTATTTGCAGATGATATTATTCTAATAGATGAAACTAGAGAAAGACTAAATTTGAAATTGAATAGGTGAGTAGATACCTTAGAATCTAATGGTTTTAGAATAGTGATGCAAAAATTGAATATATGAAATATAATTTTAATAATAGTGAGAACTTAGATAAGGAACCAATTAAGATTTTAGATCAAGTAATAACAAGAACTAAGCACTTTCGGTACATAGAATTCAAGTAGGATGGAAGAAATGGCGAAGCGCACTAGGAATTTTATGTGATCGTTGTGTCTCAATTAAGGGTGTGTTTGGTAATTTGAAAAAGTTGTCAAGTTAAAACTTTTCAATCTAAAACTTTTCACTCTTCGTGACTACTCTTTTTTAATTATTTTTTACACATATTTTTATACAACAACTCTACTTTTCAATCATTTCTATACAACTACCAATACAACTAACCTATTTATTTTAAATTTATTCTCTTTATTCCTCATCATTACCCCTACAATATCACATCATTTTCTACTGATTTGACAATTTTTACATACAAAACTTTTCATCAAAAGTTTTACGACTTCCCAAACACACCTTAAATTAAAAGGAAAATTTTATAAGACAACAATTAGATCTGCTATACTTTATTGGGCAGAATGTTGGGTAGTTAAAGAATAACATACCCATAAAATGAACGTAGCGGAAATGAAAATGTTAAGGTGGATGAGTAGTAAAACAAAAAAAGATAAAAGTGGGAATAAAATAATTTAAGAAAATCTAAAAGTGAGACCAATAAGTGATAAAATGAGGGAAAATAGATTAAGATGGTTTCATCATGTTAAACAGAGGGCTGAAATGACACCGGTTAGGAGAGTAGTGTTTATCAAAGTAGAAAGTGATAGGAGAATGAGTGGAAGATCCAGAAAAAATGGATGAAAGCAATTAACCAATATTTGAAATACTACAAATTATTGAAAATTTAATCTCTAATTGCCAAGAATGGCGGAACAGAATGCATGCAGCCAACCCCACCTAGGTGGGAAATGGCTTATGATGATGATGAGGACGACGACGATTTTTGTCCTGATCTACTGCTTAAAAACTAAAACTAGATTGTTGTGGAGAAAGTGTTGCTGAAAATGCTCCAATTTTAAATCATTAACTTTATAGGTTTGCAACTGCAGTTTGCTCAGGAATTATAAATGAGTTTTTATTTTTATTTTTTATTTATAGTAGGTCGCCAATCATTCTCGAGGAATTGGTTTGTTTAAAAAACAAAATTTATTTTATCACCTGTTCTACTTCTATTTGCATGACATCCACATATACCATTTCGTTTGCTTGTAATTGGATTGTATTTAGATAACACATTCTTATGGGCTTTAATGGTTGATTATTTGCACGACAATTTCCATGGTAACATTCGGAGGGAATTACTTTCCAATTTTTGTTTTTAACATCTTTTATTTCAAGTCCAAACATTTACAATTTTGTTTAGCAGACCTCATCTTTTCTATTTTTACATGTGGGCATTGGACGTCAAACGTCCTTAACCTCTCCATTTTCTACCTGATGGCATAGATCTTATTGAAATGATAAAATTTCCCTCAGTACAACTTGTAAATGGTTAGTACAAATTCTTTACCATTATCAAATGTGGTTTTTGAAAAGGTTTGAACATGTATTTAGAGTCTTAAACAAAGCTAGAAATGAAAAAAAAGAGACCCAAGTCATTTGCTTGGGTAGTTTTGTCATCTCAAGAAAAATGTAGTTCTGCCAGATGGAAATAGGTGGCCATAAACTTGAAAAAATTAAGGTTTGTCACATAAAAACAAGAAGTTTCTGACTTTGAAAATGATTAAAACTAGAAAAGTTTCATTTAAGGAGATTTCAAAATAAAATATTTTACTGAGGTCTAGTAATGTCTGTTGATAGGTTTACCTTTTAGGGTGTTTTGCTGAAAAAGGAAGTGGAATTGTTTTTAGGTGGTGTGAACAGCTTCTATGTGCCAACAGGTTGAATGGACCTTTGCGTAATGCTGTGGTCTCAAAAACAGGAGATGCAAAATTGATAAAGAATTTATCGCTTGTTTTTTGATTCTGTACCAGTCTCATGCTTCTTATTCTAGAAGCTTGATTGTCCTCCATGTTTTTAATGTAGGCTCTGATGAAGGTATCTATGCTTGGGTTGCGGCAAATTATGCTCTTGGGACATTAGGAGGCAGTCCTCAACAAACAACCGGGATTATTGAATTGGGAGGGGCTTCTGCTCAGGTTTTGTTACTTTTCTGGACTCCTTTGCAAATTATAGTATCACATTTTATGTTAACTGCACAAAACATGGGCTAGTGACGGTTTGGCAGTATTTTGCTTATGTACTGTTCATTTTTTATGCCTATTGCCAAAAAGTTGCATAGTTTCATTCATATTATCTTTCCTTTTATATAGTGATTTTAGGCTATGTGTTTGATGTATCATCCCTGAGACATGAAAGGGGACAAAGGGAGATTTGCGTTCCTGAATATTGGTAGATTTCTTCGAAGATGCTTTTGTTGGTGAGTGGAACAATTATGACTTAATGTAGAGTCAGGCCTAGTTCAGCTTAGCTTTTAGAAAGTCACTTTGTAGAGTGCACACAAAAAGCTATGGCAATTAAAAGGAGCTTCCTTTCCGAAGCCATTAGGCAAAATATATTGCATTGGAACTTTTCAGTTGATATGATTGTTGAGTTTAAGAATTCAACATTGGCAGCTTCTTTGAAAGTTTACTTACTGTTGTAGAACTTTGCTTTTAAACTTTGAAGGAATAAAAAGTTAAGCTTTTATGTTTTTATCATTTTCCAGAAAGTCAAGGTTTACCTAATGGCCAATAGCAGTGGAAACTACAACTAGCATTTCCATCTTTAGGAATTTAAGCCCAATCTGCGCAGATAATTGATGGAACAGCATCCATATGACGTTATTTTAATATGAATCAATAAAAAGAACTTGTAAATTCAATAAGATCTCTTAATGAATGTGATCCAATCTTTGTAAAAATTTGATAGTATTCATGAAGCTGGGAAAATGATGGGTCTGTTTCCTAATGGGTTTTATACTCGTGAGGCCTTGGAGTTTGATATTATCATCAATAAAATTGAATATAACACTGATCTTGATGTCAATCACTGACAGGCAACAAAAAGCTTCTTTTCGGGGAAATTGAATTTGCCACTTTTCACTCTGCTGGTCCAATCTGTTTCAGGTAGCGTTTATTTCTAGTGAGCCGCTGCCCCCTGAGCTCTCTCATACTATTAAATTTGGGAGATTCACATATCAGCTCTACAGCCACAGCTTTCTTCATCTTGGTCAGGTAAAGTTTTACACAAGTTTATTCATTTTCACATTTATGGTTATATCTTGTTTACATTGACTAACCTTGGATTTTATTTTATTTTTAGTGTTGGAAATGTTGCCAGTTGATACTAGTGCTAGTGATAATTAAACGTACTACATGCATACGGGTATAAAAATGCTGGTTAGGTGAATCATAATAGGGAGAGGAACAATCCTTAAAACTTTCTCGACTCTTTCAATTTAAATGGTTCACGTAAGCAAATTGCATGTGTCGTCTTACCACTGTATGTCCATTAGGTTTATAAAAAACAAGGAGTTGAACAGGAAGGTTACCTTCATAGGATTTTTACCATAGTCTTGTCAATTGTTCTCTATTTTATTGTCTTCCCCATTGCATTCTGTTTAAGGTGTGGTGAAACTATTTTCTTTTTTGCGGGAGTTAAGCCCATCACCTACTAGTTGTTTGAGATCATTTAGTTATTAGGTCAGTTTTTGTCACCTTCTGTATCTGCATCCTTGAGTTCAATTAGATGTGCTTATATTCAATTTTTTATTTTTTTTCCAATTATAGTTGGTACTGATGCCCGTTATTTATGAGTAATATGCATTTAGATAAGGATATCTTGTTTGCTGTTTAAAATAAAGATCATACTCGTCATTCAGTTCCTACCTTTAGCAGTCACCCCATGTCGATTAAAATGCCATTGACTTTGTGCAGAGAGGTCATTATTATCTGGAATTCTGATTTTCTTTTCAAAGTCTTGAATTAATTTCTTTGAACTCTTGCAGAATGTTGCTCAGGACTCGCTAAGTGAACTTATTCTTCCAGGAGATTTGAATTTTGGTAAGTAGCTATTTAATGATTAATAATTGGTAGCCCTAGAGTCATTCACCTTGAGAGTTTGTTAGCTGGAAAGCTGCATTTCATTCAACGATTAATGATCTAGTTTCATGCCTTTGGGTGTGCTATGGTTGTATTATTCATTTTTTTGTTTTTTTTCTGATGATTGGTCTACTGGTGAAGCTGCTGAACCTCTGCAGAAGAGAATGTATATAGATCCTTGTGCACCTAGAGGATATTCACATGACATGTGGTCCTCGATACTTCCTGCTGATTCAGGTGCAAAAAGCAGATATCTTCCAGCCATTGATTCGAGGGGTAATTTTACAGAGTGTAGACATGCTGCTTTGAAGCTATTACAGAAAGGAAAAGGTAGAATATACTGTCATTAGTTGTGCATATTTTTCCTTTGTTTCAATTAGCGAAGGTGCACATGTGAGTATGTGACTATGCAGGTGACACCATCTTTAATTTTATACATAGGCACCTAGCATTTAATGAACAATTCAAATCTTAAAAGAAACCCGACTGAGACATTTAGCATTTTTTTTTGACTGCAAAGACGTTTAGTATTTTTAATTGGGTGTAAATAGAATATCTGCACCATAGTAATGGATCACATTATTTGAACTGTTAAAGAAATGCTAGAGCTTTTAGACAAAGCTAGAAGTTCTGAATGTGTCAAGTAATATGAATAGTTAAATGACCTTTGGGATAAATTTTTATGCATAATTTGTTAAATCTGATAGTCCTGATGGAGAACAGTTACTTGGTGCAGCCATTGTTTGCTAGGACTTGCAGATTGACATCAACATTTGGTGATAAAAATTGTTCTGGCTTATCTGGGTGCTAGCCACATAACAGCTTGTTAAATATTCTTAGAATTCATTGCCCTAGTGAGATGGGTACTAAATGTTTTATACTATTGTCAACTGTTGGTCATGAATCTAAAATTTTCAACAAGACCATCCTCGCGGGCAATTCCTGATAACTGGCTACCTTTCCACAATTGTTTAAGAATCCTCTTTCGCATGTCTTTTCTTTGTATTTCTGTTTCTCATAGTTCTTCTGTCAGTGTATGAAGATTTTTTCTCTGATATTTTCTCATGAAGAACTGATGATTGATACATGTACACTCATATTGGTGCTTTACAATACATCGTGAAAGCTAGACAAACTTTTTCTGTTTTCGAATACCTACAGAAGTTTTATGCACTTAGCTCTAAGTGTGTCTGATGCAATTTGTGATAATTTTGTAGCCATCCCATTTTGTTTGTTCTTCTAGCAAATGTTATCCTGCTCCAGGTTCTTACTGAGCTGTGCAATCTTATGGAACCTGAGAATGGTCCTATTACAGAATCAATGATACCGATAGATGAAATTTCTACCTTGATCTTCTTTCCTTGCTGTCATTTAGCCCTGCTAACTTTCGCATTTTGTATTTCGATTATTTGAATTGAATGGAAGTTTGATCCATTTTTGCTCATGCAAATGTCAGATGAATGCATGTATCACCACTGTCACCTAGGCTCAACTTATGTACCCAAATTACAAGGAAAGTTCTTGGCCACAGAGAATTTCTTCTATACAACGAAGGTCTGTAGTATTCGTAAGTCCCCTTGGTTTTCTCAATTTTTTTTTTTTTTTAAATTCCTTTTAAGTTTGAATTTTTACGGCATTGTACTAACATACTGTTTGGATGCTGTATTTCTATTTATACAAGAGTTTAATGCTTTTTCCTCTATTGATCAACAGTTCTTTGGGCTGGCTCCGAAAGCATTTCTTTCTAAACTGATCCAGGCTGGACAACAGTTTTGCGGAGAAGATTGGTTTGCACTGAAGAAGAAACATCGTGCTCTCAATGATGATGATCTAATGCGCTATTGCTTCTCTTCAGCCTATATTGTGGCTTTCCTACATGATAGTCTTGGAGTTCCTTTGCATGATGAAAGGTACTTGTTTCTGTACATCCTCAAATAGTTATACAGAATATGATTTTCCTCTTGCTATTCATATTTTCCCAGATGATCCTTATGTTTGTGACCACATCCTAATTTTGAGATGCTGTAGAATAGCATATCAAGGAAGTACGTAAGTTAAATCCTTTCACCATCAGAATGTGTTCTGCAATTCAATGGCTAGGCTTGGTGTCAGAGCCCCCAGAATAGTCCACTTTTGGGCACTGCTGCACGTGCTTATGGATTTTGGCCTTTCCCTTTTAGTAAGAACTGCAGACAATTGATGGAAAAGACCATTTGAATCTTTTTGGAATAGCTAAAGGCCTTGTGGTTGAATAAACACCTCAAGCGGTTGGTCACTACCTAAAATCCTATCTGGAGGAAACATTGCTTTTTTTTAAAAAAAAAAAAAAAAAAAAACTGCGGACAAATAATGAGTTTGTTAATTTCAACTATTAACTACTTTTTGGTAGCATTTCCTTTGATTTGAGAATGATGATTGTGACCCTATTCAACTTGTGTGAATTACTTGTTGCAAGCAGGATAGATTTTGCCAATCAGGTGGGTGATATCCCCCTTGATTGGGCAGTGGGAGCATTCATCGTGCTGAGGGCAGCAGATTCAGATGCTGAAGGCCTTGACTGGGTTGTAGGTATGGTTGGGGAAGATTCTTCTGCACCGTTGTCTCTATTCATTGTGTCAGCAGTCCTAATTTTCATTGCGTGGTCGGTGTCCAAATGGCGGAAGCCGCAGCTGAAGACTATTTATGATCTAGAGAAAGGTCGGTACATTGTTACACGAGTCAATAGGTGATTGATCGTTTTGTACATGTAAAGCTGTAGTGCGTAAGATTATTTTAGGAGATGCGGCCTCCTTGTAATGATGCCTCTTTTCTTGTGTATTATAGTTTAATCAAAGGGGTGTCTAGAACGTTGGTAAGATTCTTAGATTTGGTAATCCAATCAAAAATCATGATTTAATTTTGTCATGGTCTGGGAATTCTTTTACATTTTTGGATTTGACCGTGGAATTTTAGTACTTCCTTTAACTCTAACCTTGAGCAGGAAGCTTTACGTTCTTTAGGTTATGTCAGGCCCAAGATACAGTTGCCCAAGATCTGGTGTGAGGTGATTTTCAATGATGACGGGAGAGTATGAAATTGGAGGTTTTTAATAAAAGAAGCCCAGGTTGCTTGAATTTCAGTCAGAGGAAAATCCAAAATTTATGACTGGCAAGGCAAAACTTAAAAAAGGTCAAGCAGAGCCTTTTTTAGAGTTTGGCGGAGGAGTGGAGTCCAATGTTTTGAAAACCGGACCGGTCACTGAACCGGTTTTGTGACCGGTTCCCGGTTTTTCCGGTTCAACCGGATCG
>JAXCLR010000050.1:47011622-47022579 GCA_035584095.1 Annona squamosa | reverse complement strand
CACAATTGAAAGGACTATTAGGGGTTTCATTGCTAAAGATGGCAGTGCTAAAGCCTATTTGGACTTAATTAAGGAGAAATTCAGTGGGTCAAATAAGGCACTAGCGGGAATGCTCACGCATAAGTTGACATCAATCAATGAGGACATTAGTGGAGCGTGAAAGCATATAATGGAAATGTCAAACATATCTAGGAAACTTAACATAATGAGGATGAAAATCTCTAATACTTTCCTGATTATGTTTGTTTTGAACTCTCTTATATCACAGTTTTGATAGTTTAAAATTTCTTATAACACACAAAAGGAAACATGGATATTACATGTGTTTGCAAGAGGAAGAGAGGTTGAAACATGATGGATCAATGGTCATTAATATTGCATTGACACCTAAGTGGCATAAGTCACAAAAAGGAAAGAGTAAGATGAAATTTCCAGTAAAGAAAACAAAAGAGGATGGATAAAAAAGTCTGATGAAAGGTGTCACTTTTGTAAAAATGAGTATTTTAAGAAAGATTGTCTTAAACACAAGAGTTGGTTTGAAAAGAAAGGTAACAATCATTTATATGTTTGTTTTTTGACTAATTTCATGAATATTTCCTCTAATTCATGATGTTTTGACTTTGGTGCTACTATTCATGTTACAAACTCTATGCGGGCATTCCTTTTAACTCGCAAACCAAAACCATATGAGTCGATAATTTTAATAGCCAATCTGTCAAAATCAAAAGTCAAAGTAGTTGGGAATTGCAAGCTTCACCTTGATATAGGGCATTTTCTCAAACTGCGTGATGTTTTATACATTCCTTTAATATCTAAAAATTTAATTTCTTTACTAAAACTTGATGTAATGGGTTATTTTTTTAGTTTTGCAAACTTAAAATTTTCTTATTTAAAAATTCTGTTTTAGTTGGTGTTGGAACACTAGTTAATGATTTATATCAAATAAATGTAGATTGCTTATTTATTTATGATTTATCTACCTTGAATGTGTCTGTTGGTGTTAAACATGGTATAATTAATGAAAATTTCTCTAAATTATGACATAATAATTGGGTCATATATCAAAAGAAAGAATGTTAAGATTGATAAAAGATGGAGTGTTACCTACACTAGATTTTACTCGATAGTATTAAAAAAAACTCGTTAAAATCCAAAAAAAGTATTGCCATAAGAAGTGAGAGACTCTTAGACTCAATTCACACTAACATTTATGGTCCATTTTCATCATGTATAGGAGGTGAAAAATATTTTATCTCATGAATTGATAATTTTTCACGTTATGGTTATATTTTTCTATTACATAAAAAATCCGACTCCTTAATTACTTCTGAAGCATACAAAAGAATAGTAGAAAATCAATTGGATAGAAAAATTAAAATCTTGAGATTTGATAGAGGTGGTGGATATTATGGTAGACATGGTCAATTAGGTTGAATTCTTGGTCATTTTACTCAATTTTTAGAAAATAATGACATTCAATCTTAATATACAATGTCAAGAACTCCCCTAAAAAATGAAGTTGTCGAAAGAAGAAATCATACTCTTATTGATATGGTGAGCAGTATGATTAACAATTCATTCTTACCCTTAATTTTATGGAGTAAAGCCTCGAAAACTGCTATGTGTATTCTCAATAAGGTTCCCAATAAGGTTGTTCCTAAAACTCCATTTGAGTTATAGATGAGAAAGAAACCCAGCTTGAGACATAGTATATTTGGGTTTGTCAAACAGAAGCAAAGATATACAACTCATAAGAAAAGAAACTAGTCCCGAGAACTATTAGTTCTTTCTTAATTGGTTATCTAGAATGGCCTAAAGGGTATAGATTTTATTGTCCATCTCATACTACTAGAATAATTAAGGCTAGAACATTTAGGTTCATTGAGAATGGTAAAAATAGTGGGAGCACAACTTCACAGAATGTGGAGTTTGAGGAGATTAAGGATCCTTTCCCAGGTACCTCACTCACAAACGCAAGAGCTGAGATTGTTGATCATGACTTGATAGATCAATAACCAAAGATTGCTATGCAACCTGCCAAAGAAGTCAATAATGAATTACATTAAATCCAGATAATGTTTATTATGATGACAATGTAGATCATATTAATGAACCAAGAAGGTCTCAAAAAGTTAGAAAACCTACTATTTTAGATGACTACGTTGTATATTTAGAAGAATGTATTGATAATCATAGTATTGAAGATGATTCATTTACTTTCAAAGAAGCCATTAACAATGAAAGATTTGAATCATGGGTCAATGTTATGAAAGATGAGATGTAATCTATGTACGAGAACACAGTTTAGGATCTTATTGCGATACTTGAGGGGTGTAAACCGGTTGGTTGTAAGTAGATTTTCAAAACCAAACGAGACCCTAAGAGTAATGTAGAAAGGTAGAAGGCAAGACTTGTTGCAAAAGGATTCACTCAAAAGGAAGACATTAATTATAAAGCAACATTTACACCAGTCTCTAAAAAAGATTCACGTAGGATCATTATGTCCTTAGTGGGTCACTTTGAATTGGAATTACACTAAATGGATATAAAGACAGCCTTTTTGAATGGGGATCTTAAAGAAGAGGTATATGATGCAACCAGAAAATTTTAAAATGGAAGAAAATGAGTCATTAGTAAGCAAATTAAAGAAATTTATTTATGAACTTAAACAAGCTTTTCAACAGTGGTACTTAAAGTTTAATAAGGCTATCATTTTCTTTAGATTAACAGAAAATATTGGAGATCAATGTACATATCTGAAGTTGAGTGGAAGCAAGTTTATATTTTTGATTTTGTATGTGGATGATATTTTGCTTACTACTAATGATTTCGATCTCCTACATAATATTAAGAGTTTTTTTCTGAATATTTTGATATGAAAGATATGAGTAAGGCATCACGTGTCATTGGAATTGAGGTCCAACGAAATAGACATAAAAGACTTTTACGGTTGTCACAAAAGGCGTATATTGGAAAAGTCTTAGAAAGGTTTAATATGTCAAATTGCTCATCATGTGAAGTGTCAATCTTTAAAGGTCACAAATATAGTTTGCATCAATGCCCACAGAATGAGGTTGAAAAGCAGGAAATAAAGTCTATCCCATATGTCTCTATCCTTGGGAGTATGATGTATGCCCAAGTATGCACATGTCCTGATATTAGCTATGCAATGAGATTACTTGAAAGATATCAAAACAATTCAGGAATGGAGCACTGGAAGACAGTGAAGAAAATAATGCGATATCTCTAAGGAACTAAAAATTATAAGTTCACAATGGTGAAATCGATAAATTAGAGGTAATTGGTTACACTAATGCAGATTATGCTGGTTGCTTAGATAGTAAAAGGTTCACATCTGGATATATTTTTCTGTTGGCTGGTGGAGTAGTTTCATGGAAGAGTGGCAAACAACATCATGTTGTTGACTTTACTATGAAAGCTAAGTTTGTTGATTGTCATGAAATATCCTCACATGCGTTGTGGTTGAGGAAATTCGTCTCAGAGTTTATAGTTGTAGATTCTATTTCTAGACCTCTAAGAATGTATTGTGACAATTCATCAGTGATTAATTTATCTAATTACAGAAGGATTACTGGTGCTAACAAGCATATCGATGTTAAGTTTATATTACTGTAGGAAAAAAGAGTTAGCGATCATCTTATATCCATTGGTTTTGTTGGCAGTAAAGACATTATAGCTAATCCCATGACTAAGGCTTTGGTGCACAGTATTTTTTTAGGACGTGTAAGTAATAAGTCTTATTGTATTGGATAATTATTGATGTAATAGATGTACATTCCATGATAAATAATTAAATTTTCTTTCTATTTCATTATTATATTTTTTTAACTACTATTTGTGGTTAAAATAGAAGAATATTAAAGTGGAACACTATTGTAAATATACCACGTTATTGCAAATCCATTATTAAGAACTTGATTAGGTGAATGTGATAATATCATAATGCATGGAAGAAAATGTGCACATATTACATACAACCGTCATGATATGTATTAATAGGTTTGCTTAATTTAAGTATAAAGGTTGAAATTGAATGTTCATTGACTAGACATTTTTTAAATGAGTGCGTTCATCCGAAAGTTTTCAAATGCTAAATCTAGGAATTTTATTTTTATAATTATAATTATATATATATTAGGCCAAGTAGGAGATTGTTAGATCTTGTAAAGTTGCCTAATATAATATATAATCCTAGATTTTGCATAAAAGTAGTAGCTTAGCATATTTTGGAATATGACAATTTCCTTAGTGGTTGATTCTCTTTCTATTTGAGTATGATGGGAAAACTCTATATAAGTAGGAGAGTTTAGGTCCCTCATACAGATAATTTTTGCACTTGTGGTTGCCCATTGGTTGTTGGTATTAATGGGAGAAAGTGCTATAGGAGAAGACTCTGTATTCAGTAAGATTGTTTCTATCATTTGATGTGGAATCTATTGTATTGATAGATTCAAGTACACTTCCGCATTACCTAATTCCAACACAATGGCATTGGACAGCTTCAATTGGTGTGGGATTTTTGCCAATGACAATGAGAGGGGGCAACGGTGGTTGAAAGTGATATGGTAGGAGGGCGTCGGGGAGGGTGATGTGCACGATGTTATAATGCACTGTGAACTACTGAAGCACATACACATGCGGTTGTGGCGGTCCTTGATTTTGGTGTCATGGGTGTATTATCTTACATGAGGGTTTATCCTTCCATCGAAATCGAACCCTTTTATCATTCTCACTATCTTGATACATGATGTAAAAAGTACCTATTTATTATGCTCAACGTGATTTATATTATTACGAAAATTCTTTCGTTTGCCTAATACTACTCTACATATATCTCATTTATAAATTTGTAAAGTTATCATAATAGGGTAACTTAATGCTAAATATAGTTTTAGTACGTGAATCATTTAAAATTATATCATTATAATATGGATAAATGATTGTAAAAAGTATCATTGCATTCTAATATATATAATCGTAAATGAATTTAAGTAATTTTTGCAATTTATACATAAATATACATTTTTCCGAAAATGTGACTCATGCACATATTTAATTGGATGAAATTTAATTTTTAGTTAAATAATGTTAAATATTAAATAAAGTAGACAATATTCTTTTATAATTTCTTTTTATAATATTATTTATAGTTTTGTTACAATATAAGCCCAAACACTCCTCAAAATAGGAAACATGATGCCCCTAATTAAGAATGAAACCTTGAACTTTAGGACACAAACTACAATTTTTATTGACCACGCTATGTTGTCTTGGCAAGTGGATTGCATTTTGAGAAACTGCAAATGTGATGGTGTTTGATTATGCAGATTGGGCTTCACGTTGCATTAATAATATTTTAATCACTTGTAAATGGTAGCTTTTAGGTAATAAAATAACATGTGTGCCATAATCATGATTATTGGAGATTTCTATTTAGATTACGTCGCATTTAACGAAATTCGTGTATGGTAATTGACATTTGCCTCCTTTAAAATCATTTTTTACATCTTTTCACCTCTTAATTTTAACTTTATTTTTAGGTAATTTGCATATATACTGAAATGGTTTGACTGTAATTACAGACATACCCATTTCATGAATTGCATAATATCTTATACAGTTATATTTTTTTTACCAAAATTGCACATTACCTTATATTATCGATTGCAATCAAATGGAAGGTAATAGGATGTTAATAATTATTTTATTTTTGAAAATACCCTTCAATTTAGATATGAGTGGGGAAGATGGGGTTTCCATCAAATATTGATGGATTTCTCTTGTCGATAATGGAGATGACTCGTTTGTTGATGCCAAATTAGTGTGGATTTGACGAGTCATTATCATTGTTGGCACTGACGAAGACGGGCAGTGTGGGTTTCTATTGAATTTAATGGTCTTCGTAGGTGCTGGTGATAAGGAAAACCACTGTTGCACCCTACTATTGTTCTTCTTCAACATGACTAGTAGTAACCCATTAGCCACTTGCTGTCCTGTGAGGTAGATCAAATCAGTATCACCATCGCGCAACAAAATTTAGGCATTATAGCAATCACTCATTTGTAGCACTAGCAAAAGAACCCACGACCATCACTAAGATAATTACAATTCACCGAGAGGCTTCTTTGGGCATGGAAGGTGCATGTCCTCCATGGAAGGAGGAAACTATGTATTTAGGACTAATTACTTTAGTGATGTAGCTGGGACAGTTAGAGGTGTGACTCCTGGTGTGTGGCTAGCAATGTACAAGGTTAGGAAGTACACGACAGAAATGATCAATGCGATGGTGCAGTGGATGAAGCTTTAGATTTCAAAGTTGGGAATGAAGCCTATTAGATTTGAGTAATGCGGAAGCATATCTAAATTCATTGGTGTTATAGATTCCACATAGAATAACAGAAATAGTCTTATTGAGTGCAAAGTCTTCTCTTCAGCACTTTCTTCTTGTAATACTAGCAACTGATGGACAACAATAAGTACAAATTGTGTGTAGGAGGGATCAAAACTCTCCTATGCTTAAATAAAGCCTTCCTATTATGCTTAAATAGAAAGAGAATCAACCATCGAAGAATTGTAATATTCCAAAATATGCTAGGTTATCACTTTTATACAAAATCTTAGGATTATATTATATTAGGCAATTTTATAGAATCTTAAAAGATCTAATAGATCTTACAAGATATAACATTCTCCCTGTCGGCCTAATATATAGATATATATATTAAAAATTTTATATAAAATATAATTCTCAAATTCAGCATTTGCAAACTACTAGATAAGTGCACTCATTTGAAAAATTTGTTCAGTTAATGAATATGCAATTCAACTTTTATACTTAAGTTAAGAAAATTAGCTAACATAGATCATGAAAGTTATATACGACATGTGCACATTTCCTTTCATGCATCATGATATTATCAAATTCACTTAATCAAGTTCTTAACAGTGGATTTGCATTAATGTGTATATTTACACAAATGTCCACTTTAATGTCTCGGAGACAAGTCCTTCTATTTTAACCATACATTAATTGTAAATAGAAGAAAAAAAAAATAATAATCACATATGAAATCTTAAAATATTGATTACATCGTTAATTATCTAAAGTAATAGAATTCATATCTTTTATATGTTTTGATAAAACTTTAGATTCCAAAATGCTTAGTCATGAGATCAACATCATATCGGTACTACCGAAAAAAATAATTGATATAAGATGATTATTGATACTTTCTTCTATCAACAAGTACATAATATTGATTATTAAATTAAATTAATAAGTTTCATGTAATTGGAGAAGCAAACTTACAAGAATTGCTACAATAAAATCTCAAGAGAAACTTTACAATTGTGATAAATTTTATTAATCATAACTCAAGTAAGATTGACAATTACTACTAGCAAAAATTCTAAATATATATAATTGATCACCTCTAATTAATCGATAGTGTTTTATGTAAGCTTATAATCTTTAAATCTTTTGAGATATTATATCATTTTTTTAATTTTATTTAATATTTCTATTATTGGATCATATTTATATCTTACAAGTAATCTCATTTTATAGTTAAATCAGGACCAATACACACTTTAGCATACATTATACTTCCAAGTGTAGAAATATATGAGATGAATTTCATTTTGCAAATACATGCAAACCAAAATTATGACTTTCAAATATTAACACTTTCCATGATGAGCAACTTATCGTGTTAAACATTTCTAAGACCTTACTAATATAAGCACTTTGTAACACAAGTATCAACTAGATGTATCTCAATAAACTCTAATTTCTATAACACATGATGCATAATTCATATCTTTTATATCAAAACGATAATTCTTAACTTTATATAAGAGTTAACTCATTAGTAGCAAGAAAACGATCATTCATATATATACATAAATATGTTTCTACTTAATTTCAGATATATACATTGATCAATAATATTTATTATAAATCTGAAGGGTATGATATCCTTTTGGGTATCATTGATAGGAAATTTATTTAATCTATATATGGTTTTTTTTATTTTATTTTAAGATTTATTGGTAGCATCATATAAATGTTTTCTTTTAAATAAAAATATCTTTATATCTTGAAATTCAACTTTAAATCAAAATAAGGTTATAATACCATAACAAATCTAAATAAGTCTTTCCTAGAGATAAAAACATATGCCTCATTACAGTTAATATTTTTTGTCGAAATGAATCATTTAGTAACATATTTGACCTTAAACTTTTTTCACATTGCCTTAGGGTCTTATTTGATCATGAAAATTCATTTATTGCTAATCAATATTTACCACTTAGGCAATGCAATAAGATCAAATATTCTATCTCACATTTAATTCAGATTTCTCAATTTTTAATGATTTTTTTAAATGAGAATTACTAGCATTAATTTTAAACTCTTCCAAATATATGATATAGTCATCCAAAGTATTGTCTCTTAACTCTCTTAAGATTTTTCAATTTATTAATATGATCTAAATTATTATCATTATGAGTGTTAGTTAAATTAACTTAGGTTCATTTTTAATCTCTTCAATTAATAAAATGCATTTTCTGACTATTGATCTATCTTATTATAATTAATAGATTCAGTTCTTATATTCGTTAGTGAGGTACATAGGAAAAGAATTCTTGACCTCCTTAAATTCTACATTTAGTGGAGTTGCGCTTCTACTATTCTCACCATTTTAATGAATTTAAACATTTTAGTCTCATTAATTCTGGTATCGTGTTAAGTAAAATATCACTCTTTTATAGAAATCTAGCAAAAGATCCAAATATTTAAATTAATGGACTATGCTCACGATAAAAATTGTCACTATTATTAAATCTTATAACTTTAATTTTTTAATTTATTTTTCATAATTTTTTTGATAACTTTAAAATTATTCAAAGACTTAAATAATAGGAAACTAAATTCATAATGTGAAAGTCATTAATGATTGTGACAATACTTTTTACTTTCAATATAATCTGAAAAGTAATTATAAATGTTAGTATACACCAATTATTTTACTTTTAATACCAACAGATACATTCATGGTGAATGATTATTAAAATATGAGCAATGCACATTCATTAGATCATTACATAATATTTCAGTATCAACCAAAATTAAAATAAATTAAATGAATTAAACTTTGAAATATTAAAATTAAATGAATAACCTAATACATCAAATTTTGGAAAAGATATTAAATTCTAAGATACTGATGGAACATTAAAAAATTAGGTAGATCTAAATAGTATTAAATAACTTATAAGTTCTAGGGTCAATTATTAAAATTAATCACTTATAATGATGTAATAGCAGCACTAAGGTCAATATATCAACAAAAAATTTATGATGGTTTTACTTAAAATGTCTTTTCTCATAAGAAAAAATGACATCTGTCATCTCATTACTTATTTTTGAGAGAATTTTTTTTCTTTTTTTAATATACTACTTAAGTGTCAATATAAAATTAATAACTAATGAATCTTCCGACATTCATCTCTTTTCCTTTTTCATACATACGAATATTAATATATTCAATATCCATATTTCCTCATGAGTGTTCTTAGCTATTTTAAAACAAAATAGCACAACTAAGATGGAAAAGAATTGATCATAAATATAGCCAATAAATAATTTCTTCAATGCCTTGTGTTTCAACTATGTCAAATATTCTCATAACATACTTTCGTACTTTACTAATATCATCATATTATATAGAAGTCAATTCATTGGTAAGTATTTCTAATATCGACCTATCAAATTATTTCTTAATTAAGTCAAAAAATATTTCAACACTTCTATTATCAACAACAAAATTCCTGATATTTTTTATAATTGTACTTCAAATAATAATTCGAGACAATTTATTATAATGCTCTCACATTTCAAATTGAACCTTTTATTCAGCAATATTTTCATTAGTCATAAAATTAGGTCTTTTAATACAAAGAGCTAAATTTAGGTCTAAATATTCTAATATAATAAGAAGTTGTTCATATCAATCACTATAATTTGGTCCATTTAAACCAAAAGTATGAGATAAATGAGTATAAATAAATAGACTCATAACTTTAGCAATTGTCATTAGGCTCACATTACCATAATAATTTTGATAATCATTATGTACAATTTTAATCATAGCTAAATTCATAAATATCATACAAATAATAATACATGGTTTAAATTTAATACTACTATGATAATCAATAACTTTCAATAATTAATTAACAATACATAAAGTCAAATATATTTCCACCTTTGGGCAGAAGATTCTTTGTGTTTATGTAGTTCTAGTTAGTTATTAAGAAAATATTAAATTATAGCCATATTTAAGCAGAACTATAATCCAATATTCTCTAAAGCAATTTCTATTATGAGAGAAAATTGTAAAAATTATTCTCTCTATTATTCCATGAAATTTTGATCAACTATATATTTTAGATCTTTTGGAGCAACTAAAATATGAAGATGACTAAAATTTACTAACTAACAAATTGCTTAATTATATTTACAAATTTAAATAACATTCACTGCCTTTACATGATAGACAATTATATAAGAGCATATTTACCATTCTGCATGTTAAAAATTATTTATAATATTTTTTTAATGCAATTTCTTTTATGAGATAAAAATAACAATGATATTAATTACAATGATATTATCTTCTATTATTTAATAAATTTGAATATTGTATATTTTAAGCCCTATGGGGCTACTAAAATATAAATAATACAAAATTCACTAAATAAAAAATGTTGAATAAAATTACTATAATGAAATATGTATTATAAGAGAGACAATAATAATATTCTTTTTTATTTGATAATTCTGAAAATTACGCATTTTAAATCCTTTAAGGCAGTGTTATCAGAACCGGACCGGACCGGCCGGTCGAACCGGTTCGATTACACCCGGTTC
>JAXCLR010000050.1:47000429-47011522 GCA_035584095.1 Annona squamosa | reverse complement strand
TGTCACCGGTTCAAACCGGTTTGTTTAACCGGTCGAACCGGTTCGAACCAGACCAGTTCCTTTACCGGTTCAATCACTGGTTCGGTTCTGACAACATTGCTTTAAGGTGACTAGAAATACGAAGATAATTAAAACGATCAAATATAAATTGCTTAATTAAACAACTTATAGTGAAATTGGTATTATGAGAGAAAGATCACAATAATATTTTCTCGTTATTTAATAAAATTTTATTAACCGAATATTTTAGATCCTTTGGGGTAACTGATAATATATGGATAATAAATTTTTTCTAAACATAAATTGTTTAGATTAACTGTAATGCAATTTCGATAATGAGAAAATGAAGCAAAATATTTTTCTAGTATTTAAAATATTGAAAAATGAAGTATTCTAAAACTTTTGGAGAACTAGCAATACCAAATTATTCAAAAATTATTAAATATAAATTACCTAATAATTTTACAAAATCAGTATTCTATACACATGAATTGGAGACAATAATAATAATATATTCAATTTTGAATGTTGATAAAATTTGCATAATAATAAGTTAACTTTAATTTAATAGAAAGCACTAAATTATTAACTTTCTAATATAAAAAATTAACCATCCATATGAACTCCCAGTCAAATTATGGAGTACAAAATATTGAGAGTAATTTGATAATAATAATTATCAAATTTATTGTATGCGATTAAATTTTATAGTACTTCTTTTGGTTAGCTAGGTAAGTAAGGTAGGGTGTGAAAAGATCCTCTTGCACAGCAGGGCTCTAATTAAAGAACCACGTAGTCCACTTCAAGACTTCTTACCTAGACACCAACCTCTAATTATACCATAAAATAAAATTTAATCATAAGAAAATTTAAAATATAATCATAACTTCTATAATTACTCATATGTTGTATGCTCAAGAGATTATTATTATTATTATTATTATTATTATTATTATTATTATTTTATTCTATATATATTAGTTTTAGTGGGTAGAAGCAGTAAACCCATCTGGAAGGTCTTTTAATGACCACGGGTAGAAACAATTTGGAAGGTCTTTTAATGATCGCACCTTCATGGTCATCTCCTCCCTTTTTATTTTAATTATTATGGATTGACTATCGAAAGTTCAATCAAAAGGAAAAGAGAAAAATTGTATAGCAATTTAAGTGGCAACCTGATATTTATGATTTACTTTAAATCCAAAATATTGCTATCCAAACTATTACATTTTGTGAACATAATAATAATATGTTGATCATTATTACATAACACTAATGAAAAAAATGAAAAGTTTCTATAATAAATCACACGTCAACACGATTATATGAACAAATCAAAAGTTCGATATATTTATGTGAATCTCAAGGCTACTATTTTTTTAAAAACTATTTCCATAAGCATGCCGCCAAATTTGCTATAAATTAATTGGACAAATATAATAGAAGCTGGCATGCAAAATAGGAAATTGTATAACATGGTTGGGAATCAAAATTATTGCATTGTGAAGAAGCACGATTGTTAGAGACAAATAAATAACACTTGTAGTCCATTAGCATACATTCGACATTCATTTAATTCATGTAAATCCATCATAATCCCATATTTAAACGAATGGAATTTAATACTTAAAATTTCATGATTTGCACACAAGTTTTGTTCCATAAAACATGTTGCCCATTCTACGAGCAAATCATGAAATTTTTCATAAAATTTGCATATAAGTTCACAAAATGTATCGTGAAAATTTCTATTTGTTTTATTTTTTATTCAAATCTATAGAAAATATAACAAATAAAATCGTGAAAAAACATGAACTTCTATTTGTAAGTATGCTGACAAAAGACATTATACGTCAACATATATTATTCAGTTGAAAATAATCTAATACAACAATCATTAATTTTTGCACATAATAATTATGCAAAAAATAGCATTTGATAATCAACAATTATGAAATCTATTATGCCCAAAAAATCGTGATGTGGTCTCTGATTCTACATGTTGGATTGTGTACCTGAATCCATTGGTATTATAGATTTCACATGGAATAGCAGGAACAATCTTACTGAGTGTAGAGTTTTCTTCCTGATACTTTCCCCCGTAATACCAGCAGTTGATGGGCAATCACAAGTTTAAATTGTATATAAGAGGAACTCAGACTCCCCTATGCTTAAACAGAACCTCCCCATCATGCTTAAATAGAAAGAGAATCAATTATTGAAAAAATTGTCATTTTCTAAAATATAATGAGTTACCACTTTTATGTAGAATTTGAGGATTATATTATATTAGATCATCCTACAAGATTTTAGAAGATCTAATAGATCTAATAAATTCAACTCTGGAAGTGGCCTATTTCTCATTTTGAGGATCCAACTGGATGAACCCCAACATCCTCAAACCTGACATCTTTGCGCTCGGTGTGGATGTGGTTGTAGCTTGGGTTCTAATTAAACCTTCTACCATGAGAGGGCCAAATTACTTAGTCAGCAACTACACAATGGTGTCAGGGTCGAGGTGGCTGTGCTTAGGGGTGTAATTCAGGCTCATGAAACTCAGATTAACCTCTACTCTAACCCAAACCTTATTTATAAAATCTTAACCTTAACCCTATTTGTAAAACTTAAATTTTAATTCTATTTTTGAAAATCGACTTCGAGTTGAGTTTCGGGTTAAATTTTTGTTGATGAATTAATATTTTATTTAAGAAGTAAATTTAGAATTTGATATAAATATATAATAATAACAAATAATTTAAGTAAACATAATATTATACAATGAAATTACATATTTTAAAAAGAATGGCAATATAAAGAATATTTCTAGAAAAATTTAACACAGAAATAATATTAAAGGATTAAATTAGTGGATGTAAAAGTAAATGATAGAAATAAAAGATAAATAAAAATAAAAATAATAAATTTTATTTATAATATAATTATAATATATCAAACATGTATTCAAATATAAATATAAATAACATAAATATACAAAATACAAAGAAACATTGTTTAAATGGGTTGATGGGCAAAACCATGTTCTTTCTAGTTCCGTCGTAGCTACTATTAGATGGGCGAGATCATAGAGTAAAGTCAATATGTCTTTAAAAATAATGTCTACAATAATAGACAATGTTTTATCTTTGATTATAATGAATAAAAGGGAAGGCATGTTGTGGAATTGAGCCGTTGTTGGATGACTTTTTGGAAAATAATTCAATGATTTTAGCCATTCATATAATTTTTTGTACTGATTATATGTATAAGAAAAAATCATCATAATGGTATTGATTCTATTCGATGTTGATTGAGAATGAGTGACATGCCACCGAACATCGTTGTCCTTAGGTGGTATCTTTTTTCTTTTGATCTTTCTCTTGGCTAGTATCTATCTTCAATCGATAACATGATTTTTGTTTCGCGTTAGCAACATCTTGATCTGTTTTTACCTATTTTAGTTGAGAAGCATAAACTCTATTTTGCGATACTATGATTGTTGACAGGTCCATGGCACGCTGTTGTAAATAGATCTGTGGCTAGGCCCATTTCTATCAACTAAACAAGTGACGAAGATACCCTTTTCCATTGCCAAAATTGCGATGATGTCATCGTGAAGGGGCAAATCAATGAAGCCAAACAATATGGACATGTCATCCATGCCATCCAGGATGGCTTGGTCAATGGCCACAAGCCATCCATGGCTGCGCTTTGGAAGCTGTCAATGCTCTAGAGCACGTTATACATCGCCAACCGCGCACCATGAGCCAAACCTTTAGTCATCCTAACTGCATGACCAAAGTAATTAGCCACACTAGGAGCCTTGTTGCAAGGACCCATCAAATCCACATCCATTCGACATCAATAGACAATTCATCTTAATTACTGACATCTTCATTGCTAAAGGGTAAAATCCATCACTGCTGAATTTGACGAACAGCCCATCTTCCCCACCCATGTCCTAAGTTGAAAGGTGTTTTCAGAAATGAAACAATTCACTAATATACCACTACCTTCCATTTTACAACAACTATTAACGAGAGGATTATATACAATTGTATGTAGAGGTACTATGCAATTCACAAAATTACATAAATATATCTATAATTTCAGTCAAATTATGTTGATACATGTATGCAAATTATTCTTTTTTTTTACTCCTAATCATTACCTTTGCATTTTCATGTCACTCTTTTCTTTTTTGAAAATTTTTTCATCTGATTTCTGGCTCCGCTATAAAATATAATTTTTAATTTCTTTGTCCACTAAAAAAAATTTCTGGGTATATTTCATAGAGATCTATGCTTTGACTATTAGATACAACGTTATATATATATATATATATACACACACACACAAAGCATCTTCGGGTAGGGCTTGGATGTGACCAATATTAATTTATTTATCGAATATGAATGAACATTAGTGTCAAATGTAACACGGTAATTTTCTTGAATAACTTAGTGTAATTGGGTTAATGGACCCATGTAAAACTATATAAATTGGGACATGATCAATTATATTACATTTACCAATCAATTGATTTTCTTTTGTGGTGGACGTCTAAAGCCATCCACACTAGTATTATGAAAATTAGAAGAGATTCTTGGAGACTATGCTTGATGATTATTATAGAAATTTTTTTGAAGAGATGTTATAGAATTAATTATTCTAAAAGAAAACATCAAAGGAATATATGCATTTTATCAAAAAAGGAAGATATAAATTAATGATGGGATACTTGCATATAGTCCTCCCATTAAAATTTAATGTTTTTTTTATCTATGTATAGAGAAATTTAAAATTATCTTTGACATGCTTAACTCAAAATATTTAATATTAAAAGTTGGTTTATAATATTTTCATTCTCCTTTGGAATATTTATGACATCTTAACTCAAACCCACCCTACCCCAACTTGAATTGGATGGGTACAGATGCTTTAACGGATGTTTAAGCATTGGGGAATGGATCGTTTATGTGAGGAGGACTTGGAAAATAAGGTACTTTTGCTTTTTTTGATTTGGAAGAGAATCTCTACCCAATAAATTTTAAGCAAGAACAAGACAAAAGAAATATCCTAATGAGAAGGCTTTGGCTTTATGACCATCTCCTACTCCTGTTCCAAGGTATAAAGGCACCTTTAGAATATGGAAAGATTAGTATGTATTAAACATTTGTGTGGTTAATATTGCTTGATATTTTGGCGCTAGTGAAGAAGGTGACATTGGGGATTCTCATTGGAAGGTTTTTTGGATGCGACAAAATAAGCAAATTAATTCATGTGGTTGAAGATTGTGGTGAATGTCAATGAGCCAATTAGGAGAATGCAGCTCGTAAGGAAGGAAGTGACTATGATTCTAATATGAGAAGTTACCAGCCTTTTGCTTCTTATTTGTTTTGATGGGACATAAACATAAAGAATGCCAAAGACATTAGGTGGGAAGGGACATTTCGGAAGCAAATATGTCATATAGAAGTTATTTAAGGGCCGAGTGTAAATCAATGAGATATTAATGTGAGCTAGAGTATGTATTTGATAGAAAGTTTAAAGGTATTGCAGGAGGTACGATAGATATAGGGGAATGAGAAAATGAGGAATTGGTGAACTTAGAGAATAAATTGGGGGACATGGTTATATTGTGAAAATGAAAAAAGAGAGGAGGTGATTAGGCTGGCAAGAAAAGACATGGGGGTATATTAAAGATGGATGGTCACACTTTTTATTAGAAGAAGAAATTTCATATATATGTGTGAGTAAGTGTGTGTGTGTGTGTGTGTGTGTGTGTGTGTGTGTCAAGACTTGCAATTTCTAAGGCATGAGGAATCAAAGAAAGGGAAGTAGGCACAACTAGACAATGAGAGAAAAATATTAATAGTGAAGGCTGAAAAGATCTCTTAACCATGTGAGGAATAGATGATTACAATAATTTGGAATTACGATGGGCTTAGAAACTCAAGAACAATTCAAACTTTTTTTTTTATCTTGTAAAGAAGGAAGCTCCCTATTTGCTATTCCTTGTTGAGATAACATGGAAAAGAGAAAAAATGGAATAAATCATGAGGAAGTTATTTTTTGATTATTGCAGTAGGTGGTGATAAGCGAAGGGGAAGTCTTGTGATGTTATGATAGAAGAATTTAGTATACAATCTTTTTCAAACTCTCATATAGACATCCATAGATTTAAAAGAAGCCTCTTTGTCATTTTGTTAATTTCTTTAGGGCCCTAGAGAGTCAGAAAAGAAGTGAATTAAGGGCTCTTCTCAAACAACTAAAATCAAGAATCATGGGACCATGGATGGGTTGAGGTGACTTTAATGAGGTACTGGGATCATTGGAATATATTAGCAACCACTTTAGACCAGATGGTCAAATGGAGTCTTTTTAAGAAACAATATGTTTTTGCTAAATTTTCGGCTTGGGTTTCACTGGGCTAATAATGTCATGGTCAAATTGTAGGATGGTTAGGATAGAATTGAAGCAAGACTTGAAAGGATTTGGGTATTGGTGGATTGGGCTGAATTTTTTTCTCAATCAAGAGTGCAGCATAGGTTGGCATCATTTTCAGTCCATTGTCTTTTAATGGTGAGACGGGAGCATGATAGAAGATCCTAGAAGGTTTAGAGATGGTTCAAATATGAGGAATACTGGTTAAAGTACCAAGAAGTGTTTGACATAAGAAGGGAGGTGTGGGAAGGCTCACCTAGGAGGAACCTTTCCATATGGGGTAAGTAAGATAGAAATTATGGAATTGTGCCTAGAATTTGTGGGAATAGGATATACAAACATATAAAAATCTTCCTAGATAAATTTCAAGTAATCAAAATTAGCTTCAAAACTCAAGGAGGAACCCTAGATTGAGGAGAGAGATAAATGATTAAAGAAGAAGAAACCATAACTAATAACCTGCTTGACAATGAGGAGTTAAAATGGTAATAGCAGTCAAAGAGTAATTGACTCCAACAGGGAGATAAAAATACATCTTAGGATTATAGATAGAGAACAAATGTAAATGTAATATACAAGTACTATAACTCTTTATTTGCGGTTGAACAAGTCATCTCATCTACCCATTCTATAGTTAGGAGAATATCACAATAATTAGATGCCCATAATCAAATGCTAACACTCTAGTTACCCATGGAGGAAGTTGTTAATTCTTTAAAAGGAATAGATATGATGAAATCTCCAACCTTGATGGAATGTCTGCAAGTTTTTTTCCTTAGAAATTGGAATATTATCTGAGGTGATATTTGGACGGCTTACTAAAAGTTTTTAGAATCAAATTCAGGGGCAAAGCAAGCTGCAGAGTTGAGTGAAATGAATCAGACTACCATAGGACTAATAGCAAAGAAGGTGGGTGTCACACGATTATTTGAGTTTCGGCCAATAAGCTTATGTAATGTTATTTATAAAATGCTAGTGAAGGTTTTGGCAAATTGATTGAAGGGCTATTTTTCAGATATCATCTCTCCTCAATATAGTACTTTTGTTCTAGGAAGGCAAATAATAAATAATATGCTATTGGCATACAAGGTCATTCATGTACTAAAGGGAGGAAAAAGGAAAGAAGAGCGGATATAGCAGTAAAACTTGAAATGGTCAAAGCATATGACTGAGTTGAATGGAGGTTTCTGTTTGCAATCTCACTGCAAGTGCATGAGTTGTAGATCGTAATCACATGGAATTTGAGACTATAAACTTTGTTTTTAAATACTTTCGTATTGCATATAAAGAGAATAAAGTAAATAAAATTGCAAAAAGTATAAAAGCAAAAAGAAAAATATAATTTAGAACTAGAATGAGTGTTAGAAAATAAGAATGTGAGTACCTAGGGTTTAAAGTTTTACTTATGTCTTTGGTAATGAGTAATGGTATAATTATTTAATTTAGATATTGTTTATTAAAGGAGACAAAACCTTAATTTATCCTTGTACCTTCTCTTATAATCTATAAGGCGTACCATAATTTTCTGAACTACATATTCTCATGGGATTAAGTTAATTAGAATTCATTAAGTTCGATGGTTTGTTTATGGAACTCCTTAAGGTTATCATGCCTATTTTCATGGTTCTAGATTTTTTAGATTTAATATCTTTATTATCTTATATTAGATTTTAATCTCTCGGTTCCATAACCTAATATATGAAATCATACCAAAGTACAGGCTCATGTACTAAACAAATATTAAAATTACAAGATATTAAATTAACAGTAATATCTATCATAAATAAATTAAAAAAAACATCTCACTATGTTGTACGCACGATACATTCTAAACCCTAAATTTAAAGCTTAACTGAACATGCTTAAATTCAAAATAAAATTAAAATTGAAATCATCTTAAACAAGATAATTAAAATTAAAAAAGAAAAAGAAAAAAAAAGCTTATTGGTTGAAAACCCTCATGATATATCGGTCACTTTATGCAACTTGCTGCTCTGCATCTTGCCGGGTGTTCTCTGCCCGGTGGGCATCCAAATTGCTTTGAAACGGGCCCAATCTTCATCTAAGGAAATCTGAATTGCGTTGCATTTACTTGAGCAAATCAGCTGCCTGGACATGATCTTGCGTAGATTGTTGTGCTGAATATTTCAGCATTAATTGGTTGTGGGGCCAACTGCTAGGAAGGTATAGTTGAGGCGGAGTTGAATTATTGCATGGGAAATTTGAATTTTTGGCTGGCATCAATCATCATGGACAGCTGCTGATTCAAAGATGCTTCGGACGGATGAATTTAATGTGGCTTGGACGCTTGAGCGGTGAAAAAATCGAACAAAATTTTCTGCATGGTTTAATGGACGGTGATGATCATTTGATTTGCTGGAGTTTTCCAGCCTTAAATGGACTGCTGTGATGGGCGATGCGTTAATGGCTTGACCATACAGCTATTGCATGGAATGGATGCAATTGCTGCTGCCATTGGACGGTTAATATTGCTTTGATCACAAAAATGTACGGTTCTTATTTCTGGTTTATTATTATGTTTTGATGAAATATTTCTGGTTTAATTGAACTCACGTGATTTGAGCTTTGGACGGCTGTAATTTTTGCCGGGTCCACAGCTTGAATTAATTGGTGGTCTGACTGCTAAGGGGCAGTGATGTTTTGGACATTAATTTCATGAGATCTGATGCGCTGAAATATGGACTGGATGAGTTGGACGGTCCAGATTTCAGGCTGGACAGTTGGATCATGGCTGGACGGTTTCATGGCTTGGATCTGCAGCCCTTAATTTGAAGGGCTGAAACGGACGGTTAGGATTGAGCTTGGGCTATTTGGACGGTGCTGAAGAATAAAAAAGGGACTTTAATTTCTCGATAGCACGATGGATGGCTGGGATGATTTCACGGCTGAAATTTTTAGAGGCTATGCTGATTTTCTGATGATAGTGGACGGCTTTGATGGCTGTTTGCAGCTGATTTAAATGGTAGGCCTCACGACCGGAATCTGCTACCCTGCATAAAATAACTATTTAAATTATTACTTGATCAAATTAATAGACGGGTGTTTAAAATTATTTGAAACCCAAGAAAAACATCAAACACACTTTTTTTTTTTTTTTTTTATGAAAAGAAACCCTTCCTCTCCCGCCCCCTTGTCAGCACTGATAGGGGGGAGGGATAGGAGGGTCCGCAATTTGCATTGCCAAAAAAATGTCTGCACAGATGTTAGTAACAATGACCCGGGGTGGAGTCTCACACCAATCATAACAATCCAAAAAATTAGCTGAAACAAAATCGGCTAGGGCATGTGCCACCCTATTTCTCTGCCTTAAGACATGACACACAGATAGATGAGGAGAAGCATTCAATATAGCTTTGGTTTCCACTAAAGGAACTCCCACTGGCGATAAAATGGTGGAGTCAGTAGTGAGGTAGTTGAAGAGGAGAAGAGAGTCTGTTTCTATCTGCATCCGGCCCAAGCCACTCTGGATGGTCCATTTTAACTCCCCAAAGAAGCGCCGTAGCCTCTATAAGTAACGGCTCCATCTCCCCTCTTCGCCTCCATCCTTTCGCCGCAACAAAATGGCCGTAGGAGTCCCTAATGACCGCTGTGAAGCCCATAAAACTCCTCCCAATGTGTTTCCTAGCATCCACATTCATTTTGACCGAACCCGTCGGAGGCATAGTCCACCGAGGCACAAGAGGTTGGTCAATTGCCCCATCAAGGAAAAGGGGTTTAGCCCGTTTGTGTTGCTCCAAAAAATCCAAGCACCGATCAAAAATCCCTGCCAACTCCGGTAAATGTCCCTCCACTCTCAACTTATTTCTCATGAACCTTATCCGCCAGCAACAGAGGATAAAAAGCGCCATATCTATGGGTCTACAATTTTGTGTAAAGGATTTCAGTACCTCCTGGATGGATTCCCGCATCGAGATTCTCCATGAAGTCCCTAACCATATACATCTCGTGCGAGCACAGTGTAAGAACAGGTGGTTTGCATCCTCAACATGGGACCGACACAACAAGCATATTGAATCGACATCGATACCCCTCCGCTGCAAGTTCAACATCGTTGGGAGAACAATTTGAACAATCTCCATCCAAAAATAAGAACCTTGCTAGGAAGCTTCGTCCTCCACAGAGCACGAAAGATAGCAGCATTGGCAGAGGAGGCGGGCACCGCCTTGAGGAATCTGTAAGCTGATCTGACTGTGAAAATGCCATTTGGTTCATGTTTGCAGAATAGAGTATCCTCCTCAAGTGGTTGTGGAGGGGGAATTTGACATACCATCTGCCAGCCATGATCGCTCGAAACCGCCTTGACAAGGTCTTCCTTCCATAGGCATGTGTCCTCATGAATAAACTGGCTGACTGACACATCCTCATTGATAGCTTCCGGGAGGGGTCCCGCCATAGGCATCAGCCCATCGGTCCATATATCCTTAAAGAATTGGACCTGTCTACCATTACCAATGCGCCAGCTACACTCCATCCGGATTGCATCTCTGGCTTTCAAAATACTGCTCCAAGTAAAGGAATCGGACGCCTTAGCCTGGCATTGCCATATGTCCACATTTGGGAAGTAACGCGCTTTAAGTATCTTGTGACAGAGGGAGCTGGGGTTAGACGATAGCCTCCAGACTTGTTTG